>CM031244.1:145787603-146221419 GCA_018340775.1 Taxus wallichiana var. yunnanensis | reverse complement strand
TGTTGTGTGACCTCCCCACTTCTCCCATACTGGCTTTTGCTAGAATTGCCTCTAGAGGCCCCATTAGTGTTAATTTTACCCACCCCAAAAGGAGGAGACCATTTTCCTTCATTATCCTACTTAGCTCTTCTTCTGCCAATATATTGCCTCAACTGAATTTGAAGCTTAGATAAAATACAGGCCCATCTCTGACTGGGTGCATGAGGGTGTGTTATCAAATAACGAAATGATTCTCTGATATTCACCCGAGTCTTGTTCCAAAAGAAATAGTTGTTCCTGTATTCCTAGTTGAAGATTCACTAATTTCTCTCCTTCCAGATATACCTTAAGAGAAGCGGTGCTAATCCACATCTTTTTGCGGACATATTTGATAGGTTGATCCTGATTGATCCAGTCCCTTTAGATTTGGTCCATATTTCTGACCCACTGCCAACGTATATCCAACAAATTCGCCAAGCTGTGCCAAAGGCTTGAATTTATTGATGCTGGAATCTCTCACATGTTTCGATGGTTTAAACTCTTGTGCCTGCTAGTCAGATTTGCCTCAAATCTTTACTTTTATTTGAGGTTATTTATTGATATATTTTACAAATTCAACTGCATTTAGGTTTCTATTAATATGAGTTACTTTCATTTTCTGTTCTAATCGCAAGGTTTTCCCTTCCAGCTCTTGGACTTAAAAAGTGCATAGAACATATTTGGAGAGACACAGTAGTGTATCTTAAAAGTGACGAGCCTCTCCTAATTGGACGTGCTTATGGTCGTGTAAGTCGACATTTTCTTCGCAAGAATTGCTGAAAAGGTTTGTTTCATTCCCTACTAATATTTTATATTGATGAACATGTTCAACTATTAGTAATGAGTGTATTATAAGCAATAGAGGAGCTTGTTTTTGTTCCAAACTATAAATAACTTCAAGGATATTAATTTCTTTCTTTTAATATGGATATTGGAATTATATTACATTAAAAACTCTTACATCCTCAACTCATAGTTTTGTTCTCTAAGGAAAAGATTTACTTCATTGATGGTTCTGATAAACCTGAGTAAATGTTGAAATCAAACAACTTTGAACTTCAGCTTCAAGAGTTATAGACCTTATGAATATTGCAATGACTTGAATTTTATCAAGGAAAATTTAAACTCACCTTTTAATTATAATATACAGATCCTTATAATTGAGGCACACTTAACAAATCCAAGTAAAAAAATCATAATACTTCATGGAAGATCAGAATTGACATTTATCTTTGAGAGGCGGAGTGAGAGATACAGGCTGTAGAACTGGCTGAAGAAATTGAAATCTTCTCAATATCCTTCACATTGGTGGTGAGTTTTTGTTGCTCTTTGATGAGATTGCAGATTGCTCTGTCAGAGCTGAAGTGTGGTCTGAAATTTCTTTGATCATCTCATACAAATTTGTCATTCTTGTTTTGGGGTTTGATTGGAATCAACTATTCATTCAATTTTAATGATTCTAATGATTTTATCTAATGCTATCTATTAAACGAAACAATGTTGCAAAGTCACCACTTATACCTGCAAGAGATAACATACAGAAAATAGGTCAAAGACAAGAAGTCCAATCGTGATGCTTTAATATGACTAGCACTAACACCTTAAGGTGCAAGGGTACACATTGAATGGAATGGTTGCATAGGAGATAAGGAAGACAGAGGTCACACGTGGTGCCTACATTCAGATTTTCCTTAGAATACGCCATTTCCTGCCCATTGTAAACCCTCTCTTAGGGTGGCGACTTGCATAGGTGAAGGGTTTGGTGGTATCTAGGGCACGACACTTCTTGCTTTATGGATATTTGGATTGTTCCTAATTTATAAGGCTGATTTCATTTCCCAGATTGAATTTTGGGCCTTGGAATCATCATTTCCGGCCATTTTTGTAAGTGGGTTCACTGCTGTCATAAAATTAATTATCATGCTTCAGCCAGGGCTCTAAAAATTCATTTTTGGTTTGTACTTGCTCTAAATAATTATTATGGTTCCCTACATGCTTTGGATGGTGTAAGAGTGGTGTTGGAAGTGAATAATTACAATTTCTTGCTTGCTGTCATAAGAAATCAGACTGCTGTAGGTTGCTGTTATAAATTTCAGTTTACTTTGATTTGGGTTGGTGCCATTTTCCTCCGTTTCAGTTTCAGCCCGAAAAGGGACATTACAGTGTGACTATAGTAGGAACAAAGGAAAAGCAACAAGATTCCATAAATTATATGCCTGGTTGGTTTCTCTCAATTTGAGAAAATAATCAAACCTTCATACTGCCAATGTCTGGAAAATGCTGGAGATTCAACAAATGACTCCAAATGTCGGCAGTATGTTCATTCGAAATCAACAATGAGAGCTACTCTTAAATACAGGGAAGGCCTCTAATGATTTTATTCCATTTACTAAAACTTGAGTAGGCATTGTACTCAATTGTATTTCTGAAGGAGAGAACAGTTTGTTCGACAAGTGAGCTTCAGGAGATCCCCACCCACAAGCAAGCTTGCAAGTTGGAGTAGCACTAATGTGTCTTTCCTTTGATGCTTTATACCTTTTCCTAATTAAATAGAGATTTTTTTTTTTTTGTTTCAACGAGTATATTGTTCCATAAGAATTCTGTTATAGAATTTTCCTGATCAAAGATAACAATTTAGTTTTGTTGAAATAATAGCTGAAATACTGGGGCTGTGCCGAGGACAGATTTGATACATGTAACTTTTATAGTTAGGAAGAGCCCAAGAAAGAATTGTCAGGAATCGTTTCAAACTTTCAAGGACCCAATACATGTAAGAAATTTCTTACAAGTATTTATTCGAATTTTGAAATGCTTCTTTTGCATGCTCAAAGCATCCTTATGAGAATCCAGAATTTCCCTGATTATGTTATGAAATGTATATCTGTAAGTCGTATAGATTTTTCTTTCACGTTCATTGATGAGCTCACTAAAGGCCAAAATAAATAAATAAGAAGGAACAAAATCAATTTCTGTTAGAAGAGTGCTGTATGTAAACTAAGTGCAATCCAAAGGTTTCCCTTTCCTAGAACAAGTAATGTGCTAAAGGAGATGCACATCCATTTCAGTGTTAAGAAGGCTTTCCAAAGGTTCTCCCATCCAAATATATGAGCTAGGGGCAAGTGACATCCTAGTGTAAGTATCCTAAAGGTATTGGATATAGGTTTCACTTTAACGGTCATGCACTTGTGAATAAACTTTTTATTTGATTGTCTTGTTTTCAGATGTGCTGAAGCTGGAGTGCAATATCTCAATTCCAAAGTAGACAAGATTACAGAAACAAGTGAAAGTTGTAGTCTTATCTCATGTGAAAATGGAATGATGATTCCTTGCAGGCAAGTTTTAGGCCTTATATATGTTTTCAATTTCTTACATTCTAAACTCAATTTTTTAAGGAAATGTTACTATCTGTAACTCTTCATGGTATCATTTGTATACAGGATTGTAACTGTTGCATCTGGGGCTGCTTCTGGAAAGTTTTTGCAATATGAGCTAGATGGTCCATCGGTTGGCGTGCAAACTGCCTATGGAATGGAAGTTGAGGTAGGTGAATTAATCAAGATTATACAAGTAAGATTGCTTGATATGTGAATGGTGATGTTTAAGAAGTTTTTGGTGAATGAAATTGTAGACTCATATTTCATTTGGATGAAAATGATGATAAGTAAAAACAATATTTTGTCGTTTAATCAGCATCTTTAGGTTACTTTGTAGAAGAGGTACTTTGGGGCTAAATTGCTAACTAGAAAGAGAGGGGTGCTTCTTTTATGTTATTTATTGTATATTGAGGTTACCTTGCAATGAGGGGAAGTGCTAAGACAAGACATGGCCTTCCCACGAATGTTTGACCTATAAAGAGTTATTGGTTCTCATCGTCTCTTTTTTCTATATTTAATCTATTTTCATTACGTATTTTCGTTATAACATTTACATTTATGTCCTTTCACAACAAATACATTTTTTCTTCACATTTCTTTATTCCACATTACTGTTCATCTTTATCATCACGGAGATATAGATTTAAACTTTAATCATACTAGATTAAGGAGTTTATTCTTCATTTTTGTTCACCCATTTCTCTTCAATGTGGTGCCCCTAGATTTCACCCTAAAATCTGGGACTACCCCTTCAAAAAATTCTTCATTCTTTTTAAAATAACGGGTTTTTTTTGTGTTTTAATTGCCCAAGTTGTCTCTATTACGTTAAGATATTCCCAATGAATCGTATGAGCCAATTTCGACAAATACCCAGATGCTAAAATTCATTTTATCCCTTTGCTCGGTTTTGTCTGCGGGAATTTTATTTAATTATTTATTAAATAAAAAAGTAAAGTTTAATGTAATTGTGCTTGTCTTTTGAAACCTTGTTGAAGTTTTTCATGCTAGTATTCTCACATCTCAATAGGGTTTTCACCAGGAATGAATTCAGAGTAATTGTCTGCAACTTCTGGCAACATTTTTCGTTTTTATTTATTTCTTTTTGCTTTTGTTTTCGGTTTTCTCCGTGGTCTGTCTGTATAATTCCCTTGATCCGTTATGTACTCTGTATAGCTTGTTTAATTACCTGGAATGTCTGGAAGTCATCCATGGCCTCAACAAAGAAAGAAATTAATCACAGAGTGCTGACTTCTTACCAGAAAAGAAGAATTTAAGCAGAAAAAGCCTCTCCTAGGCAAGTCGCACTTTTTGGGATAATAGATCTAAGCTGCTAATGGGAATTTTGGCAGTGGTAGGCAGGTGGGAATTTCTTGTCTGCATAAGAGTTACTTTTTCCCATCAAGTCAAAGTCACTTAAGTTGCAATGGGAATTTTAGAGGAGGCAGGAAGGCGGAATTTCTTACCTGCAACGCAGGTGAAAATTCCCATTATAAAGAAAAATCACTTAAAGCACCGGCGAGAATTTCTTGCCTGCCTAGCAGGGTAACTTTTCCCATCAAAGAAGTTTATTCACCCATGCAAGTCACATTTTTGAGAAGAAGGCTATTTTCCATGCAAGTCACACTTTTTGGAAGGAAGGGTTTAAGTTGCTAATGGGAATTTTGGCAATGGCAGGCAGGCGGAAATTTCTTACCTGCAACGCAGAGAAAATTCCCATTATGAAAGTCAAATCACTTAAGTGAAAGATGGGATTTTTGGAGCTGCAATGCAGGTTGGAAATTCCCATCACTTTGACTTTCTATTTTTAACAAATACCCTTGCCAAAAAGTGTGACCCACCTTGGCATTAATGCATGTAATTAATGTTATTTATTAATGGTATTCCTAGCTAAGTTTGGCGCCATAAATAGGAGGAAAGTCAATGCAAGTGGATGAGCTAAAGAGAAGTCAAGGATGCATGCTAAAAATAAATAAAATAAATTCATAAAAAACAATCAAAAGCATGCAAATTGGGCGCCCAAATTGGATGAAGAGGCATGACTTTTAATTAATTAAATTGCCAAAAATAGGAAAGGCAATTATTAAAAATAACATGCAGATGGCTATATAAGCATGGGATGCCATAATGGAGAAGCAATTAATTCTTTTTGATGAAGTTTGCAGCCCGGACAGTTTTTGCGCCAAGGGAAGGAGGATTTTGCATTAAAGAGTGTTTTCCATTGCCGGAAGCTTCCAGTTTTGGCGCATAGGGTTGGAATAGCCTAATTTTTGTTATTCTAATTGTCTGCTTGTTGGTATAAGTGCCCAGTGAATTAAATAATATTTTTGCTTGCTTTGCATGCAAGCAAAGTCTCAAATTTTAGGGCAGCAGGTTTTATATGCAGATTTTGGTGATAAAAATCAAGTATTCATGCCATGGACTCCATCTTTGTTTGAATTAATTATAGGTATTCATCACATGTGCTCATATTAGTGAAAGGAAGTTCAAATCAATGTCAGATACATTGAATATCTCTTCCGAATTAGAAGAAATTGCCAGATCTGCACAAATTGATCCAATTACAAGGGATTCCGGCAGAATTAAAAGAAAAAGAGCTCAGACAAAGATTGTTCCAGCCATGATGAAGCATGATGAAAGAGAAGGATCAATTGAATCATGCATAGCTTCTAGATTTGCTTGACATCAATGATACAGACATAGGCCCTGAACCCATCATTGATTTAATTGACAGATCCAGAGCCGGAAGGACATCTCTCATGCGGGCAATTAAAAGTAGCGGGATTATTCAAGCTTCAACGTTTCCAATCATAGCTCAGTTGCCTGAATTTGTTATGGAGTGTGCAAGGTCTTATCATCCTCTTTCCAAAACAATTCGAGATGTCAGCAGAAAGACAATAATCAAGTTGGATGCACAATTTATTAATTATTGTCTAAAGATTCCGACACGGCCAGTGGTGATTACAATTAGCATGTTGGACATTGAGATAGATGGGAAAAGCACAAAGCAGATTGTGTGGGCATAATGAATAGCAGATACATGAAGAAGCCCAGAGCTCCATCAAAGTTCCCGAGGACTATTCCACGATCCAATCTGGTGCAGGAAGTTGATGATATTACTAAATTGTTTTGTAGGTTAAATGGAGAAGCCAATACCCATAACTTCCGCTCATGGATGTACGCTTTTGTGAGAACCATTGAGATCAACAGAGCTGATTCCATAATCAATTGGGCGGAGATCATCAGTGACAACATCGGTGAGTAGCTCCGAAGTGTGAGGTGGATGTTCAACTTCAAAATGACTTCATACCTGGTATATGCAAAACCTCGCAGGGTATATTTTCCAAATTGGATAGATGAGGAGTTTTGTTGAAAGATCCTATTTTTGAGTGCTTCCCACAGTTGACAGTTCTGAGTGCAACAAAGATTACAGGGTGGTCAATGATGGGTTCTTCTACGAATTCATCTGCAAATTGAATAGTGATCTAAAGACCAACAAAGTGAGCAAAGAAGCTTGGGAAGTCTGTATCCCAACATGGTTGCATCTTCATCCAGTTTTCAGACTTCACGTATCTTCGGGGTCAGTGGCTTTTCAGGAGAACCAGTCAAGTTGCCGAGGTATCCAAGCGACAAGTGGGTCATCATGGAGTTGTGCAGGCAGCTCGTGGAAATGCATGACTTACAATCAAAGTAGCACAAACCTATAGGTTGCTTTCCGGTCACAGTGGGTTATTACAACTGCCAGAGCATCCATAAAGCTAGGGGAATCGAAGCATAAATGTTTTCCGGATATGAGCATGAGTTCTTCCCAACACGATTGAACTTTGATCCATATGGGATAACACAGAAGACAATCTCCCAGGAATATTTGTATGTACCTTGAAGAATTTTGGATGAAGTGCGAGAACGCGAGTATGAAGTCAAGAAGAAAGATTTCAGTAGGTTATCAACGCACAAGTGTCTCGATTATGGTTTAGCATGGATACCTGCAAATCTCAGATGATGGGCATGTGGTACTTGACATATACCATCAAATGGGAGGAGATAAAGCTGCTCTTCGTCAAAAGCATAAAGCGGTGGTCGATCGATTGAGGAAAGGTCTTCCGCATATTCTAGTTAACACCTCAAACCAAGTTATTAACGAAGGGGTTTTGTATGGACGAAGCTTTGATGAATCGTATCATAACTTTATTGCATTGCAGGAGACTCCAAAGAAAAGGAAGCATGAAGGTGAAAGTAAAGTAGGAGACTAGAGAAGCTTAAAGTATACAAAAAGACTCGTGAGTTCGAGAAGGTCAAGTCTACAACTATTGTGCCAATACCACTTTCAAACGAAGCTTCTCACGTCAACTCATAAAGCACTTCAAAGAACCCCTAAACCCCAAAGATGTTGTTGTTCTTTCGTTAATCCAACGTCATTTGTATTTTCTCCTCACCACTTAGATCTTCACCTCCCCCTGTAGAAGCCAAAGCACAGATGAAAGAGTTTGAAAAAGCATTGATTTTGGACAATTCAGAGGATGACAAAATTTACAACACTATGGCAAATTTGGATGCAATGCCAGTTTGAGCATGAGATGCTACACTCGTGACTTCTCTGTGATGTCCCCTTTTTGGACAAATAGAAAATTACAACAACTTCAACCCAAATCGAACCAAGAAGGATTAGATCCTTTTGAATCAACCTAAAATAGCCCAATGTCAACCAATTACAATCCAAATGGGGTTGGAAGTGGTCAAGGTGGTGAGCTAGATTGGTGGAGACAATCAAATTTTTATTCTTCTCAATTCTGATTTTTATTACAACAGTGAATTAATTTGAAACAGTTGCCAACAACTGAAAAATTCAAAAATTCATAACTCAATCACTACATATTTTTCCATGAAACCAAGTGCATAATAAACTAGAATTTTAGAGCTTTCCAATGAACTAAAGATCAGATTTTTCTGAGCACTTAAACCCCTTCAAAATAACATCTAAACTTCTAGATTTGGGCGCTAGGGTTAGCAAAAATTAATAAATTAATAACCAACACTTCCCTCAACTGTTTTCACCCTTCAAAAGCTTGTTTTGATGCACAAATATGCCAAGAACAGATCTGAACTGAGACCACAATTTTTAAGCATCAAAATGTGTCACAAACAATTGATAATCCAACCCCAGACTGCTGCAACTTCTAAAATTATTTCCAGCTCAACCAATCAAGCAAAAACCTTTAAACTTTGGATTTTGGGCCACAAAAATATGAAGAATAATATTCCAAAATTAGTTTTTGCACAACGTACGCGAAACCTATTTTTTCCCTAAAAAGTAGGTCGCCCAACACATTTAGGGCATCGAATTAATTGCAAAACATAGTAGATTTGAAAGCCAACAAATATGCTTCAAATCGTGCAACTGATAATAATCAGATTTGCACCATAAATAAATTCGCTAGGGCAAAGGATTCTTTTCCAAGCAATTGCTTTTACTAGATGCAACACACACACACAAATGGATCCTTATCAAAATCAGATTTGCTTCAATTCCAAGTCGAATGAGAGAGAGAGCACAATGAGAGCTAGGGCATACATCCCATTTTTCCAAGCATGGAGAGACATAAATTATCAAATCAACATCCCCAAAAATGGCCATGCAACCTCCTTTTATAACATAAGGGGTGCAACATTCAAATGGCTTACTTTTTCCCTTTTGGAGGGAAAAGAAATAAAACTTAATTAAAATATTAAAAGACTCACTTAATGTGCACTTTATTATTTTCTAATTAAATAATAAAGAGTAACTAACCTATGTGCACATTTAAAGACTAAATAAGACTCCCACTTGTAGTGCTAGGCATGCCAAGGGGTTATAATGCAAATGAAAGAGATGAATCGATATATTAGTAATGCCTAAAAGGGGGTGGTACATTACATTCTCATTCTCCGAGAAGCAATTTTTCATCATGGTTGGCTTTGCAAACAATTCCAGAAGCTAAAGAGGAGATCAACTTGGAAGAGCATGACTTGCAGCTACTCTTGAGTTTGGGCGGAAAGGATAGAAGACCTAAAGTTGCCAAGGTAACTTCAAGGTTGATTATTGAAGAATCAGGGCAGAAGTTCGCCAAGTTGACAGTTCCAACAAAGGGAAAGCAGAAGGGAGAACTCACGGCGGCAGATTTCTCAATAACCAAAGTGCCACTAGGTTAGACTACCACGGAAGGATTAAAGCAAGATACACAGACACTAATAAACGCTTTATTCCTCAAGCTGGACAAAGAAAAGGCAAGAGAAAATCAAACTTCAAGAGCAGGTTTCCCAGTTGTGTGAAATCATTGCTAAGGTTGCGAAACCTTCCTCTCAACCAGTTTTAGCACATGAGCAGGTGAGCAATCATCTGATTGAAGAGGCGGAGGATGCACGTAATCAAGTCACAACTATTAATGAATGGAAAATCCAAATCATTCACCAAGCTTCAAAACAACTCAAAGAGGTACCAGCTAGTGTGGAAGTTATGAAAGGTGCATTATCTCAGCTGAAGCAATTGATGACAAGCATAGTGGATGAGAATACAGTGGCTGAAAGTAACCTGGACATTTTGGTTAAAATAAATAAGCTGCCAGAGGAAGTTTTGATTGCGGAACAACTTGTGCTTGATGGACTGATTGAAAAGGGAAAACAACTTGAGTTTGCAGTTTCTTTCCGCATGGAGATTCTCAAGCTTATGCTGAAAAGAATGCGGCTGCTCGAGGATAGGATATTGTCATTGCCAGGCAATATAGTTGCTTTCATCGAGGAGGAAGTAGTTGGGGATGTTTCTTCCTGCAGAAGAACCATTCCAGACAAGATGCCTGCTTCTCTTGAAGGGTTGTTTTTGATGGTTCAGGAGAAGGTTTATAGAGTTGACAAGACTTTCACGTTGAATTCAATCAAGAAGTTGATAACACTTCAATCAGATATTAAAGAGTTTGGGCCTAGTTTGAAGGAAGTGGAAGTAAACATTGACATTTTGTCCAAAGGATTGGTGTAATTCATGACCAAGAAAGAGGCTGTTGCTAAAACAGATGGGAAATTGTTGAACTATATGTTTGACAAGTATATTCAATATCAGAACAAAAAGAAAGCATAGGGTGTAACATCTGGCAGATATTCTTTCTTCTCTTCTTTCTCTTATTCCTTATGTTCCTGATGAAATTGTAAGATTAAAGTTATTGGTTTAAAAGCCATTACTTTAAGTTATTTGGAAAAGTTCTCTAAGATAAGTGGCAGATGTGCACAACTTTGGTTTAACCTCTAGATGCATGTCACTTAGAGAGGAATTCTAGGAGAAAGATTGCCAGATGTTCCCTTTACAACTTCCCGCATGTTCTAGTTTAGTTGTAGTTTCCATTTGTAATTTCCCCTCTATACACTATAAATAGAGGAAGAGCCTACGGTTAAAGGATCAGAATTTGTAATCAACATTCTTGTGTTCCAGACTTTGAGTTGAAACCCTTGATATTTTTCTGAAAGCTAAGGAATTGAAAGGAGGCAGATTTTCGGAGAACTTTGTGTCAACGGTGCATTTGTTTCTTGTTTCTGTATAGATCTTTGCATAAACTTTGTGTTATCTTAGATCTGGATTTGAAACTTTCCTTTGCTTTAAATTCTGTATTTCAATATCTATTTGTTTTGTCCATGTGCATGTGACCAACTTTGCAAACTATTGGTTAGATTGCACATCTTCTTTCCTTTCTTCTCGTATTTAATTATTTCCCCTCTCCGCACTGTGCACATATTTCTTATAGCTGCTTACTTGCTTTGCAAAATTGCCTAGCTATGGTACATGAGCTACGCGGTTAAAGTAAAACCAACAGATAGATATTAGAAAATATAAATGATAAATAAAATTTTACATGACAACCTCACCGATAAATGAGGGAGATTTATCTCATGACTATCTAGGTTTTCAATCAGTGCAAAATCTAGCCAACACAATGTATGGTTTTAACCTTGTCTTGTCCTTCAGTCTCACTTCTTGTGTTGTAGGGTCTATAAGTATATGGTCTTGCAATCTCTATCCGATTCCTTGCATTTTATTCTAAATTTTGTTTGTTTTTGGTTATGCGTGTATTATTACAAATCCTAGTTCATTTTCTAATTCTATATAAAGCATTGCCATGCGGGGAGGCATCCCATATATCTAGGTGACATCCGAATGTTCGCACATTTTAGGGACTTAGGAGGGATATCCCCACCTTTTAATAATGAAAAAAAAAGATTATTTTTTGACACTTTTACTTTTAAATGAGAATCTCCCCACTCTTCCCTCATCCCCCACCCCTAAAAAAAAAGTTTTATTATAACCAAAAATATTATATCCTTATCCCGAAAGTACCCTAAAAACATTAAATAAAGGTTAAAACCTTGAATTTAATTGAATAAATTTAAAATATGAAATATTTTTAAAAGCCGCCTCCTTGCCGGCCCCAAAGTATGGGATTTTTTTTTCTGTCCTACAAACTCAGTCCCCTTGTCCCCTCTTCCCTAAGACTTAGGTAACTATGATATAAATTTCATGATAACCCTTTTGTCGATGATGTAAGAAGGAATGAGATTTATGAGGTTTCTAAAAAGAATATATATTTAAAAATATGAAGAAAGATAAACATGTGAAATATGTTACTATTGCAATAAGTGTCTGTATAATAAAACAAAAACTAAGTTAGAAATTTGACGCCTTCATAAAAAATTGATAGCAAATGAGAAAGTGCATAAATAGAACTCCACTTCAAATATAGTTTTCATGCTATAATAGCACAAATAGATTAACTGAAATGACTCAATTTGTTCCCTATTCTCTAGGTATAGATTACTAGAGAATAGTGAGTGATAGGGACCCAAATGCCTTTACAAATGGATCAACACTGTAAACCCAATTAGATTTAATTAGTAGATCACTTGTAATCAGATAACAAACAAAAAGATTCAAAACTACTTATGGAAGATGGTTTAAGACATACATTATTCAAATAAAAACTGTTTTTTTAAAGTTAAACCAGACTTATTGAAAGTGACTAGTCTTTCATGGGGATTTTGTTACATCAAAGGGATTCAATACAAACAAAAGCCATCGTATATTTAAAGTGCAAAATGAATGCTTGGGAATAAAGAACCAATAGAGAATCTAGATTAGATCTAGAAAGAATTGATGCCATCACTCATTCACATTTGAGTCATTGACACCATTATTTCATTTAGAATGGAAATTATGATTTTTATGGATAAAAACTTGAATATTTTATCTATTCTTTGGTATGGTAATGTCTATTACATTAACTACAAGTTTTGTACTTGATTGGTTTGACGAATCATGTCCATTGTCTAACATGATAAATAACATTTAATGCATAATTAAATACAAATAAATGAACCTTATTTAAAGCACATCGAAGCTGGATTTCTCTCCCTAGTGACGATTGAATTGATAGGCAACATGATTTGACCTTTGACCAAGTATTGACATCAATGGAACTGATTGTGACTTAAGGTATTGACCACAAGTTGACCAAATTGTTGATGAAGTTATTATAAGTACTATTGATTGATATTGAATGTTTTCAGTCATATTTGATTTCCATTGACTAGAATGTTTGTTGATAGTTGACAAATAGAAGGTACTAAAGTAGCATCAACAAGAGGTAACTTGACCAATGACAACTCCATCTATACTATACATGATACGAATGATGACACATATCACATATATAATGGATGGTTGAATGGCTGGGCCGGATGGCCCCTACCCCTATATATCATATATCTAGACCAACGACCTATATAGATATGCCCCCTTCTCTCTATATGGTAGTTGGGGCTATGCCCATGCCTATAGAGATTCCGGATCGGGATTACACCTTAGATCGATAGATAGATAGATATATGGCGACGACCTACTCTGCCCATAAATAGAGGGGCTGGGAGAGGCCCCTTATCCGAACCCCCTCTACCTATATCACTTAGGACTATCTAATCAATTTGTAGTTATGCTCCTATCCTATAGTTATGCCCATCTATAGCCATATAGATCTGATCTATATGTGATCGGATTGGTAAAAGTTTCCCACTGACCGGACTCCCTAACTATGTTGAATTGAAAGCCTTTGAATATCAACATAAAGACTATGTTGCTTACCAAAAGATGAAATTGTTTGCATGCTCTCCACCACAAAGAAACTTGCTGTCCAAGCAACTTGGAATCGAGAAAAATTATCCTCTTTCCATTTTGAATCCTTCAAAAGATCACCCAAATCTCATATACAAAAACAATCTTGAATCAAAGAGTCAACATGTCCCATATTGCATATCAGTATCCCTTACACTATCACCCATTTTGGCATGCTTTTCATGAGAACAAGAATTTTGCAAGCTGACATAGGATGAAGCAACAAATTTGAAAAGAAGTATGATAGGTATTATTATAAGCAAATCCAACTAAGTGCAAAAAATATTCCCACTTGTCTTTCTGATCCATAACATACATTCTTACCATGTCTTCTAATACTCAATTCAATCTTTTAGTTTTCCCACCCGTTTTAGGATGATAAGAAGATCTAAAATGCATCCGTGTTCCAAAAGCAATCGTCGGAGTTTTCCAAAACCGAGATGTAAACAAAGTATCTCTATCAATAATAATCAGTTCGAAACTCCATGCAATCTTACTACTTCCCTCACAAATCTATCAACAAGTACAGGTGCATCATCTGTTAGATTACCAGGAATAAAATGAGCAACCTTTGTTAGCTTGTCAACAACAACTAAAATAGTATCATGCCTCTTTTTAGATTTTGGCAAACCAGAAATAAAATCCATAGTTATAGTTGCCCATTTATTTTTTGGAATGTCAGGAGGAAAGATCTTACCACCGGGATGACAATGATCAACTTTCACCTTTTGACATTCTAAACATTTAGAAACAAATATAGCCACATCCTTTTTCATACCAGGCCAAAAATAAAATCTGTTTCAATTCATGAGTCATTTTAGTGACCCCGGGATGTGCAAAATGAGGAGCTTGATGCACTTCTTGCATCAAAATAGTTCTGAAATTTCCTTCAAAAGGTACATAAATTCTACCTTGGAACCTCAAAAGGCCATTTGAGTCCAAGGAATACCCAACATACTTGTTGTCCACCACTTCCTGCATTAAATTTTCTGTCACATTATGGCAGAAAATATCAGTTTTCTATTGTTGTAACAGCTGATCCTTTAGCAAAAATTTTATTCTAGAAACAACAACAAAATGAACCCTACGGCTGAGTGCATCAGCCACTTAGTTCTCTTTACCTTTGACATATTTTATGTCCATATCATAGTCACTAATCAATTCCAGCCATCTTCTTTGCCGGGCATTCAGGTTCTCTTGAGTAAACAGATGCTCAAGAATTTTATGATCTGTTCTAAGTTTGAATGGCTTACCCAACAAGAAATGTCTCCATTTCTTAAGAGCGTGAACTACTGCAACCAACTCTAAGTCATGTGGGGGATAGTTCATCTCATTAGGCTTCAATTTTCGCGACTCACAAGCCACTATCTTACCTTCTTGAATTCGTACACCCCCTAAACCGTCTAGGGATGCATCAATCCGGACCTCAAAAGGGTTGTTTGGATCCGGAACCAGCAAGATAGGTGTTGTAGTGAGAGCATGTTTCAACTTTAAAAGGCTTCCTCACACCTAGCAGTCCATTCAAAACGTTTACCTTTTCTTTGTAGTGATGTGATAGGATGGGCTATTCGTGAAAACTCATTCACGAACCTTCTATAGTACCCATCCAAGCCCATAAAACTTCGGACTTCGACACTTCCATTCTTCAATAGCTTTAATTTTGGATGGATCAACAGAAATCCCATCCTTAGAAATAATATGTCCTAAGTAGTGTACCTTATCTTGGTAGAACTCACACTTAGACAACTTTGCATATAATTTATGGTCCCGGAGCCTTTGTAGAACCATTCTTAAATTTTGTTCATGTTCTTGTTCATTCTTAGAATAGATAGAATGTCATCTAGGAAGACTAACACAAACCTATCCAGAAATATCTAAAAACACTATTCATTAGGTTCATAAAAGCAGCCGGTGCATTGGTCAAACCAAAAGGCATAACCGTGAATTCATAGTGTCCATATCTTGTACGGAAGGTTGTTTTATGCACATCTTCCTCTTTAATTCTAAGTTGATGGTAACTAGACCTTAAGTCAATCTTAGAAAATACAGTTGCCCCTTTCATTTGGTCAAATAAATCATCAATCCTGGGCAAAGTGGATACTTATTCTTAATGGTAACCTTGTTGAGCATGCAGTAATCAATGCACAACCTTAATGTACCATCTTTCTTTTTAACAAAGACCACTGGTGCTCCCCAAGGGGACACACTTGGCCTAATCATTCCTTGCTCAAGAAGTTCTTGCAGCTGAAATTTTAGCTCTTGCAAGTCCACAATATTCATTCTAAGGGGTGCCTTAGAGGCAAGGGCTGAACCTGGCATGATATCTATTGAAAAATCAAACTCTCTTTTTGGGGGCAGACTTGGCAAGTCTTTAGGGAAAACATCCCTAAAATCAGCTAATACAAGAAAATCATGCAAACTAGTTTCCTTCACCTCGGAAACTCTTCCATGTGTAAAAAAAATAAAAGACAACCCTTGTGGACTGCTTTTTTCAGTTGTAAGGAAGAAAGTTTGGGTAGGGACTTGCTGTATTTAATACCAAACAAAACTTGTTCAAAGCCAAAATCATCAAAACAATGTATTCTTTTATCAAAACAATCAATCTAAGCTTTATGGTCTTGTGGCCAATCCATGCCAATAATCAAATCATAAGACCCCAAAGGCACAACATGCAAATTTAATCTAGTTTTAAACATTCCTAGATCAAGTTCTATTTGATCTAAGTATTCAGAAATATGCACTTTCTTACCAGTGCCTAATTCTACTTGCCATTTTTTTCATGGGAACAATTTTCAGATTCAACTTATGCACTATTTTAGGGGACAAAAAGCAATCAGATGCTCTTGATTCAAATAGTACAAAAATTTTAGCGTCGAAAATTTTACCTCTAGCTTCTATGAGTGTTGCTTGTTGCTTAGTCTTGTGGTTATCTACCGCAACATTGCAAGAAATTTTGGGCAGTCTCTTTGATAGTGCTTCTTACCACAAGTCCAACAACAACCTTGTGGAGGTTCTTTGTTTGCCACCTGAACCTTGTTTTTTCTTGTAGCAGGTGTGTATCTATTACCACCAACCTGCTGATTATTCTGTCTGCTACTTGATAGAAGCCTTGCCCTCCCGGTTATGGTTCCCTGGAACTTTCCATTATTCGATTACCATTAAAAGCATTCCTTTTAAAATCAGGTTTCCAGTAAGGTCCTAAGAGTAAACGACAAATTTCTTGCTGCTTGCTGCCTTCTCTTTCATCTCCCGTCGGTATCTCACCGGGATTGTTCTTTTCTTCTACCTTATAGGATACACTAACCACTTGGGTAAGACTCTTAGGGTTGACCATGTTAACATCTTTCCGGATAACCTCCCTCAAACCTAGTTTGAACTTGGTTACCTTGGATTCTTCGTCCTTCATGTAATCCACATGTCGGATCAGATCTAAAAATTGAGCTTCATACTCAGCTACAGTCATGTTATTTTGTTTCAAACTATGAAACTCGGTTTGCTGGTCGCTTGTTGTTTTTATTGCTTTTAAAATAGTTCGCTTTGTTGTTTTTATTGCAAGTTCCAAAATAATCCTAAAGAGCCATATTAGCCTTTTTCGCCAAATACCCAGATGCCCAAAATTGTTTTATTCTGTCATTGCCGGGATTTGTCTCATGGGAAATTTGTATTTAATTATTTTGAGCCCCGTATGAGGCTATTTGCATGCCTGCTTTAACTCCATTATAAGTTTAATATGTTATTATTCCTATGTACTGTAAGGATTTTAACTTATTTTAAGTTTTGGGCTTTATTTGTAACTTTTGGCAATTTTTCGTGTTTTTGTGGTGTCCCGCTTCTGCTTTTCTCGTAAAATTTCTCTCGAACAACTCCTTCACGGTAAGCCCGATTTTTGGCCCGGAGCGGCTGAAAACATATACGCACATTATGCCCGGAGGAAGTCGCCATCGAGGTCCGGATCACCGGGAAAAAGCGAAGTCGCAGACAGTAGTGCCTCATGGGGATGGGCGCATTTTTGGAAAACAAAGGATTTAAGCCACGATGGGAAAATATAAGCCGCAGTGTGGTGGGAATTTTATACTTGCCTGGCAGGTACTTTTTCCCGTGTTATAAAATCACTTAAGTGGATCACGGGTTTTGGTGCCTCGCCTGCAGGTAAAGCATCCCATTATCAAAAATTCTTAAAAATAGAATTACATGTGCAAAAAGTGCGCCCTTTGGTGAGAGATTAAAAGAATTAAAATTGATTATTTTTATTAATCTTTCTTCTCAAAAAGTGCGCCCAAGCTTGAGGAGGTCAACAAGTCAAAGGTGGAATAAAAGAAAGGAATTAAATTAATTAAATTTAATTTATTTAGTGGCTGCCCTTCCTTCTCAAAAAGTGCGCCTATTTGGGCATTATTTAATGTTTTTTAAGCATTAAAACATTAAATTAATTTCTATTTTCAAAGTGGCTATGGTCAAAGCACACCGTGGGGCTTGAGTGAAGTGTCAGTGTGAAGGATTAAATTGGATTAATTTAATTTATTGATGGCTGTCCTTAAACATGCTATTTTTAAAAGAGAAAAGCATGATTTTTAATTAATTAATTGCCTTTAATTGTTAGGGCAATTATTAATTATAGAATTGTGAAGGTTATATAAGCATGGGCAGCCATATGGGTGAATAATTTAATTCACAGTAAAGAATCGCAGCTAGGAGGAAAAGTGCGCCCCATTAGAGGAAGGATTTTGTTCTGATAAAGTGCTAACAAGGCTAAAAGCTTCCAGATTTGGCGCATGCTTGAGAAGGTTGATCTTCGTCTCATATAGTTGTTTTCACAGTGTTACAGAGCTCAAAGTGTTGATCAAAGGATTCATGCTCTCTTTATGTGCAAATTAAACACCAATTTTTGGGGCAGCAGGCTTGAAAAGTGCAGATTTTTATAATTTAAATTCACTATTCATGCTCCGGTGGCCATTTTTGTCCAATAAATCATAGGAATTCATTACAGGTGCTTTACAAAAGAAAAGGAGTTTTTATCAATGTCCAATACATCGCAAATATCCTCCGAATCAAGATTTGTCCAGATCTCGCACTAAAAGATTGAAGAAATCCGCCAAGTTAGAAGAAAAAGAATTATTCAGATAAAGATAGATAAAGCCATGGCGAAAGGAGATGAAAAAGAGAGCACGATGGATTCATGCATCGCTTCCAAACTTTCGCATATAGGAGACACGGATCTAGGCCCGTAACCTCTTTCTCGATTTGATTGATAGATCCAGAGCGGAAAGACTTCACTCATGCGTGCGGTCAAAAAGTAGCGGAATTATCCGAGCCGCAGCTTTTCCCATGTACATGTACAACCCAATTGCCGCAGTTCGTGATGGAGTGTGCTAGATCTTATCATCCTTCATCCAGATCAAGCATGTGATGTCATGGGAAAGACAATAATTGCTTGATGCGGAATTCATCAATTATTGTCAAGATTCCAAATGCGAAAGGTGGTGACTTCTATTAGCATTCAGTGATGCCGACAAGAGATGGGAGAAACATAGAGCCGATTACAGTGAGCATAATGAACAAATGTTCATGAAGAAGCCTAGATCCCCTTCAAAGTTCCCGAGAACTCTTCCACGGTCCAATTTGGTGCAGGAGGCGATGATGTCGCCAAATCACTATGCAGTCAATGGCGAAGCGAATGCCTACACTTTCCGTACATGGATGTATGCTTTCATCAGACCATCAAATCAACAAGGTTGATTCTATAATCAATTGGTCGGAAATTATTAAGCAAAGAACATCGGTGAGCAACTTCGAACGTGAAGCGACTTTCACCTTCAAGATGACTTCGTACTTGGTATATGCCGCAGCTTCACAGGTGTCTTTTCCAAGTCGGATAGATGTGGTGTTCTTTCCAAGGACCCCATTTTCGAGTGCTACCCACAACCACTCACTGCGCAAGCGAGAAGGACTTCAAAGTGATCAACGATGACTTCTTCTACGATTTCATCTCGCAGCTAGACAAAGACTTGAAGACTCACAGGTAAGCAAGGAAGCGTGGGAAGCAAAGGTCCAAGATCGGCGCTTTATTCATCCAGCTTTGCAGATTTCACATACCTCGTGGTTACGGGCTTTTCTCGAGAACCTATAAAGATGCCTGTATCCAAGTGATAGAGTGATCGCCATGGAGCCGAGCAGCAACTCGTAGAGTTACACGACCTTCAAACTAAACGGCACAAGTCTACGGGCTTCTTCCCAATCACCGTGGGATATTACAACAGATCAAAGATTCACAGAGCTCGAGGGATGGAAGCGCAAATGTTATCCGAGTATGAGCAAGAGTTCTTCCTCGCACGGCTTAACTTCGATCCATTCGAGTAGCCAGAAGACAATCTCCCAGAGTACGCACATGTGCCTTCGTTAGAAGATTTCTGGATGAAGTGCGATGAGTACGAGGTTAGAAAGAAAGATTTCAGCAAAGCTATCAAAGAAAGCAAGTGTTCGACTTTGACTAGCGCGATACCGCGGATCTTAAAGATGATGGGAACGTGGTACTGACACTTACCATCGATGGGAGGAGATAAAGCTATACCGCAGATAACATCGAGGCCGCCATTCAATCAAGAGAGATCTCGAGTCGTGTTGGTGAATACTTCGAAATGGGCCGCTAACGAAGGGATACCGCTTTGATGAAGTATCGATGAATCAAATCACGGCAACTTCGCGCAGAGATTCCTCAAACGAAAGCATGAAGGAGAAAGCAAAGCAGAAGGTCCGAGAAGTCAAAGTACACAAAGATCTCAAGAGAAAGAAAAGACCACTTCTACGACCATAGCTTTGACTCCGACTTCTCCAAGACTCCAAGATCACCAACTATCGCACCGCAAAGCAGCAGGATGCTTCCATGCCTTCATCAAACCGCGACGACGCTTGCTTTTCTCTCTCCGCAGCCACTTCTGCTCAAAGACCCGCTCCAGAGGAGATGTCAAGCCGCAGATGACGGAGTTCGAAAGAGCTTTGTCCTCGATGTTTCAAGATGGCAGCCATGACACCGTGGCACTTTCTCGACGGAGAGGATGCAGAGCGGAGATGGTAGTGCACTCAAGTGATTCTTACTCCCCGAGAAATAACTTCTCGGGATGGTTAGCTTTCAGCTTGGTTCCGAAGCAAGAGTAGAGATGAACTTAGAGGAGCATGACTCATGAGCCTACTTCAGATCCGAGCAGTAAGAGACAGAAGGCCTAAAGTTGCTAAAGCAACTTCTAGGTTGATCATCAAAGATTCGGGAGAAAAGTTTGCTGAGATATCAATTCCGGCGGAAGGAAAGATAGAAGAGGAGCTCACGGCGTAAGATGTGACGGTGACCAAAATACCACTTGGTCAAGCTACCACCGAAGGATCAAGCAGACACGCAAACGCTTGTTGATGCTTGCTCTTAGGCTCGATAAAGAAAAGGCGGAGAAAGAAGAGTCACAGAAGCAAATATCTCAATTATGTGAGATCATAGCCAAGGTCATAAACCTTCCATTCAAATTTCCCATTTCAGAAAGGTGAGTGATCATCTTATGCAGAAATGGAAGATGCAAGCAATCAAGTAAAGGCTATCGATCGAATGGAAGGATCTCGATTATTCGCAAGCTTCAGTGCAACTTGGGGAAGTGCCACCGCCTAAAGGTTATGAAAGATGCAAAGAAATCAACTAAAGCAATCGATGGAAAGCATAAGGCATGAATACAATGCAGAGAGTAACCCGAGTATTTTGGCCGAGATCAACAAGTCACGCCAGAGATGTATCGTCAGAACAAATTGTACTGATGGATCACCGAGAAGGGGAAGCAACTAGAGTTCACAGATCTTCCGCTTGGAGATCTCGCAGAGTTTTGCTGAAAAAAGGATGCAGTGCTTCGAGAGTAGAACATCGATTTACCAGACAAGAGAGCTTTTTCTTTCACCGAGGAAAGAGTGGATGGAGGTGTTACTTCACACGTGCGGATTGCTTTCTAACGAGGTGCATGATTCCCTCGGAAGGTTCTCTTCTCGATGGTGCAAAAGAGAATTGATAAAGCTACCAAGCCTTTCACGATGAATTCTATCAAGAGATCGTGGCGCCGCAGTGCATATCATGAGATTCGGGCCGAGTTTGAAGAGGTGGAAGCATGCAAAGAAAGTGTCAAATGAAGGGTCACTGCAGCTTCAGACAGAGAAGGAAGCAAAGGGCAAAAACAGATGGAAGGATGCTGAATTATATGTTCGACAAGTATATCGATATCGTAACAAGAAGAAGATGTAAACATTACAAATGGCATGACTTCTTCTATTCTTTCTTCTTCTATTTTCTATGTTCCCTGATGAAATTGTAAAACTTCTAAGTTATTGGTTTCAAACCATTACTTGAAGTCATGTGGAACTATTCTATTAGTTAAGTGATACATGTGTCACTTAAGAAGAAGTTAGTTGAGGATGATCACCAAATGTCATCTTTACTTGTTGTTCATACTTTAGTTCAAATTTGAGTCTTCTATTTGTACTTTCCTCCTACATTCTATAAGTAGGAGAAGAACCTCCGGTTAATGATCGAATCGAATTTGTAAGAAGCAATCTTGTGTTCTAGACTTGTGTTGAACCCTCGAGAGCCACTTCAGCAGCAGAGGAATACAAAGAAGCAGTTTCCTGAGAACTTTGTGTCACGGCGCACCGTGTTTCTTGCTTTTAAATCTTTAGATCTTTTAAGTAAACTTTGTGTTATCAGAGATCCGGATCTAGAGCCGCCTTTGCTTTATAATTCTCGTGTGTTCAAATCTATTAAGTTTCTTCTATGTGCATGCAATTAGCTCGCTATCTACTAATCGGGATGCACATCTTCCTTACTTCTTCTCAGTAATACCTTTACTTTCTTCTTCTATAATTTTCCTTTCTTAAACAAATTACTTACTTGCGCGTAAACTTCTTAGTTATGGTTCATGAACTAAGTGGTTAAAGTAAAACCCCGATAGATAAAAACACATTTATATTGACAAACTTCACGGGAGTTATGGTTCATGAACTAAGTGGTTAAAGTAAACACCCCATCTGATACCACGATAAAAACACATTTACCATTGTGTAATGCATTAAAAATAAACTTAGGAAAGTGCATTAAAAATAAAAGCACTTAATGTACTTCCTAAGGGCAAAATGCGACTAGCTCTAGAAATAAAAAAAAAATAAAAAGAAAATACATCTAACTTGCCTTGGGAAATAAGACATGGCTTTGTGGGTTTTTTCTCTCTTTAAAAGAAAATTGACTTGCCACATGATTCCAGTTATTTTGATATTTTCTTTTGGCATTGGAGCTCAGAGCTTTTTGCAAAAAAATCCAAGGACAAAACCCTCTGGATTTCCCCTCTTGTGGACGAAAACCCCAGGAGAAGTGAGAGGAATTTCTACTTAGGAGATTCCATTATTATTCACAGGTTTTTATTATTCCAGTTTTGTATTTGTAGAAGAAATAAAATTGCTACTTCCAAATTTCTTCTAGTGTGGGGCGACTCACTTTGTGAAGATTCTATGCTATTCTAGAGGTATTTACATTCAGATTTGTATTGCCATTTTTCCAGCTGCTAATATAGAGCAAGTCGACTTAGTTTTAATTAATTTCTAGAAGGATTTTGGCAAAGATTTTCATGTCTTTCTAGGATATTTTGTAGTCAATATTTATGATTAAAAATATGATTTTTAATCATGGCTGATATCGAAATAAAATTATGTATGTATCATTTGTGGAGGGTTTTCCAATAAACCCTAGTCACATCACCTTTTTAGTAATCCAATTCAGTAGAAATTGTTTTTATTAAATTGCGTGTTTGGATGATATTCTACCATTATCTTCTAACATCAGTAAGCAAAGGATTCTAGCCAAAAGATTTTCATAAAAGAGAGGACAACTGGGTTGGGATCTTTTAGTGGTATTAGAGCAATGTATTCTCCCAACCTGTGTGGGAAGGAACAAGAGTGATTGGTCCACACAGATATTGCACACGAAGAAGACGAAGCACTCCGCAAGGTTAGAGGCTGGTTTTGAAACTAGTGCCGAGTTGAAACAATGGGTGATAGACAGGAAATCCCTCCCCCGAGATGAGCAAGTGGATCCGGACAGAGAACTTTTTAGGACTATGGTAGCCACTCAGCAACGGTTGATTCAGCCCACAGAACGTATGCGATCTGCTCTGGACAAGTTGGCCTTGGATAGGCCAAGAGATAGATATGACAGAAGAGACAGATCTATATCAGTTTCCAGTAGTCACAGGAGGCACAGTAGATCACCTTCGAAGATTGGTAGTGTGAGGGGATCTCCTCATTGTGAGAGGAGGCACACTCATACAAATGAGAGGAGGCCTACCTGGACAACAGATAGGCCTATGCAGCCCAGGCTTGTTTGCCTAGAAATGAACCACCCGAGGTTAAAGATGCACTTGAGGAAGTGTCCTTCCAGGACAATATTATGACGGCTAGTGATGAGTGGAGGAACCTACCACATCATGTAAGGGATGTTTTTCCCCTACCACAGTATTGTGCACAGAGGAGGGATAACATGAGGGCTAGATAGGATAAGAGGCCTAGAGCACAACAAAATAGGGAGCTGAAGCAGGCTACCAACAAAGTGTCTCTTTCCACTTTTGATGGTAGTGGAAAGATTAGTGCCAGAGTTTGGATTCATAAGCTCGACACATATCTTACCCTCAAGCCTATGCAGGAGCAGGAGGCTATTCAGTTCACCACTCTACACCTTGAGGGAGTAGCATATGATTGGTGGCATCATGGGCTGGTTACACATAACCATGATCTTCTGCGGTCTTACAGGAGTTCAGTGAGAGATTGATTGCGAGATTTGATCACAAGGACGTGGAGCTATACTACAGAGATTTGGCGCAGCTCCGCCAGACTGGTCATGTTGATGCCTACATCAACGAATTTCAGCGTATAGCAGTTATGGTTCCTGGAGATGCCCGAGAAGAGGGTAGTGATGCTATTCATAGAGGGGCTTCATGATAGGATGAGAGGATTGGTCAAGGCTCTTAAGCCTAGGACGTTGCATGATGCCATTCAAATGGCATTAGATTTGGACACATCCCCCACTTCTTATCAGCCCAATAAGAAGTTTTCCATGAGCTCCAGACCATTTCAACGCTCTACTCTTCAAAGAAAAGCATGCACCCCTTCCTAAGGTGAATTAGGATACTCGTAATGAGTTGAGGAGGAAGAAGATTTGCTTTCATTGTAAGGATCATTGGGAGCCTGACATTTGCTGCCTTGGTAAAGGCAAGGTGCACCTCATTGAGGTGGTTTTAGATGAGGATGATGAGCACTTACCAGATACAGATGCAGAGGGCAATAATAGTGGTCATGATGCAGAGGAGGAGCAGCCCCAGATAGCTTGGAGAGGGTGAGGCATTGGGTTCATCCAATGTCATTATTTCCACACTTTCAGGAGTCCCTAGATACCACCCCTTTCGGCTGAAAGGAGTACTTAAGGGGCAGCGGATTGTTTGTTTGGTTGACGGTGGAGCTACGCACAAATTCATAGATGAGGGTTGGGCTGCGGCGTGGATTGCAAGTTGAGGGCTTTGAGGGGTTTAATGTACGAGTTGTAGACGGATTTGTTATGAGTTGCACTAAGAGGATTCCTTAGCTTAGCATCCAGATGGGGGACTACACATTGACCGATGATTTCTATGTGATTGGTCTTGGTGAGATAGATACAGTATTGGGTATTCAGTGGCTGCAGGTCCACAGGCGGTATGTTCAGGACTTCGGGAGGATGGGGTTAGAGTTTATGTTGGATGGGAAGAAGATTGTGCTCGTGGCTCTTTCGATGGTGGGCATAGAGTTGTTTCAGCACATAGGATGCGATCTATAGTCAAACATGGAGAGGTCAGCATGGGCAACCTAATGCTTCATTTCATTCAAATCTTCTTCGAAAGTGGACAACCCTTTCATGTAGTTATCCAGTCAATACTGGATAAGCACGGCCCAATGTTTGGTGACATTCCTCCAGGTAGACCACCAAATAGAGGATTTGAGAATGTTATAGAGCTAGAGGATGGTGTCAAGCCCGTGATTACTACTCCTTATCGCCATCCTAAGAAATTCAAGGATGAGATAGAGAAGGCCATTAGAGAGCTCTTGGATATCAGACACATTCATCCTAGTTCTAGTCCCTTTATTTCTTCAGTTGTTTTGGTGAAGAAAGACGGGACCATGAGGATGTGCATTGATTACCGTGCACTCAACAAGAAGACTATAAAGAACAGTATCCCATTCCTCACATAAATGAGATTTTGGATGAATTGCTTGGAGTTTTGACGATTTATCTTCGATCAGGATACCATCAGATCCGTGTTCGTGAGGAGGACATTCACAAGTTCAAATGTCACTATGGGCATTATGAGTTCCTAGTAATGACATTCGGTCTCACTAATGCACCTCGCTATGTTCCAACATGCATGGACCATCTCTTCAACGAGTAGTTGAGGAAGTTTGTGCTAGTATTTTTCGATGACATTCGATTTACTGACAGGACGTGGGAGGAGCATTTGAGGCATCTTGATGAGGTACTTAACATAATGGAGACACGCTCTCTATTTGCTAAGATGTCCAAATGCGAATTTGGACTTACAAAGATTTTGTATCTTGGGCACGCTCATTGGGTCTAATGGAGTGAAGGTTGAGCAGAGAAGATACAAAGCATGCAGGGATTGGCCGTCACCTAGGAACATTTCGGACTTGAGTGGATTCCCGGGATTAGGTGGTTATTACAGGAGGTTCTTTAGAGGTTATTCTTAGCTTGTAGCTCCATTTCCAGATCTTACATGGAAGGGGGCATTTAGATGGAAAGACGAGCACGAGTAATATTTGATAGGCTCAAGGTGATTATGAGCACTTGTCCAAATTTGGCTCTTCCGGATTTCTCACGGCCCTTCATATTGGAGTGTGATGCTTCGAGATTGGGGATTGGTGCAAGTGCTTCTAAAGACCATCATGAGATGGAGTGGAGAGCTCAGGCCTGAGGAAACATGCTCGCTGAAGGACCACATTCGACACTTGGCAACGGATCTGAGGGCGCGGCAAGGCGAGTTGGCAGCACGGGAAGGTGATAAATACAAGTGCCTGCGGACCAAGAAAGAGATATAGACATAAGAGGAGAAGATAGGAGAGATACACACAGAGAGAGATAACATGGGTAAAGCTCTGCAGGATTACTGCGAGTGGGGCTCTGATGTACTGAGCTCAACATTGTAATTTCTTTTTTGTTTTTGCATAGTTATACAAGCCTAGTGATGTGCATGACTGCAGTCTGCCCGCTATGGCTCTTTGTAATGAAACGATGAATACAATGAAGTTACCGATTGCAATTAGATATGAATATCAGTGGGTTTCATGTATATTTCGTTCATAGAAGTTCTCTTTCCTTTCATGCTATGAATGAATGGTTGTAGCTTTCTTTTTGTTATATTATATGTTATGGAGTCTTTTAAAACACACAACAAGAAACTACAAGGCTCGGAGGCCGTCCCAGCCTGTAATCCTTGTATATCTAAACTTCTTTCCCGAAAAATTCATGCTTGCTTTGCATGCAAATAAAGCATCAAATTTTGGGGCAGCAGCCTTGATATATGTAGATTTTTATGATTAAAATCCACTGTTCATGTTCCGGTTGCCATCTTTGTTTGAATTAATAGCAGGATTCATCACATGTGCTTTTATAAGAGAAAGGGAGCTTAAATCAATGTCGAATACATTGAATATATCCTCCGAATCTGAAGAATTATCCAGATCTGCACCGGTTGTGAAGAATTCTGGCCGAATAAAGAAGAAAAGAATTGTTCAGACAAAGATTGCTCCAGCCATGGCAAAAGGGATGAACGAGAAAGCTCAAGCCGAATCATGCATTACTTCCAGATTTGACGGTCGACATCGAGACACAAATCCGAGCCCGCATCCAAATCCAGATCTCATAATCGCAAAAAGCTTTTGGCAAAAAATTCATCCTCTTGTTTCGATGAAACCCGTGTAGAAGTTAGCGCATGGAAAATTTCTTCCAGATCTTGTGCATGTGCTCCCAATCTTCCAAATAAGCCTTCATTGAAGTTGCATTCACCCGAGTGCATTTCAGAATTTTTAATTGTTCATATGCAATTAAAAATAAAAATGATGAGTTATTTACTAGCAAACATCAGACCGATGCATGTACTAGAGAAAAACTACAAAAGCTTCAAGGATAAGAGGGAAGACAAGGCAAAGGCAACACCCATAAGCAAGTTTCCGTGCATCCATCTCATTTCCGATCTCGCTTCGCTTCAGATCCAAATTGCTTCTAGATCCAACTTGCTTCCGCAGATCCAGAATCTCCCGATCCAGGTCCAATTTGGTGAGAATCAAAGGCAAAAGAATCAAGCATGCAGAATATGAAAAGAGACAAGACTCGCAACTTTCCTCTTCTTCTTTCTTCTTTCTCTTATTTCCGACAAAGTAATCGAGCGATCAATTAAATTATACAATTTAAGTGATTGGTTTAAAAGCCATTACTTGAAGAAGTCAACTACTTGAGATAGGTGGCAGATGCAAAATAGAAGGTTCTATTTTCAACAGAAATCATGCATGTCATGCAAAAGAGGAATTCCAGAGGGAGATTGCCAGTTGTTTCCTTTCCGACTTCCACATGTGCCAGTTCAACTAAAAGCTTCCTATTTGTAATTTCCCCTCTACATGCTATAAGTAGAGGAAGAACCTACGGGTTAAAGATCAGAATTTGTAAGCAACATTCTTGTGTTCCAGACTTTGTGCTGAAACCCTTGAGAGCCACTTGAAGCAAAGGAATATACAGGAGTAGATTTCCAGAGAACTTTGTGTCACGGTGTATTTTGTTTCTAGCTTTCTATCTTAGATCTTTGAATAAACTTTGTGTTATTTTAGATCTAGATCTAGAGTTGCCTTTGCTTATAATTCTGTGTTTATATCTATTGGTTTCTTCTATGTGCATGCAATCAACTCTGTTATCTATTGATTGGGATGCACATCTTCCCCATTTCTTCTCTGTGTTTATATAATTCCTTTCTTCTATAAATATTTCCTTTCTTAAACAATTGCTTACTTGCTTGTAGAACTATACAACTATGGTTCATGAGCTGAATAGTTAAAGTAAAACCCCATATAGATACTAGCATATTTTATTGACAAATCTGACACGGAGCCTCACCGGTAAATGAGGGAGATTTATCTCATGACTGCCTAGGTTTTCAGCTATGCAGAAAATCTAGCCAATAGTTTTTATCTTTGCAGATCTCATTGGGAACAACACAAATTAGCAGACTGAGCTTTCTCAAGTTAGAAGCCACAGATCCAGTCTTTCACCAGAAGAAGAGTGCAAACACATCCAGATCCGGATCATCTTCAACATAATCCGGCAGCTGGAATTATTCATCAAGTCTATTCTCAAAGAAGACGTGCTCCTTTCATGATGCAAAATCAACCACTTGCCCCTGCAACGCCTGTTCCATGGGGTGCAGCCTTTGGACCTCTGAATCTGACTCCCCTATGCATGATCTACCTAAAGGGACGAGAAAGAATTTTCCAAAATTCTTTGGAGATGGCAAGCAAAATCCAGATGACCACTTGGCTGCGTTTTTCATATCCTGTGGAGTGCTTGCAGTCGAACATGAAGATGTATCTGTCAGACTCTTCATAGAGACTCTGCATGACTTGGCTGGAGAATGGTTCTACCGGCTAGCTCCTGGCACCATAACCAACTGGGCTACTATGCGGATGCATTCCTGAAAAGATTCAAGGCAACCGAAGATTCCAGTACATTGATAACTCAACCACTCACCAAGAAGGAGCCACATGAGCACATGCGGGATTTTATTGCAAAATTCCAAAGATTATCAGACAAAATTCCAGCTTCTTTTCTTCTTCTCTGAATGATGAGAATCAAAAGGTATTCTTCATCAATGCTTTACTTCCTGAAGTAAGCTATCAACTCGAAGAGCACGTCCCCGCGACTTGTTAAAGAACTCAAAACATGGCGGTTGAAATTGAAGACGACCTCATCATGGCTGGAAGATAAAGAGCAACACTTCTAGAGCTGAAAGTTCATCCTCTGCTACTACCTCCGATTCACTATCATAAAAGTTAGCAAATGAGATGTTGCAGATAAAGAAACAAATGGCTCAAATGGCTCAAGGCAACAACACCGCCCTACTTCGAATTTCAACAACAACCGAACCGCATTGCTGCGTGGTTCCCAAAGATTAGCAATCAAGTCGCTCCCGTAACAACGTGGAGATGAATGAAGAAGACCAGAAGTTGACGCTTGATCAACTCGAGAATGATGATTTTATAGGTCCTGCTGGCGACTCCAACATTAATTACCTAAACTACAAATATGAACATGAGTATGAGGAGCTTCTTGAAGATGATCATGGTCATGCATATGCAGTACTTACAAGATCACAAACTCGCCAAGCTGAGGCATTAGCAGACGAACAAAGAAGGGGCAGCCCTTTACCTTCTTCCTTTAGCTCCTAGAGATAAGAATGTGAGTTCTTCATCTCAACCACAAAAAGCAGCTCAGGTATCTGAATCTATTCCTTCTTTTGACATTATTGATCATGCCAAGAAAACCAGAGTTCAAATGTCAGAAGTTGAATACTTGAGAGCCTTTCCTGAGTAGTTAAATAGGCTAGTCAAATATGTACAATCACCAGACAATCCAATACATCAAAAGGCCTTTTGCCTAAGCCCAAAGATACTCCTCCCAAACAACACTAGCAGTTGTTAAATCCTCACCATCTTCTGAAAGAGTGGAACCATTCTATGTTTCCCTATTGCTTAATGGTTTCAAGTTAAGCAACTACATTTTAGATTCAAGTGCTTCTGACAATGTCATGCCAGCTAAAGTTGCAGATGCTCTTGGGCTTACCTTGACAAAGACCATAAAAAGGTGCTACTCCATGGAGAGACAAGTCCCTTTAATCAGACAAATCAAAGATGCACAAGTTGTTCTGGCAGCTTTTCCTGACAAAAGATTAAAGATGACAATCTTAGTTACAGATATTCCCGTCCTACGGATGTCATTGAGCAGTAAACTTCTGCAAAGAGCCGGGAGGAGAAGTAAAGATGGATCGTCCCGTGCTCATATTCCTATCAAAGGGATTAACCATAAGTGGAGCCGAAAAGAAGTCCAAGTACATAGTGACAAAATCTGAAGATCCTAGATCTCAAATTCTTTTTTCAGAATCCGACCACGGGGTCTATTTCTTGAAATGGATAAAGACATTCCAGAGCCGTAAACTTCAACTAGCCGAGCTAAAGAAAAGAAGAAGAAAAAGTTTGACTCTGGAGTTTAAAGGCACCTGTTGTTCTTTTGGATCAGAGCCGATGTTTTACTAATATCTCTCAGATCATGAGATATTCCCATACTCCCACAAGCTGATGTTCGAGAACACCAATCATACGATGGAGTATGAAGCATTGCTTTGCTAGGAATGGAGCAAGCTAAAAAGAAAGGAGTAAAACTCCTCAAAGCCCAAGGAGATGTGAACTTCTAGTAAAGCAAGTTCGAGGGCAAAGTCAAGTCAAAAGAGATAAGTTGAGCATTACAGAGATAAAGTGCTTTCTACCACACTGGATTTTGCAGCCTTCTCTATCAACTTCATTCCAACCAATCAAAACTCCAAGGCAGATTCTTTGGCAGTCACAGCTGCACTATTGAATCCGGATAGACCACCGTCCATATTCAGACAAGGAAACTATAAAGTGGAGATGGTCTACCGCCCCAAAGTCCTCGATAATGTCCAATGAGGGGCAAGTTTCAATGATGAAAAAACATCTCGCATCTTTCGAACAAGGCAACTTTGACAAGTCATGTCAAGGGAGTAAATCACCACCACGACAAACAAACAAACAGAAAAGTTGATCCAGTTATGATGACAATAGTGGAGTAATCCAACCAAAAGGTAACAAAATCCCCAAGGGTTTAGTTTCCTTAGTGAGACTTTCAACAAGCATGATCAATACTCAAGAAGAACAAAGAATATGGTGATAGTTCTTCCTCAGAAATGCAACAAATAAATCTGGGAACGAGAGCAAGTTGATGCAGACTTACCCACCACAGAGAGAAGAAGAAAGGATGAGCCACCACTAGATGAAGTTGATAAGGACTTGCCCAAGTATTTGACAAGAAGGCCAAAGAAAGGAAGTTCGAGATCGAGACTGGGTACTCTGGTGGGACAAGAGACATGAACCGAAGGGCATGCACGACAAATCTGATTCACTTTGGAAAGGGCCCTTCGTGATCAAAAGAGTCAAGGAATGGATACTTTCTTCCTTGCCTACCGAGATGGAATTGAGTTACCATTTCCTTTCAACGGCAACATCTGAAGCTTTTCAAGAACAAAAAGTAGGGTAAAACCTATATGTATATAAATAAAACTTTGTTTTTTTTCCTTTTTTTTGTTTTTGTGTTGTTTTTGTTTTTTTTTTCCTGACCCCGAGCCCAATGGACAAGACACGAAACCAGAGATGTTGGGATCTCATCTTTTCCTCGTCATTTTGACAGAGGGCAAAGATGTCCACAGACGGAGCCGACTGGTGTCCCCAGATTTCACCCTGAAATCTGAGACTACCCTATGTTAAAAAAAAATCGTACTTTTAAAATAATGGGTCGTTTTGTGTTTTTATTGCCAGAAAAGTTTTTCTGTATTGTGTCAAGATATTCCCAAGGAGCCATATAAGCCATTTTCACAAATACCCAGATGCCCAAAATTGTTTTATTCTGTCACTGGGGTTTGCCTATGGGAAATTTGTATTTAATTATTTTGAGCCCCGTTTGAGGCAATTTGTGCTCCGGTTTAACCCTATTGTGATCGTACATGTCAATATTCCCATATACCAGTAGGGTTTTAACCAGAATGAATCCTGGGCTTTATTTGTGACTTCTGGCAACGTTTTGTGTTTTTGTGTTTTCCCGTTTCATTTTCTGTGAAATTTCTCTAGATCAATTCCTTTTGCTGTTTGGCTCGATTCTTGGCCTGGAGTATCTGGAGATCACCTATGCACGTTGTGCCAGAAGGAATTCGCCATCGGAGGTCTGGTTCTCTCAGAAAAGACGAAGTCGTGCACCAAAAAGCTTCTTCTGGGCTGGCCGCATTTTTGGAAAAAGAGGGTTTGAAGTGGATCATGGGATTTTTGGAAGCAATGAAGCAGGTGGGAATTTTGTACCTGCCTAGCAGGTACTTTTTCCCATGGAAGCAACGCCACTTAAGTCACAATGGGAAAATTAGAGGCAAGAGCAAAGGGAATTTCTTACCCGCCTCAGGTAAAAATTCTATCAGTGAAATAAAAGAAAATCACTTAAGGCATCATGGGATTTTATTACCCGTACTCAGGTAAATAATCCCATTATGAAAGTCAAACAACTTAAGTGGATCATGGGATTTTCAGGGCTGCCTTGCAGGTAAATAATCCCATTGTCAATTGACTTTTAAAAATAGAATTCACCTGTGCCAAAAAGTGCGACCCACCTTGGGTGAATAATAATGCATTAAATAAATATTTGTTAATATTTATTCACCCAATTTTGGTGCCCAAGCATGGAGAAAAGTCAACAAAGGGAAGTGGACAAAAGGAAGTTAGAAATAGAAAGTTCTAAAATTAAATAAATATTATTTATTTAATGCAGCCCCTTCATGTCAAAAAGTGCGCCCATTTGGGAGAGAAATAATACTTTTAAAGTATTAAATGATTAATTAATTCCTATTTTCAATGGCTAAGGTCAAAGCATACTGTGAGGCTTGAGTTAACTGGAAGCAGAAGTCTAAAATTAAATAAATTTAATTTATTTAATGGCAGCCATGAGCATGCATAAAATAGGCGCCCATTCAAGAGTAAAGCTTTAATTAATTAATTAATTGCCAGGAATAGGAAAGGCATTAATTAATTATAGAATTATGAGGATTATATAAGCAGGGGCTGCCATAAGGATGAATTAATTAATTCAAAAGCAGAGAAGTGCAGCCTGCATAAAAAAAGCGCCCCCATTCAAGAGGATTTTTGCTCAAAAGAAGGTGTAATTAATGCTGAAAGCTTCCAAATTTGGCGCCTAGGTTTGAAGGAGCTTGATTTGTGTCTGAATAATTGTCTGCATAAGTGATACAGGTGCTCAAGTGAAGTTGGTAAAATTCATGCTTGCTTTTGCATGCAAAATAAAACATCAAATTTTGGGGCAATAGAGTTTGATATATGCAGATTTTTATGATTAAAATCCACTGTTCATGTTCCGGTTGCCATCTTTGTCTGAATTAATTGCAGAATTCATTACATGTGCTTTTATAAGAGAAAGGGAGCTTAAATCAATGTCCAATACATTGAACATATCCTCCGAAATCAAGAATTATCCAGATCTCGCACCGTCAGAAGAATTTCAGCCAATAAAGAGAAAAGAATTGTTCGTGACAAAGATTGCTCCACCATGGCAAAGCGGGATGAAAAGAAAGCTCAAAGAATCATGCATTACTTCTAGATTTGCGACATCGAGACACAAATCCAAGCCCATCCAGATCCAGATCCAGATCCAGATCTCATAATCGCAAAAGCTTCCGCAAAAAAATCATCCTCTTGTTTCGATGCAACCTGTGTAGAAGTCAAGCATGGAAAATTTCTTCCAGATCTTGTGCATGTGCTCCCCCAATCTTCCAAATAAGCCTTCATTGAAGTTGCATTCACCCGAGTGCTTTCCAAATTTTTAATTGCTCATATGCAATTAAAAATAAAAATGATGAGTTATTTACTACAAACATCAGACCGATGCATGCATGTACTGGAGAAGAACTGCAAAAGCTTCAAGGATAAGAGGGAAGACAAGGCAAAGGCAACACCCGTAAGTTTCCAGATCCAACTCGCTTCCAGATCCATCCCGCCATCCATCCTGCTCCCGTGATCCAACCTTCAGGTGGGTGAGAATCAAAGGCAAAAGAATCAATCAGCATGCATATGAAAAAAAAGACAAGACCGCAGCTTTCCTCTTTCTTTTCTTTTCTCTTTCCTCCGACAAAGTAATTGAGCGATCAATTAAATTATACAACTTAAGTGATTGGTTTAAAAGCCATTACTCAAGAAGTCAACTACTTGAGATAGGTGGCGTAGACGTGCAAAATAGAAGGTTCTATTTTCAACTGCAAATCATGCATGTCAAAAAGAGGAATTCCAGAGGAGGGAGATTGCCATTGTTTCCTTTCCCACTTCCACATGTGCCGCTTCAACTAAAAGCTTCCTATTTGTAATTTCCCTCTCTACATTCTATAAGTAGAGGAAGAACCTTCGGTTAAAGATCGAATTTGTAAGCAAAGATTCTTGTGTTCCGACTTTGTGCCAAACCCTCGAGAGCCACTTCAAACAAAGGAATATAAAGGAGCAGATTTCCGAGAACTTTGTGTCACTTGTATTTTGTTTCTAGCTTTCTATCTTAGATCTTTAATAAACTTTGTGTTATTTTAGATCTAGATCTAGAGCTTCCTTTGCTTATAATTTTGTGTTTATATCTATTGGTTTCTTCTATGTGCATGCAATCAACTCTCGTTATTTATTGATCGGGATGCACATCTTCCCCATTTCTTCTCTCGTGTTTATATAATTCCCTTCTTCTATAAATATTTCCTTACCATATGACAAAATGCCAACACATAATCTTTATGCCAAAAGAGAAAACATACTAATCAAGCTTTGAAAAAATGGCAACGAAACATCTTATATGCCCAAAGAAAGAAAACATACTAACTGTTTAAAAAAATGTCAACAAAATATTTTTATGCCAAAACGAGACAACATATTAACCATTTGACAAAATGCCAATGAAACATCTTATATGCCTAAAGAAAGAAAACATACTAACTATTTGACAAAATGCCAATAAAATATCTTTATGCCATCACAGAGGGAATATTAACCATTTGACAAAATGCCAACAAAATACCTTTATGTCAAAATGGGACAGCATATTAACCATTTGACAAAATGCCAACGAAGCATGTTATATGCCTAAAGAAAGAAAGCATACTAACTGTTTGACAACATGCCAACAAAATATCTTTATGCCAAAACGGGACAACATATTAACCATTTGAGAAAATGCCAACAAAGCATCTTATATGCCCAAAGAAAGAAAGCATACTAATTGTTTGACAAAATGCCAACAAAATAACTTTATACCAAAATGGGACAACACATCAACCATTTGACAAAATGCCAATGAAACATCTTATATGCGCAAAGAAAGAAAGGTTTCTAACAGTTTGACAAAATGCCAACAAATTATCTTTATGCCCAAAACGGGACAATATATTAACCATTTGACAAAATGACAATGAAACATCTTATATTCCCGTAAGAGAATGCACACCAACTGTTTAACAAAATGCCAACACAACCCAAAATGAAACAACCTATCAATTGTTTGACAAAATGCCTCTATACTCTTATACAATCAAATCAAGTTTAATATTCACTAATTCATCTCAATCCTTTTTCTGTCAGCAATCTTGGAACCAGGAAAAGATGATTCTTTTTCCTTACAAATAAGAGAGAGGTGCAAATAATGGGGCAAGAAAAATCATCAAGGAACTCAAAGTATACAAAATAGAGAAGGGAAAAGAAGCCAGCTCCAGCAAATTCACAGAAGTAGACATTTAGCATGAAGAATACTCAAAAATGCCTATTCAGGTGGAAGATGATGAAGTCACCAACATGCATGGTTATTTCCAAAACAAAGAAAATTGTCAGAAGATCCCTAAATATTTTACCCACCACAACTGGCTGCACGAAACAAACTCAACTAAGGTAATGGATGGACTCTACTCCTGCCTCCACAATTTTATCTTCTGTGGAAAAACCTCCTGCTCATTCCAGGACACGTCAAGTAGTCTTGGTTCATTTATGACAAGTTTTCAGACAAAGAATTCTCAAAATTCCATCATCCCTTAATCCTTGCTTCAGAAGACTAGTCCTAAACCCTGATATTGTTAACATTTACATCCCATTACGTTTGACATCACCTACTCACTCTCTTCTTCATCCTAAGCTCCCCCACTATATCCTTGAAGGTTTTGCTTCCAAACTTATTCTTACTCATGCCCAATATAAGCCACTACACTTTAGCCATACAGGGAAAATTTGGTGTCCATCCAATTCACCTACCTCTCTCAAACCCGAGGATGAGGATCTTCTTAAAGCTATGTTGAATATTTATGCAATGATAAAAATCTTGATAAAATCGTAGAGGACAGAGGAGTGCAAAAACCTAGATGAAAATTTCCCTCTCTAGGTTGATTCAAATCACACTTAACCAACATGAAAGCATTGACACTCTTCAAACCTGTTTGGAGCATTCGAGCAAGATTTTGGAAAAGCAAGAAGAAATGGATGCAGTCAATGCTATAATGCTCACTGAAACAACTGAATGTATTAAAATATAGAGCATTATAGAGCTTGTAATGCAGTTATATAGTTGTGATTCAGTTGGTAACAGTTCAACCAATATGTAACCACCTCTCTCTATATAATAAACAATGTCACATTTTTTTGAGTGTGCATTCATCCTTCTCCAAATTCTTTCTTTTCTTTGCATAAGCTAACATTGGTGTTATAGCGAAGGTTTGCAGTTCGGAGAAGAAAGAAGCCATTCACAGTCTGAGGAAGCTTTTGGCGGAAGAGTACAGACAAAGGAGAAGCCTGTGGAGGTCGTGCAGACCTGGAGCATCTAGTTCGTGAAGTTTTTCAGGTACATTGTCGCTAGGGTGTAGCGAGGAAGAAAAGAAAAATCCACTCACACATATTGCTGTAACAGTCGAGAATACAGTTGCTAGGGAAATCGCAAGGCCCAAAAGTCGTGGTTTGAGGGTGTGAAGTCGTGGTTCAAGGAAAAGTCCAGTCGCCTGGAAGGAAAACGTGGGACAAAGTCGTAGAAAGGGGGAACGATTTACGAGAGTCGTAGAAAGGGAAAATATTTTCATGTTTCATATAGTCGTTGCAGTCACCATTGAAGCCGTGAAAAGGTTGCGAAAAGCTCCATTTGGAGAAATCGTGAAAAGCCAACAGTTGCTAGGGCATGGCAAGGGAAGAATCATCAGGGCATTCTCTAAAAACGAGGACAAAAGATTGTATACTTTCTCCATTCGTGAGGATAGTAGAAGTTCGAGGGAAATTCGATTCAAGTTCTTTTTGAAAGAAGGTAGCTGAATTAATACGCTGAATTAATCTTCATTTTCGACAAAAGTAACTTGCATTCGAATAATCAATTTCATATTATTTTATTGGTGTGGGCAACATATTATTTTACTATTTCTGTTACTTTGGAATAATAAAATGGCAAGTATTTCAAACGTTACTCTGCTGGACACACAAAAATTAACAGGCACTAAGTTCAATGTATGAGCCATAAGATTCTCGACACTTGCAAAATTTTGTGATTGTGATAAACTAATCACGGGTAGTGAAGGTCGACCAACGAAAAACTTTGCGGATTATGAAAAATGTCATAAGGAAGCTCTTTTTCTTCTCAAGTTATTGGTGTTGGATGTGTTGGCTAGATTTTCTCGCATAGCATCAAACCTAGGCAAATCATGAGATAAATCTCCCTCATTTAACCGGTGAGGCTCCCGTGTCGATTTTGTCAATAAAAATGTGTTATTATCTATCAGGGGTTTTACTTTAACCACTTAGTTCATGAACCATAACTAAGAAGTTCTGCAGCAAGTAAGCAAATCAAATGTTAAGAAAGGAAAGTTATAGAAGAAGGAAGTAAAGGAAATACAGAGAAGAAATGGGGAAGATGTGCATCCCAATTAGTAGATAGCAGAGCTAATTACATGCACATAGAAGAAACTTAATAGATATGAACACACAAAATTATAAAACAAAGGCAGCTCTAGATCTAGATCTAAAATAACACAAAGTTTATCAAGAGATCTAAGATTCAAAGCAAGAAACACAGTACACCGTGACACAAAGTTCTCCGAAACTTGCTCCTTTGTATTCCTTTGCTCCAAGTTGCTCTCGGGGTTTAAAGACAAAGTCTAGAACACAAGATTGCTTCACAAATTCTCGATCGATGATTAACCCGAAGGTTCTTCCTCTACTTATAGAATGTAGAGGGGCAATTACAAGTTGAAGCTTTAGTTGAACTGGCACATGTGGAAGTCGAAAAGAAACAACCGGCAATCTCCTTCCTGGAATTCCTCTTTGCATGACATGTATGATTTTACAAATCAAAATAGAACCTTCTATTTTGTACCCCGCCACCTATCTCCAAGTAATTGACTTCTTCAAGTAATGGCTTTTAAACCAATCACGTAAGTTATATAATTTAATTGATCGCTCAATTACTTTGTCGGAGGAAAGAAGAAGGAAGAGGAAAGCTGACTTTATCCTTTTTCATGTCTCGCATCGCAAATTGATTCAAATCGATCTCGAAGCAAGCACCGGATCTCGAAACAAGCTGAATTGCAAGCGCTGGAATTGGAAGCAAGCTGGAATTTTGCTTCCGCATTGTCTTCTCTTTTATCTTTGAAGCTTTTGCAGCTTCTTCATTGTACATGCATCGCTGCAAGGTTGGCCGTAGATAACTCATCATCCTTATTTTTAATTGCATATGAGCAATTAAAAATTCTGGAAAGCACTCAGGGTGAATGAAAATTCAATGAAGGCTTCAACTGGAAGATGAGAGCACATGCACAAGGTCTTGGAAGGAATTTCCAACGACTTGCCTTCTTCATGGGCCGCATTCAAACAAGAGGATGAAGCCTTTGTGCAGGTGCTTTTGCAACTATAAGATCTCGGATCTGATCTGGATCTCGCATATGGATTTGCATCTGCATCGCATCTCGCATCTCGGATATGGATCTGCACTGCGCATAACAAATTCTCGCAATCAAGGCTATGGATGGAAAAGCTGCAACTCGAATAATTCCACTGCTTTTAATCTGCACGCATGAGTGAAGTTTCTCCTGCACGCATGAGTGAAGTCTTTTCGCTCTGGATTTGTCTATCAATTCAGCAAGAGGTTTCGAGCCTAGATCTGTGTCTCCAGTATCTATAAATTTAGAAGTGATGCATGACTCCGTTGTGCTTTCTTTTTCATCTTTCTTCGCCATAGCTTTGTCTATCTTTGTCTGAATGTCTTTTTCTTCTTATTTGACTGGAATTCTTCAATACTGGTGCAGATCTGGACAATTCTTCAGATTTGGAGGATATATGCAATGTATTGGACATTGATAAAAGCTCCTTTTCCTTTGTAAAGCACCTATAATGAATTCCTGCAATTTATCCAGACAAAAATGGCCACCGGAGCATGAATAGTGAATTTTAATTGTAAAAATCTGCACTTTTCAAGCCTGCTGCCCCAAAAAATGGTGTTTAATTTGCACATAAAGAGAGCATGAATCCTTTCAACAACACCTGAGCTCCTGTAACACCTGTGTAAACAATTATGCAGACAAAGATCAACCTCCTTCAAAGCATGCGCCAAATTTGGAAGCTTTTAGCCTTGTTTCCACCTTGCCTGAGCAAAATCCTTCTTCAAATGGGGGCGCACTTTTCCTCTTGGCTGCAATTCTTTACCTGTGAATTAAATAATTCACCCATATGGCTGCCCATGCTTATATAACCTTCACAATTCTATAATTAATAATTGCCCTAATAATTAAAGGCAATTAATTAATTAAAAATCATGCTCTTCTCTTTTAAAAATAGCATGTTTAAGGACAGCCATCCAATAAATTAAATTAATCCAATTTAATCCTTCACACATCACTTCACTTAAGCTTCACAGTGTGCTTTGACCATAGCCACTGAAAATAGAATTTAATATAATCTTTTAATACTTTAAAAAGTATTAATTCCTTCTCAAAAGGGGCTGCATTAAATAAATTAAATTTATTTAATTTTGGAATTCTATTTCCAATTGATTTATTCCCTTTGCTTTTGTTGACTTTTCCACAAGCCTAGGTGCCAAATTGGGTGAATAAATATTAACAAATATTTATTTAATGCATTATTATTCACCCAAGGTGGGTCGCACTTTTTGCACTATTTTTAAGAATTTCATAATAGAATTTACTATTTTTAAGAATTTCTAACAGATGGGATTTTTACTCCAAGGCAGTGCAATAAAATCCCATGATTTCACTTAAGTCACTTTTCTTTTATTTCACCATGGGAATTTTTACCCTGCAAGGCAGGCAATAAATTCTCGCCTGCCTGCAGCCTCTAACTTTCCCACAGCAGCTTAAGTGAATTTTATATCACGGGAAAAAGTACCCTGCAAGGCAGGCAATAAATTCCAACACCCGCCTGGCTTCTATTTTTCCCATCGCAGCTTAAATCCTTTGTTTTCCAAAAATGCGCCCATCCCCGCAGGGGCTTTTCTGTGCACGACTTCGCTTTTTCCCAGTGATCCAGACCTCCGATGGCGACTTCCTCCGGGCATAATGTGCGTATATGTTTTCCAGCTGCTCCAGGCCAAAAATCGGGCTTACCCGGCAAAGGAATTGCTCCAGAGAAATTTCACAGAAAACAAAACGGGACACCACAAAAACACGAAAAATTGCCAAAAGTTACAAATAAAGCCCAAAACTTAAAATAAGTTAAAATCCTTCTGGCACATAGGAATAATAACATATTCGCTCATAATAGAGTTAAAACAGAGCGCAAATAGCCTCATACGGGGCTCAAAATAATTAAATACAAATTTTCCGCAGACAAATCCCGACGACAGAATAAAACAATTTTGGGCATCTGGGTATTTGGCGAAAAGGGCTAATATGGCTCTTTGGGATTATCTTGACGCAATACAAGAACTTTCAGGCAATAAAAACAACAAACGACCCATTATTTTAAAAGTACGAAAAATTTTCGGATAGGGTAGTCGCAGATTTTAGGGTGAAATCTGAGTGACACCAGGATGATATGATACCGAAAGTGCAGAATGCTCACCGTGGCAAGCACGTTGACAGCCATCTGAGGGGATAAATATCGACGTTAGAAAAGAGTCGGGTATTATGTTAGGATATCTTAGTGTTCACATGGGCTGATTTATATTTGTATGGGTGTAATTAGTTAAATATATTATTTAACTACTGTCGTTATGTAATAAAGTGAGTTATTTGGTTGTTAAACCAACTCATGTAGCTTTATATGGTGTGAGAGAATATTTTGGGATTGGGAGTGATTCTTGAGAGATACGAGGAATTTGTTGACATGCCTAACTCCACTAAACAAGGAGTTCCATAGGCTATATAATCTAATCTCTATCAATGTAAAAGTATCCTGAATATATTATTATATTGTGTTGATTTGGCTCTCATGCTGCATAGAATTTGACCAAATTTAATATTTGGTATCAGAGCAGGGATTCTTGGAGAACGGAAGAGCAAGAATTATGATAAAAATGTTTTTTTGATTTGTAGAAGAGGCAGTCACCATTGTTTACTACCTATTATGAGGAAGACCGATTTTTGTAGAATTCAAATTATTTAGATATATATCCTTATGCTATTAGCGACTGTGCAATCCTAATGTTGTGCTAGCTACATAATTTCCAGTGTTCTGTATATAACTGCTCCACACATTTACATTCATTGTACATTCGTTGCTCTCATATAAGTGCATCTACAGATCTGTACACTCAACGCAAGCATCAATTTGGCATTTAGACGAGGTCAAACATTTCACTATGGAGCCATTCACATTTGGTGATCTTGATCAGATCCACGTATATGAATATAGTGTTATGACCTGTGAAGATATCGTATATAGTGAGGTCGACAATTCATACTGAAGCATATCAGTTTGCATTGGTTCAGTTTTCGTAGCACATTGGATCGAACTTGCTTTGCCATTGACACCGCATCCAACGTGACAATCTTCAGAGTGGATTAGCATACAGTGATTGCATCAGATTCTTGCTATTGTCGTCCATGGTTTCAAATCTAAAGAGCAAGATTGATTCCTTGCATCTGGCATGATATTTATCCATTGAGCACAGTTATATCTATGCAATGGTGCTTTTAGCGTTGTATTGTGATCTGTGTGATATCTCCTAGCTTGAAATCCATGAATGACCAATTCTTTCACATCATACGTGTGATCAAAAGTTAAGACGCATGCAGGAGTTGGGAATCTGTATTGGATATGCATTTTTGCCACGTAGACTTAAGGTGAATAGTGGTATTTGATCTGCCGAGTGCCATTCTTATTTCTTGTTTGTATGAGAGTTCATAAATTTTAAGTTTTTTATGAGTTTAGTTAAGCTTTACCCGTGTGTTGAGTTTGATGGGTCTATTTTAGAAATTGGGTCCGTCGATGCCTAATAGCTATTGTTATAGACACTTGACATTATTTTTGGTTCAATTTTATATTCTTATGTCAAAAGCTATTTAAAGACTAATTATTGTGAGTCAAGTGTAATTTGTAGTTTAGTCATCATAAAGAGGAAAAATATTGTCATTTTTTTGTTGTCCAAGTCAAAATCATATTTGAGATAGAGTCGTAAAATTTTTTGTCAATATCAAAAGAGTGTCAAATATAAATTTTCATAGTCAAAGTCATTTTCATTTAAAAAGTAATCTCATTTTATTACGTTTTAAATTTCTAATCGAGTCTTCTTATCCTAGTCAAAAGTGTCGTTTTCAAATTTGTGAGTTGTCGTCAAAAGTTGTGTCATTGTAAAAAGTCCGTAATAATTTTTGTTCCTTACGATGCATTTTCAGTGTTACCCGACATTCGAAAAATAAACTATTTTACATTGCAGGGGGGAGTTATACAAATAAACCCTATATGGAAAATGTCGAGCTTCATGATCACATCCAACCGAACTAGTAACATGACATTGAAGGATGGAGGCACAGGAGGTTAGAGGTCAATCAACAACCTCTCGCCAGCTGCAAGCGACGAGGCCACACATTGGTGTTGTGGCAGTTCTTTCAGTTGTGTGTTTAATTTTTGTAGTTGTGTGGTATATTTTTGTAATAAGAACAGATGGATCATACCTATTCAAGTATTGTAATAAGTGAGCTCCTGCGTGAGCGATATTTCTTGCATTTTTCCCTAATGTCAAAATGTTGTGGAGGAACAAAAACACCAATGTAAGTCAGTTCATGGATCTTGAAAAGGTTTGTGGGAGGATCCAGAAAACCACACGAGGTGGACAGTTGATGGGGCTTGTTCATGTCAAGGTTTGTGGTAAACTTGTTTAAAACCATGGAAGGAGAGAGCCTTTCTTTAGATCAAGGTCATGAGTCACATAGTTGGGCATGCTACAGGAGTGAGCATACTGTAGATGAGAGTGTGAATGTTTTTCCACCATGTTCACACTAAGGGGGGGAATGTTAGGATATCTTAGTGTTCACATGGGTTGATTTATATTTGTATGGGTGTAATTAGTTAAATATATTATTTAACTACTGCAGTCGTTATGTAATAAAGTGATTTATTTGGTTGTTAAACCAACTCACGTAGCTTTATATGGTGTGAGAGAATATTTTGGAATTGGGAGTGATTCTTGAGAGATATGAGGAATTTGTTGATATGCCTAACTCCACTAAACAAGGAGTTCAATAGGATATATAATGTAATCTCTATCGATGTAAAAGTATCCTAAATATATTACTATATTGTGTTGATTTGGCTCTCGTGTTGCATAGACTCTAACCAAATTTAATATGTTATACCTGAAGAATATGCTCTTTTCCGTAAAGTTACAAGAAGGTGGATTGCTAGCTGAGCACCTACTTCGGATGAAAGACCTATGAGACCAGTTATCTTCCATCAACAAAAAAGTGGATGACGATGATATGGTGGCTCTGGTTCTAAACAACTTACCTTTTTGTATAAGTCATTTGTGGAGGCACTCCATTTAATGGCTGAAAGTCAAACTCTCACGTTTGACAAGGTGAGTTCTTACTTGTTGCAAAAGGAGCAGAGACAAATTCAGGCAGAATCTAGTTGTGACCAATCAAAGAGTGCTCTTGTCACATAGTCAAAAGGAAAGTGGAGACGTCATTCTGGTGAGTCCTCCACTCGGTATCAGGTCACATGCTATTATGTCACAAGGTTGGGTACCTTAAGAAGGATTGTCGGAAGCGGAAGTATGATCTTTTCAAAAACAAAAATCCATGTGATGAGGAACATGTGGCAGCAGTTGCAGAAGAACGAGATTCGGATGACGAGCATGCTCTTTATTGTCTTACGACATCATGCTCACATGACAGTGGTACTAGTTGTTGGATCATTGACTCCGGTGCATCCGCACACTTTTCATGTCGCAGGACTGGTATGTTTCATTTACTACGATATTTGTTTTGATTCGTATTACTAGTTGATGGAGAATCACTTGCAGTAGAAGGGATAGGATATATGCATTGTATTGAATAATGCTCATAAATTGTTGGTACAAAATGTTAGATATGTACCTTCTTTACAAAAGAATCTTCTATCTATTCATCAATTAACTGAAAATCCCAATATTTATGTGGGAAGAAGTGTGTTTCTCGATGAAGCGAGACGGATGATTGCCCTTGGTATTGGGAAAGGTGGTCAATATCGACTTCTTGACCTACGCTCACATGAATCAATATGAATGCACTTGAGGAGGACAACTCCACCGTACTGGATGTATGGGAGGCCGACATGGCTTAGGAAGATGGATTTTCTCATTCTAAAGAACAATTTGTTGTGGATGGAGACTCCACTATTCCATGTGCATTGACGATGCATGGTGTGATGGCATGCCAAGCCATTCACTCAAAGGTACTTGCTCGAAGGACAATAGAGCATGAACAATTTGCTCATTGTGTTGTGAAAGATCTTTCCCAACAAAGGGGGATAAATCAGCAAATAGACGAGACGAAGGAGGAGTTGGTTCTCACCCCTACCACTGCGGAGATGGTTATTTCTCTCACCGCTTGAGACAGATGAGAGTACTTGTGGAGATGGTTATTTCTCCAATTGCTAGATGAATGAGACGGAGATGGTTAGTTCTCCTACTATCATGCAGAGTTGGTTCTAACTCTTTTGCACTGGATGATCACATTTCTCTTCTTGAAAAGGTTGGATGAGCACTACATGGTGTTGCAAGGACATGATTGAGGTGACTTTGATTGCAGGATAATTGAGTCTCTGTATAGACTCTAGCAAGCTACATAAGCCTGGAACAGATTTTTTAATCCACCTCTCTCGAGTTTCTGATTCTAGCACTCTTGGAGATGGGGCTGACACTCTCAGCCATTGATGATTCATCACTAGTCAATGAATCACGTAACAAAGAACCAGTGGACCACTTGCCATATCCTTTGTTCACACGACCAGATTTTTGTTTTGCGGTTCTTCTCCATTCGACAACCGCAACACAACAATGGACTGCTGATTTCAAAGTACAACCTATGGCACAGTCTAGTAGATCTAATGACTAAACATATGGGCTTTAGGACATTTGTAAAATTTCGGGACAAACTTGGTATTGTTTCCGGTTTAGTCATTAAGAGGGGGTGTTAAAATATAGAGCATTATATAGCTTATAATGCGGTTATGTAGTTGTCATTTGGTTGGTAACTGTTCAACCAATTTGTAACCACCTCTCTCTATATAATAAATGCTGTCACACTTGTTTGAGTGTGCATTCAGCCTTCTCTGAATTCTTTCTTCTCTTTGCATATGCTAACAGAATGAATTGAAGCAACAATAGCAGAGACAAAAAGTGTACGCCTTCAGCAAAGAGGCAAGCAACAGCTGCTGGGTTTATAATAAAGAGAAGGAAAAGGAAACTGCTTGGTACCCACCAAATCTTACACAGCTGGCCTCGTTTTCAAACAAAGCATGGACTGCTCATCCTCCACAGGAGGAAAGTTTCCTGTTTAACATTGTACATATATCTTCTTTTCTACCATGATGACGTTTTTGGTATTGACCATGTAAATATATATCTAGTTGAAGCTTCTTAGTGTTAGTTTTTGTCTTAGTTCCCTTTGAAACTTTTTCACTGATCTGATTTGGATGACTAGTTTTCTCAAAGGCATCCTTTGTTCTAACACATCTTTTTAATATATAATATCTACCTTTTGTCAAAAGTAAAGTATTGTTTGCCTGAACTTTACTTGCCTGAATTGAAGATTTGATATTTACTGAAACTGTTACATGCTTGAACTGTGCAGGTTGAAAGTTTTCCTTATGACCCTGAATTAATGGTTTTTATGGATTACCGGGATTATATGAATCAAAGGAACACCTTTTGTGATTCCGATTTACCAACATTTCTGTATGCCATGCCATTATCACCAACACGCATATTTTTTGAGGTATGTAATGATAGAAACTGACTATAAAACGTAGTACAAAACTGTGCAAAATCTGTTGGTAATGTGCTATTATGTTATCCTCACCTTGTACTAACATTAGTGTTTCTCAGTGTTTAGCTTAAGGCTTTAAATATGTTGAGTAAATGGATTTTCCGTTCTTCAGGAAACTTGCTTGGCTTCAAGACCTGCCATGCCATTTGAACCATTGAAGAAGAGACTGCAGGCACGCCTAAAAAGTATGGGAGTACGTGTTTTGCATCTGTATGAAGAGGTAAACTAATCAAGTTGAAACTAGCAGCATGCAGTCAAGCTACTATGAAGTCATTTATGTTGTATTTTTGAATCTGTTGTTCTGTCATAGTTTTGCTTGTAATTTGGGTGGGACATGTTGAGTATTTACTCTTAATGGAATACTAGATATGTAGTAAAATGTGTTAAAGACATTTTAAAAACAATAAATGCCGATTCCTGTGTAATACTATGAAGAACCCATGTTTTATTTTACTAAACTTCAATTATACATTAACAGTTAAATCATCTGCTAACTTCTCATCATGTGAAGTATATTAAAAATCCAATTTTTTAGTACTTTGTAAGTTAATTAATCTATAGTATGAGGTCACATAGCTCTGGAAAGTTCAGCTCCACCTGATTGGTCTCAGCTACCTTGGTCCATTCAGGTCATTTTCAGATCACATTTCGGGTTAAAAACTCAACTTATCATCACAAAAATTTAACTGTGAGTTGGCTTAGGCGTCAACTCAATGTAGGAATTCAATATTTTTACTATCTAGTTAACCTTATTGTTTGTTTAGGATTACTATAATCTTTATGTGATGATAGTTGTACTGTTATTTTTAAATACACAGGCTAGTCTTGAAACTACTGGGTTTTTACATGGAGTAGTTATATTGTATGTTTTCCCAAGATGGAGTGTTTTCAATTTGAGATTTGATAAATATTTAAGTGGAAATCATCTTGAATCGATGCCTTGTATAACTTCAATTAGCAGGAATGGTCTTATATTCCTGTTGGTGGTTCATTGCCAAATACAAGACAGAAGCACCTGGGCTTTGGTGCTGCTGCGAGCATGGTTCACCCTGCCACTGGTAAATTAATAAGATTCACCCCAGCTTTCCACTTTGAGACCAATCATTGAATGGTGAATGCACTTGGCTTATATACTATTTGAGCATTGTAGGCTATTCTGTTGTACGCTCCTATCAGAGGCTCCATCATACGCAGCAGCTATTGCAAGTTCTTTGAAGAACAGTGCTGGCAATGAAGCTAATATGCTTTACCGAAAAAGTACAACGAATGTGGCACTCACAGGTGAATTTATGGTACCACTCTTTGGCCTGTTGATGTTTTCCTATTTCTTTATTGAAGCGTTCCTCCGTGCTCTTATTATCATTTTTATTTTGCTTATATTTATAACACAAACTTTTCATGTAATTAAATATTCTATAAAAAAGGCAAGATCAATGATGTGTGTTTAACTGTTAAAAACTGAATAAGATCTTGCATAATTTAGGAAGGAATATTTTTCTAAAAATAGTAAACTGACTATTCAGCAATAAGTGTGCAACGTATTTCCTTCGGCGTGTTTTTCTTAGAACACTAGTATTGTAACTTAGTATCTGAATTGAGGTAACATTAGTGTCTGAGATTGCAGAAAAAGAACATTTATTTCATTGTGGAGCCCAAGAAGGTAAGAAACTGCAGAGCTCTCTCTTCTTGACATACAAATATTTTTTATTTTTTATTTATTCAGAATAGATGCTTCATATATTAACAAAAACCAATATTTACAACAAAGAGTTGTACAAAAGATTAAAGAACAGTACAGCGATATACACAAAGACGATTACAACTCAGTCCTTAAAGCAACTAGGACAGCAATGAAGTCTAAAGTCTAAATAATCCCCAATTTCAATCTTTTGGCTTCCTTCAGCAAAAAAACCCTTTATCAAGCAATTGCAAGAGCATGTCACTTTTCCAAGTGTGACAAAAATCATCCAAATTGCATACTTCATTCCTAAAGACATAATTGCATCTAAGTGTCCAGAGGACAAACAAGGCAGAAACCCACACGATTCCAAATAATCCTAAGGACCTAAATGGACTGTGGATAAGAGTAATGGAATCACCCAACAAAGCTGCCCGCCAATGAAGATGGCCCTGGAAAATGACTTGGTGTCCCCAGATTTCACCCTGAAATCTGGGACTACCCATTTGAAAAAAAATCGTTCTTTTTAAAATAACGGGTTTTTTTGTGTTTTTATTGCTAGAAAATGTCTGTATTACGTTAAGATATTCCTAGTGAATCATATGAGCCAATTTCGACAAATTTCTAGATGCTGAAACTCATTTTATCTCTCCGCCAAGTTTTGTCTGCAGGAAATTTTTATTTAATTATTTATTAAATAAATAAAGCCCAGTTCGAAGTAAATTGTGCTCCAGTTGAACCCTGTTGAAGTTTTGCATGCTAGTATTCAAGATTATTATTAGCTATGTTACACTTGATATTACGCTTAGCTATTTTCAAGATCATTATTAGCTATATTACGCTTGAGGGGAGTTTTCATCTGGTACACAGCGATCATCTTATCTTTCTAAACCACTTCAGGCACAGAGCCCAGGTAAGTCTTCCTTTCTTCATCCTCATGTCCCTTGTAAGTTCCATTGAAGATGTACAATGGGGAAAGAGAGTTTACCCCCTTCATCAAGTCGTCATCATGCTTATTCATAGTCATTTCTTAATGGGCATTCCTAAAGCTTCTATCTCCTAACCCCCTTCCATCCTTACCTCTCAGAGCAACAAGGAACAGAGAGGAAGATATCCCTCGCAGAATCCTTAGAAGCCATACAACAAAAGGAAAAAGATTATGATGGCTGAAGATGATAAGCATCACCCCCACTTTAACAAAGAAGGAATTCATGCAGCTCAAAGTCTTCTCTCAATGGGGAAAGAGAAGGGCAATAACAATCAGGACAGAGATGACAATCACTTCCATAAGGAATTGGAACTGCATAAGGATGCTATAAATTGGCTTAGGAAAGACATTAGAGTGATAAAGGAAAACATCAAAGGCCTCAAGGGCCTAAAAAAGATGCCAACACATCAGGGAACCATCAAGGGTAAGACTTAAGCGAGAAGATTAACAAACTTGAAGAGGACTACAGTGCTCTCTCCCAGAAGGTCACTGACCTCACTTCCCTCAGCATGCTGCTTATGGAATGCAACAGTATTCAAACCAAGGTAATCAATATTCTTCTTCATTCTCATCAGGAGGGCTCGGAAAAAGAATGCAAATCAGTGAGAAAAGTGGTGAAAAGAAAGACACAGTGATGCAAGAAATGCTTCAAGCAATGGAGAAAGCCAAGGAGGCCACTAGTATTCTTATGATTTAGGCTGTTGGAGTTTGGTGTTTTTGTGTTGTTTTTCTGCTGCTCTTCGACTGTTCTTGGGCTGATTTTTCTCTTTAGCCCCGTTTCTTAATGTATCGCTTTGTTTTTACTTTTTCCATTTGAGTTTTAGACCCCACCTTTTGTAACAGGGTAGGGCCCCTACAAAAAAACCCAATCTTTACCATTATCAAAAAAAAAAAAAAACAGAGTGGAGAGAGCTTCCCGTCCTCTGCTTTCAGTTGGTATATTTATATACACAAACATATTTATAAAATAATGCAAAACCATGTCAAATTTTTTTATGTAAAAATAATAAATAAAATTCAAGTTCATGTTTGACGAGGATAAAGTTTGGCAAAGTTCGAACGTTTTACATAAAAAAGTCTGCATAGCTTGTGACATAGCTACCATGTCAAAAATTCTATGTAAAAATAATAGATAAAGTTCAAGTTCATGTTTGACGAGGATAAATTTGGCAAAGTTCGAACTTTTTACATAAAATTCTGCATAGCTTGTGACATAGCTTTACCCCATGGCACTATCAGTGATATCACAAATCTGAATGAAAATTACCTGAATGTCTTGGGCAGTTTGAATTCCATGAAGGATTAAAAATTTTCATTTAGCATCACCAGCCACAACATTTACCATTCATTTTCCTACAACGTTTGCCCCTTAATGCCTTAAAAGTGTGTCAATGTCCCATGCCACCATATGCATTCTTTTGACCCCACCTTACTTAGACCACAGAAAGATTTTAAGCACCGCCTCAAGCATTTAATAAATTTATATGGAGTGAAAAGGGAAGGAAGAATAGAAGATTTGCCTGGCTGCTGAAATTTTATCTAAAACCAAGATTTTCCCAGCATGATGGAAATCAAGGCTACTCTAGTACTTCAACATTATGTGTATATATTTGATTCAGTATAATTAAATGTTGTAGTGAAATGAGATTACACCTCTTTTGTGTTTGGCTTCCCTACTTACAAATTTGTTTCTAACAGATCATTTCATCTTACCTTGGTTTTCTTTCCATTTGTATACTGTCTTTTGTCTTTTGTGCTTTAATACAGTATTCTGCTTGAATGTTTGTTCATTTCAACATCTCGTACTACCTTTGCTTCATCATGTAAACTAATTTTCTGTTGGTTACTACAGCATGGGAAACTCTTTGGCCTCAAGAACGGAAGCGACAACGAGCATTCTTTCTGTTTGGACTTGAATTGATTTTGCAATTAAATATTGATGGGACAAGGATGTTCTTCGAGACTTTTTTTCAGCTACCTGAGTGGTAAGTGTTTCAACACAAAGTCAAGTTATCTCTATGTATTTTGACATTATATATTAATATATTTACATGCATGTAAAATCCCTTTTGGGACAAATTAAAAATTAAGAATATTAGCACAAATTCCAAGATGACCAAATCTGCTTTTAAAACCAGCAAATTGAAAATGAACTCAGATTAAGACAGCGAACTGTTTATGGAATTCAAATCCACTTTTCACCAAGCAAATCAATGAATAATGCCACAAAACAATTATTCTAGCCACGACAATATTTATTGATCATAAACACATCAAAAGATTGAAAGAATATCTGATTTCACGGCTGGAATTAATTATTTAAATCAGCAGCAGACTAGCCAAAACTGAGGGCTAGGAAAAATAGTAAACCCTTGCCAAAAATCACCAAAATGGAGATTCCGGCTTTATAAAATATGGTAAATCAGATTATGAAGTGAAATATCAATAATATGCCTTCTAGGGCATCAAACCACTCTCCAAGGTAGGTTGCTCTACATAGGAAAGGCTGCCCAATGCCAATAAAAATCTGAATATGAAGTATCCTCAAATCTGCAATATTCTTCGAGCTCATACAATGTTGAAGGGTTTTCGTCCTCCAACAAAACCACTAGAAGGGTTTTCGTCCTTCTAGGAAGCCACACAAGAGGGTTTTCGTCCTCAAGTGGAAGAACATGGAGCAACAAGCTCACAATGCCCAAAATAGAAAATGCGCCAATCTAGATGCTTGCAAAATGAGGTCTTCACTTCCCTTTATATCCCTCCTTTGGCGCCAAGGCTTGAAAAGACATGGCCGACCCATAGGAGACATTATATTCCTTCATTAAGCCTCTTTAATTGCCTTAAACCCAGCCGACCTGCTAAACACATAATTACACTAAGAAGAAAACATTAAAATTAGAAAAATAAATGCAAATGGGAGCTCAATTTCCTTTTCCAACTCCTCTACTTCTTTGCCATGGAAAAGGGGATGGCAAGAAGTCCAAATCACACTCTCAAATTGGAAAAGGGGACACATTACAAAGCAATTGTATATAAATCCTAGCATGCAAGGAAGAAATTTTGATAGAGGATTTCCTACAAGTCAACTCTTTTATTGGATTCCAAATTGCGATTGGAGGACTAGAAACAAAAGTAAAATGCTAAACACAAGCATTCAAGTTCAAAATAAAAATCAGCCCCTGTTTTTTAATTTATAAGGAAAGTGTAGGGTACTCCTAGGAGCTTATTCAAACTCGTCAAACTCTTTCTGTCTACTTCTGAATTATCTGTGCTTTGATCTGGGTCCAGTGCTTATCTGATTGCAAGTAGGACATGCTAGTATAACACTAAGTCTGGCAGCTCCTGAATGCTGAGAACAACCCTGGAGAGATAATTTGTCAGTCTTTGTCAGGGTAACGTTTTCTTGCTCAGATCTGGGATGGTATCACTGATTTGTTTTCATCTATGTGAGGAGTCTTTTAATGGCCCTCGTCCTTTGTTGTACCCTCTTGCCTTGAAAATCTAGTCTGTTAGCCATTATGAGCCTCTGCTTCAACTTTCATCAAGAGAAGGATGGAGTGACAGATGATTGTGGGATATCTGTGGGGAGATTGTAGAAGGGTTCTTGTTAAGACATATTTTCTCCTTAGGCTTAAATGGCCAGCTGTGAGTTATGCGGGGACAAACTTTATTGTTCATGTTGTTGCTCCGAGTCTGATTCTCAAAAATTGAGACATCCTTTTTTGGTAATAGCTGATCAAAAACAAGAAACACTGTTCCGATCATTTTGCCGAGGCTCACAAACAAGACTTTCTATTGTGTATATGTTAAATAAGACTACCTAACTGCAGGAAAGTGAAGACATTTCTGGAATTTTCTCTAGAACCATATTCTCTATAAGTCACCCTGTATGTTGAACAGTTTGACTCAAAAGAAATAAATGGTTGTTAAAAATAAGGGTACGAGGCTGCACTGCATGAGATCTGATTTGACCCAGGGAAATGTCTGTTTTGCATATACCTCATGCTAATAAGGCCTGTTTTTTATGTTATTTGGTTACATGCATAAGAATGATGTCATCTCGTTCTTGCTTTAGAAAAGCATCTATGTTTTTGAATTACCTATAGGCATTGGGTTAGTATGTACCCTGTCTTTAGAGAAAATAGACATTTACATCTTCATTTTGTTTTACACGCTCCAAAGTGATGTATGAGCATCCAACTGAGATTTTTGTTCCAAAGAACATGATGAAAACTAACATGTGGTATCGTATTAATAGGCTTGATTGTTATTAGTATAAATATGTGCTATTAAGATGATTGATGCATGTTATGGATTATGCTTTTTTATTTTTACCTATGGCTACCGGACTCTTTTCTATGGTGAGTATGAAATAGTTGAGGAAAGAGTTTACTTGCATGTTTGTTATTTGAAGTACACATAATCCTATGTATTGATATTTAATATTTAATATAGTTTGCATACTCATATTCGGAAAAAATCGAAAAACCCCAAAAAAATTACTCGGCAAAACTTGGCAAATATTCGACAACTTAAAAATACGCAAATTTATTTAAAAACATAAATTCTATGCAAAATATAGCTACAAAATATATCAAATGAGTCTAAAATGTTGGAGAAGTGTTTTCTCTTGGATTTACATACAAATACAATACAAAATCGCATCATCATGCGAAGACAATAAATTGGTGATAAGTGCTATGAATTTATGATGATTGCCGATGAAAATTATCACCATAAATTTCATATCTACGCAAGTTACAATTTACAATAATTTACATTTTCCTCTTCCCTGTTCTAGAGAAATATTGGGGAGAGGGTCTATTACCTCTACTAGTCCCCACACTCGATTGCATCTCCTCGCTCCTCCTAGAAGGTTGCGACTGTGTCTCCAACCTAGTAGTAGATGGTGGTGGCTCCTCTCTTTGCATATTTGACATCATCTCCAAAGATGTCATCCAATCCAATATCTCCTACTAGTGCTTCTCCCTCCATAGCTTCCCTCTCGAAAGAAGAAATCTCATCCTCTGTGAATGCAAGGATTTCCTCTTCTTGCTTAGTCCACTCGTTTTTATGTATCTATCTCATCCAAATCAATAAGCTCCTATGATGTGGCCTCCACTTTTCTTGTGCGAAGCCGGAGATTGTATTGCACAAAAACCAAGTCATTGAGGTGTTTTTGAGTCAACTTGTTGCACTTCTTCGTGTGAATGGCCTCAAACAAATTCTAGTTGCGTTTACATCTAGAAGCGCTACAAGGTTGAGATAAAATTTTGAGGGCTAGCTTTTGAAGATTCGGGGTATTTCCTCCCTAATCCTCCCATCAAAAACCTACAAACAAGATAATCGAAAGTTTATATGTATTTAATAAAATTAAATTATTAACTTGTAACATATAAGTAATATAGTAAACATTCTAATCTTTATTACCTGATGACCGTGTGTGGTTTTTCCTCGGGTAGCTAATGCTAAAGAAAAGAGCCTCCCCTTAACATGCTTGTAATTCTGCAGCTCTAAACTAATGAGGTCCCTCATTTCAACCTCGGTATCATCCTCTCAATGTATGTTGAAAGGCCCTCCATAACCTTCCCGTTCACATCCATGAAGCCATTGAAGAAGAAAAACTTGGGGTTGAGGTAGTACCACTGTTACATGAATAGGTTGGTGGAGTTAATTGTTCCACCTTCGATCAATTATCTCCCAAAAGGGACCAAATCTGGTGATAGCCCCCTATAGTAGTTTTGGATGGCCTCTTTGGCCCTATCTATGGCCTCATACATGTACCCCATAGGATTTTGCTCCCCATCAACCAAGCACAAAATCCTCACCAACGGCCCCCGACACTGCACAAATTTAAAGTTACAAACTTACAAATAAAGTAAATAAGTAAATAACAATATATTTATAATTTTAAAAATTAAAATAAAAGAATCGACTTGAAATATAAATTGAAGTTTGAAATTACCTTGATGATCTCTATAACTCTCTTTGTAAAGACATCATCAAAAACTATCCTTGCACCCATCTCTCCATCAACTTTCTTTGAATATTGTGAGTCTAGCCATGCTTGACTTACAAACATTTGCTTCAATGATAACAACAAACTAGAAATACTTTGCAATGTTAAGAAGTTAATTACAAACTTTGTGACACCGGCTCGCACAAGTTCTTTCCCTGTCATGTGTTCTCTCATCAAGTTGAGAACCCAAGGGTGATTATATATGTACTTGGTTATGTTTCTTGCATCTTCTATAACCGGTCTCACCCAATCAATTTTGCCTATGTCCTCTAAAATAAGGTCAACGCAATGAGCCGCACAAGGATTCCAAAAGAGTGATGGATGCCTCTCCTATAGTAATCTCTCGGTCGCCACATATGCATTGCATTCCCAAGGATAACTTGCAAAACATTCTAGATATCCACCTCTAATATGATCTTCTCCAACATAAGACTCAAATTCTTTGCATTTTTAACTATGTTAGAGGCATCAATTGACTTCAAAAACACCATCTCACCATTTGAAGCCGCTAAAAAATTAATGAGGGTGTGATTCCTTCCATCGGTCCACCCATCTGAATGAATCATGGATTTGTATTTTTGCCATTGCGTCTTTTGATCTTCTAGGATTGTTCTTGCATCCGCAACTGCACCTTTGAGCTATTTCCCACTCAAGTCTTTTGGAGAGGGTGCCTTGTACTCTTTCCCTGCAATTGTTAATGTTGTCACCAAGTACTCCTAGTATGGGCTCTTCACCACATTTAAGGGATGGTTGTTGTAAGACTAGAGATTCGCACATGCTTTATCTCGCTTCTTCATGCACATCATTTTTCCATCTTGTACCTTGCAGCGAAGGTTGTGCCCTAGGTGTGTTTCTTGGTACAAAAAGACTATGCATCCCTTTGCTCGAACTCGATGAAGCAGATGTGCCTCTTCCGGTTCATATACGTGGACTGCGAGTAGAGCCCATAATCGTTGCCACATCGTTCTCTAAATCCTTTGCCATTCCATGTGCAATGTCTTCTTTTTTGAATTAATCAACAATAAAGAATTCCTTAGAAAGCGACGATTGAACAATAGAGGATCATGGATTATATTTCAGTTTTCATCATCCATATTCGTGATTTATTTTTGTATTACCCATTCTTAGTGGGTCGGATGGGTTTAGTGCCTTTAATGAGGCTTAATAAAAGATTATAATGACGTATTAGGGGTCGGCCTTTCCTTTATGAGCCTTGGCGCTAAAAGGAGGATATAAAAGAAGATTAAAGAGCTCATTTGGAACATCTAGATTGGCGCATTTTCTCTATTTGGACATTGTGAGCTAGTGGCTCCTTGTTCTCCACTCTTGGATGAAAACCCAAGTGTGTGGCTTTTCCTAGAAGGACGAAAACCCTTCTATTGGCTTTGTTGGAGGATGAAAACCCTTCAACATTGATTGTGTGATGTCCCCTTTTTGGGCAAATAGAAAATTGCAACAACTTCAACCCAAATCAAACCAAGAAGGATGAGATCCTTTTAATTCAACCTCAAATAACCCAATGTTAGCGTAATTACAACCCAAAATGGGGTTGGAATTAGCCAAGGTGGTGGGTTAGATGGGAGAACCAATTGAAACCCAATGTTTTCCAGTTCATATTTTTATAGTAGCATATATTAAATAAAAATGGCATCCAGAGTTGAAACTTCAAAAATTCATATCTTATTCAATACTCAATGTTTTTGCATGAAATCAAATGCATAATAAACTAGAAATTTAGGGCTTTCTAATGCACTATCAAACATATTTTTCTGAGCATTAAAACTTGACTAAAACAAACCCAGAAATCTCAATCCAAGTCGCTAGGGTTAAAGAAAAATAAATAAATAATTTTCAGCACTTACGGTGTACCCAGATTTCATCCTGAAATCTGTGACTACCCTATTCAAAAAATTTCGTACTTTTAAAATAATGGGTCGTTTTGTATTTTTATTGCCTGAAAGTTCTTGTATTGCGTCAAGATATTCCCAAAGAGCCATATTAGCCTTTTTCACCAAATACCTAGATGCCCAAAATTGTTATATTCTATCGTCGGGATTTGTCTGCGGGAAATTTGTATTTAATTATTTTGAGCCCCGTATGAGGCTATTTGTGCTCCATTTTAACTCTGTTATGATCGAATATGTCATTACTCTTATGTACCAGAAGGGTTTTAACTTGGAATAAGTTTTGGGCTTTATTTGTGACTTTTGGCAATTTTGTGTTTTTGTGTTTTCCCGTTTCGTTTTCTGTGAAATTTCTCTAGAACAATTCCTTTGCCGGGTAAGCCCGATTTTGGCCTGGAGCAGCTGGAGAACATATACGCACGTTATGCCGGAGGAAGTCACCATCGGAGGTCTGGTTCACTGGGAAATGGCGAAGTCGTGCACTGAGAAAAGCCCCTGCGGGGTTGGGCGCATTTTGGAAAACAAAGGATTTAAGGCTGCGATGGGAAAAATGGAAGCAAAGAGGCAAGGTGGGAATTTTGTACTGCTAGCAGAGTACTTTTTCCCGTGATATAAAATTTACTTAAGCCTGCAGTGGGAAAGTTAGAGGCCGCGGCGGTGGGGAATTTATTGTCATCTCTTGCAGGGGTAAAAATTCCTATGGTGAAATAAAAGAAAAGTGACTTAAGTGAAATCATGGGATTTTATTACCTGCCTTGCAGGGTAAATAATCCCATTGTCAAAGTCAAATCACTTAAGTGGATCATGGGATTTCCAGGGCTACCTTGCAGGGTAAAGAATCCCATTGTGAAAAATTCTTAAAAATGGAATTCTATTATGCAAAAAAGTGCGACCCACCTTGGGTGAATAATAATGCATTAAATAAATATTTGTTAATATTTATTCACCCAATTTGACACCTGGACTTGGAAAAGTCAACAAAGGGAAGTGGACATAAGAAATTTAAAAATAGAATTCCAAAATTAAATAAATTTAATTTATTTAATGCAGCCCCTTTTGAGAAGGAATTAGTACTTTTTAAAGTATTAAATGATTATATTAATTCCTATTTTCAGTGGCTATGGTCAAAGCATACTGTGAAGCTTAAGTGAAGTGAAGTGTGGATGATTAAATTGAATTAATTTAATTGATTGGATGGCTGTCCTTAAACATGCTATTTTTAAAAGAGAAGAGCATGATTTTTAATTAATTAATTGCCTTTAATTGTTAGGGCAATTATTAATTATAGAATTGTGAGGGTTATATAAGCATGGGCAGCCATATGGGTGAATTATTTAATTCACAGGTAAAGAATTGCAGCCAAGAGGAAAAGTGCGCCCCCATTTGAAGAAGGATTTTGCTCAGGAAAGGTGGAAACAAGGCATTTGAAGAAGGATTTTGCTCAGGCAAGGTGGAAACAAGGCATTTGAAGAAGGATTTTGCTCAGGCAAGGTGGCAACAAGGCTAAAAGCTTCCAAATTTGGCACATGCTTTGAAGGAGGTTGATCTTTGTCTGCATAATTGTTTGCATAAGTGTTACAGGTGCTAAGGAATTCATTACAGGTGTTTTTCAAAAGAAAAGGAACTTATATCAATGTCCAATACATTGACTATTTCCTCCGAATTTGAAAGATTATCCGGATCTCGCACTTTTGAGCTTTGAAGAATTTCAGTCAAATAAGAAGAAAAAGAATTGTTCGAGACAAAGATAGATAGACAAAGCTATGGCGAAGAAAGATGAAAAAGAAAGCACAACGGAGTCATGCATCACTTCTAAATTTGCGAGATATCGAGACACGGATCTAGGCTCGAAACCTCTTGCTTTGAACGATAGACAAATCCAGAGAGCAGAAAGACTTCACTCATGCGTGCGGAGAAACTTCACTCATGCGTGCGATTAAAAACAATGGAATTATTCTAGTTGTAGCTTTTCCATCCATAGCCCATTGCCAAAGTTTGTTATGCGAGTGCGAGATCCATATCCAGATGCGAGATGCGAGATGCGATGCAAATACATATGCGAGATCCAGATCCAGATCTCATAGTTGCAAAAGCTTCCGGCACAAAGGCTTCATCCTCTTGTTTTGAATGCAACCCATGAAGAAGTCGGTGTGGAAAATTCCTTCCAAGATCTTGTGCATGTGCTCTCGTCTTCCAAATGAAGCCTTCATTGAATTTTCATTCATCCGGAGTGCTTTCCAGAATTTTTAATTGCTCATATGCAATTAAAAATAAGGATGATGAGTTATCTACGGCAAACATTGCACTGATGCATGTACAGCAGAAGAACTGCAAAAGCTTCAAGGATAAAAGAGAAAACAATGCGAAGGCAAAATTCTAGCTTGCTTCCTGGTTCCAATGCTTGCAATTCCAACTTGCTTCCAATTCCAACCGCTTCGCAATTCCAGCTTATTTCCAGATCCAGTTTGAATCAGCTGCATGTAGACATGAAACAGGACAAAGTCAGCTTCCCTCTTCCTTCTTCTTTCCTCCGACAAAGTCAGCTTTCCTCTTCCTTATTCTTTCCCCCGACAAAGTAATTGAGCGATCAATTAAATTATACAACTTAAGTGATTGGGTTAAAAGCCATTACTTGAAGAAGTCAATTACTTGGCGATAGGTGGTAGACGTGTAAAATAGAAGGTTCTATTTTCAGTTGCAAATCATACATGTCATGCAAAGAGAAATTCCAAGAGGAAGATTGCCAGTTGTTTCTTTCCGACTTCCACATGTGTCAGTTCAACTAAAGCTTCCAACTTGTAATTGCCCCTCTATATTCTATAAGTAGAGGAAGAACCTTCGGGTTAAGGATCGAAATTTGTAAGCAGCAATCTTGTGTTCTAGACTTTGTCTTTGAACCCCGAGAGCAACTTGGAGCAAAGGAATACAAAGGAGCAGTTTCGGAAAATTTTGTGTCACGGTGTACTTTGTTTCTTGCTTTTAATTTTAGATCTCTTAATAGACTTTGTGTTATTTTAGATCCGGATCTAGAGCTTTCATTGTTTTATAATTCGTGTGATCATATTTATTAAGTTTCTTCTATGTGCATGCAATTAGCTCTGCTATCTACTAATTGGGATGCACATCTTCCCATTTCTTCTCTGTATTTCCTTTACTTCCTTCTTCTATAAAATACTTTCTTTCTTGAACAACTGCTTACTTGTTGCGAGAATTTCTTAGTTATGGTTCATGAACTAAGTGGTTAAAATAAAACCCCGATAGATAATAACATATTTTTATTGACAAATCGACACGGGAGTCTCACCAGATTAAATGAGGGAGATTTATCTCATGACTGCCTCGGTTTGTGCTATTCAGAAAATCTAGCCAAAAACTTCTCTAGCCTCCAAACACACCAAAATAACTGCCCCTTGCTCTTAAATAAAATCTAACACAGATCAGATTGCAGATCTAGCTCATATACCATTTAAATGCGCTAAAACAATCTCCAATCCAAGTCACTATAGATAGAATAAATGCAGCAAAAAATTTAAAAAAAGTAGTACCCATCAAATCCTTCAAAGATCACTTCAAAGATTTGTCCCACAAATAAATGTGCCAATGTACAAACCAAGTCGCCAAGCTTAGGATGAATAAATCATGCATACATTCACTCAACAATACACTAGAAGGCTTCACACTCTCCAAAGTATGGTGGTGTTGAATAAAAACCTTTGTTATGAGAACTCATGGGCATACATCCCTATTTAAGCATGAAGATATTTTAATAAAAACTTCAACATGCCCCCAAGGGGTCGCCACCATCTTCTTATATAGCTTTTGCATTTCAAATCTCCAAGTTTCCCTCCTCTTTTCGCACAAATCTCTATGTAGGAGAGTCACTTTTAAAATAGTCTTCTTTCTGAAAAGTCACACTCCAATTAAAACATTAATTTCCTCTTTTTAATATTTTAAATAAAAGCATAAGAGGAAAATTAATTATTGTTGGCTAGATTTTCTCGCATAGCATCAAACCTAGCGGTCATGAGATAAATCTCCTTTATTTAACCGGTGAGGCTCCCGTGTCGATTGTCAATAAAAATGTGTTATTATTATCATGGGGTTTTACTTTAACCACGTAGTTCATGAACCATAACTAAGAAGTTTTAACAAGTAAGCAATTTTGTTCAAGAAAGGAAGTATTTTATAGAAGAAGGAAGTAAAGGAAATACAAGAGAAGAAATGGGGAAGATGTGCATCCCAATTAGTAGATAGCAGAGCTAATTGCATGCACATAGAAGAAACTTAATAGATATGAACACACAAAATTATAAAACAAAGGCAGCTCTAGATCCAGATCTAAAATAACACAAAGTTTATTAAGAGATCTAAGATTAAAAGCAAGAAACACAGTACACCGTGACACAAAGTTCTCCGGAAACCTACTCCTTTGTATTCCTTTGCTCCAAGTTGCTCTCAGGGGTTCAGCACAAAGTCTAGAACACAAGATTGCTTGCTTACAAATTCTGATTTTTAACCCAAAGTTCTTCCTCTACTTATAGAATGTAGAGGGGCAATTACAAGTTGGAAGCTTTAGTTGAACTGGCACATGTGGAAGTCGGAGGAAAGAAACAACTGGCAATCTCCATCCTGGAATTCCTCTTTGCATGACATGTATGATTTGCAACTGAAAATAGAACCTTCTATTTTGCACGTCTACCACCTATCTCCAAGTAGTTGACTTCTTCAAGTAATGGCTTTTAAACCAATCACTTAAGTTGTATAATTTAATTGATCGCTCAATTACTTTGTCGGAGGAAAGAAGAAAGAAGAGGAAAGCGATCTTGTCCTTTTTCATGTCTCTGCATGCAGTTGATTATTTTGCCTTTGATTCTTACCAAATGGATCGGATCTGGAGAAAAAAATCTGGAAACAACAAGCTGGAATTGGAAACAATTGGATTTTGCCTTCGCCTTGTCTTCTCTTTTATCCTTGAAGCTTTTGCAGTTCTTCTCTAGTACATGCATCAATGCATTGTTTTGCCGTAAATAACTCATCATCCTTATTTTTAATTGCATATGAGCAATTAAAAATTCTGGAAAGCACTCGGATGAATGAAAATTCAATGAAGGCTTCAACTGGAAGATGAGAGCATTTGCACAAGATCTTGGAAGGAATTTTCCACGCACTGACTTCTTCACGGGCTGCATTCGAAACAAGAGGATGAAGCCTTTGTGCCAGAAGCTTTTGCAACTATGAGATCTGGATCTGGATCTAGATCTGCATATGGATTTGCATCTGCATCATCTGCATGATATGGATCTACACCTGCATAACAAACTCGCAATCAAGGGTTGTGGATGGAAAAGCTGCAACTCGAATAATTCCACTGCTTTTAATCTACACGCATGAGTGAAGTTTTTCCTGTAGGCATGAGTGAAGTCTTTCCTACTCTGGATCTATCTATCAATTAAGCAAGAGGTTCCGAGCCTAGATCCATGTCTCCAATATCTGCAAATTTAGAAGTGATGCATGACTCCGTTGTGCTTTCTTTTTCATCTTTCTTCGCCATAGCTTTGTCTATCTTTGTCTAAACAATTCTTTTTCTTCTTATTTGACTGGAATTCTTCAAAACTGGTGCAGATATGGATAATCCTTCAGATTCGGAGGAAATATTCAATGTATTGGACATTGATATAAGTTCCTTTTCTTTTGAAAAACACCTGTAATGAATTCCTTATTCCTTAGCACAAAGTAACACTTATTCAAACAATTATGCGAATTTTAAGATCAACCTCCTTTCAAAGCATGCGCCCAAATTTGGAATTTGTAGCTTGTTGCCACCTTGCACTAAGCAAAATCCTTCTTCAAAATGCCTTGTTTCCACCTTGCTTATTCTTCAAAAATTGTTTCCTCCTTGCAAAAAATCCTTTTTGAATGCCTTGTTTCCACCTTGCGCACTCCTTCTTCAAATGGGGCGCACTTTTCCTCTTGGCTGCAATTCTTTACGTGTGAATTAAATAATTCACCCATATGGCAGCCCATGCTTATATAACTCTCACAATTCTATAATTAATAATTGCCCTTCCTATTCCTGGCAATTAATTAATTAAAAATCATGCTTCTCTCTTTAAAAATAGCATGTTTAAGGACATCCATCCAATCAATTAAATTAATTCAATTTAATCATCCACACTTCACTTCACTTAAGCTTCACAGTGTGCTTTGACCATAGCCACTTTGAAAATAGAATTAATATAATCATTTAATACTTTAAAAGTATTAATTCCTTCTCAAAAGGGGTTGCATTAAATAAATTAAATTTATTTAATTTTGGAATTCTATTTTTAAATTCCTTATGTCCACTTCCTTTGTTGACTTTTCCACAAGCCTCACAGGTGTGCCAAATTGGGTGAATAAATATTAACAAATATTTATTTAATGCATTATTATTCACCCAAGGTGGGTCGCACTTTTTGCATAATAGAATTCTATTTTTAAGAATTTTTCACAATGGGATTCTTTACCTGAAGCAGCCCCAAAAATCCCATGATCCACTTAAGTGATTTGACTTTGATGATGGGATTATTTACCTGCTGCAAGGCGAGGAATAAAATCCCATGATTTCACTTAAGTCACTTTTCTTTTATTTCACCATGGGAATTTTTACCTGCAGGCGGGCAATAAATTCCCACCTTGCTCTGACCTCTAACTTTCCCACTGCAACTTAAGTGAATTTTATATCACGGGAAAAAGTACCTGCTTGGCAGTACGAGTAAAAATTCCCACCTTGCTGCTTTTCTTTATTTTTCCCATTGCGGCTTGAAATCCTTTGTTTTCCAAAAATGCGCCCAACCCCGCAGGGCTTTTCTGTGCACGACTTCACTTTTTCCCAGTGATCCAGACCTCCGATGGTGACTTCCTCCGGGCATAATGTGCGTATATGTTTTCCAGTTGCTCCAGGCCAAGAATCGGGCTTACCCGAAAAAGGAATTGCTCTAGAGAAATTTCACAGAAAACGAAACGGGACAACACAAAAACACGAAAAATTGCCAAAAGTCACAAATAAAGCCCAAAACTTATTCCAAGTTAAAACCCTTATAGTACATAGGAATAATGACATGTTCGATCATAATAGAGTTAAAACGGAGCGCAAATAGCCTCAAATGGGGCTCAAAATAATTAAATACAAATTTCCCATGCAGACAAATCCCAACGACAGAATATAACAATTTTGGGCATCTGGGTATTTGGCGAAAAAGGCTAATATGGCTCTTTGGGAATATCTTGATGCAATACAAGAACTTTCAGGCAATAAAAACACAAAATGACCCATTATTTTAAAAGTACAAAAAAATTTTTGGATAGGGTAGTCACAGATTTCAGGATGAAATCTGGGTGACACCAATTGGCTCCGTCTGTGGACATCTTTTTCTCTGTCAGAATGACAAGGGGAAAAGATGAGATCCCAACATCTCTGGTTTCGTATCTTGTCTTTTGGGCACGTGGGGTCAGGCAAACAAACACAACACAAAAAAAAAAACAAAACAAGGAAAAACAAACAAAGTTTTATTTATATACATACAGGTTTTAACCTACTTTTTTATTCTGAACAGCTTCAGATGTTGCCCGTTGAAAGGCAGTGGTAACTCAATTCCATCCCGGTAGGCAAGGAAGAAAGTATCCATTCCTGCAGCTCTTTTGATCACGAAGGGCCCTTTCCAGAGTGAATCAAATTTGTCGTGTATGCCCTTCGGTTCATGTCTCTTGTCCCACCAGAGTACCCAATCTCCGATCTTGAACTTCCTTTCTTTGGCCTTCTTGTCAAATACTCTAGGCAAGTCCTTATCAACTTCATCTGGTGGTGGCTCATCCTTTCTTCTCTCTGTGGTGGGTAAGTTTGCATCAACTTGCTCTCGTTCCCAGATTTATTTGCTGCATTTCTGAGGAAGAACTATCACCATATTCTTTGTTCTTCTTCAGATATTGATCATGCTTGTTGAAAGTCTCCACTAAGGAAACTAAACCCTTGGGGATTTTGTTACCTTTTGGTTGGACTATTCCACTATTGTCATCATAACATGGATCAGCTTTTCCTTTGACTATTTGTCGTGGTGGTGATTTACTCCCTTCAACATGCAGACATGCAGATGTTTGTTCAGGGACTCTGGGGTGGTAGACCATCTCCACTTTATAGTTTCCTTGTCTGAATATGGATGGTGGTCTATCCGGATTCAATAGTACAGCTGTGACTGCCAAAGAATCTACCTTGGAGTTTTGATTTATTGGAATGAAGTCAATAGAGAAGGCTGCAAAATCAAATGTGGCAGAAAGTACTTTATCTCTGTAATGCTCCAGCTTATCTCTTTTGACTTGACTTTGCCCTCGAACTGCTTTACTTTACTAGAAGTTCAGCATCTCCTTGGGCTTTGAGGAGTTTTACTCCTTTCTTTTTAGCTTGCTCCATTCCTAGAAGCAATGCTTCATACTCCACCGTATGATTGGTGTTCTCGAACATCAGCTTGTGGGAGTATGGAAATACCTCATGATCTGGAGATATTAGTAGAGCGCCGACTCCTGATCCAAAAGAACAACATGTGCCTTTAAACTCCAGAGTCCAAACTTTTTCTTCTTCTTTTGCTGGCTCTGGTTCTGGTTGAAGTTCTTGCTCTGGAATGTCTTTATCCGTTTCCAAGAAATAGACCCCACGGTCAGATTCCTGAAAAAGAATCTGAGATCTAGGATCCTCAGATTTTGTAACCGTGTACCTGGACTTCTTTTCCGGCTCTAGCTTATGGTTAAGCCCTTTGATAGGAATATGTGCACAGGACCAATCCATCTTTACTTCTCCTCCCAACTCTTTGCAGAAGTTTCTACTCAGCAACATCCCGTAGGAGATAGGAATATCTGCAACTAGAATTGTCATCTTTAATCTTTTGTCAGGAAAAGCTACCAGAATAGCTTGTGCATCTTTGATTTGTCTGATTAAAGGGACTTGTCTCTCCATGGAGTAACACCTTTTTATGGTCTTTGTCAGGTAAGCCCAAGAGCATCTGCAACTTTAGCTGACATGACATTGTCAGAAGCACCCGAATCTAGAATGCAATTGCTTAACTTGAAACCATTAAGCAATAAGGAGACATAGAAAGGTTCCACCCTTCAGAAGATGGTGAGGGTTTAACAACTGCAGTGTTGTTTTGTGGAGGAGTATCTTTGGGCTTAGGCAAAAGGCCTTTTGATGTATTGGATTGTCCTGGTGATTGTACATATTTGACTAGCCTATTTAATTGCTCAGGAAAAGCTCTCAGGTATTCGGCTTCTGACATTTGAACTTTAGTTTTCTTGGCATGATCAATAATGTCAAAAGAAGAAATAGATTTAGATACCTGAGCCACTTTCTATGGTTGAGATGAAGAACTTCGCATTCTTATCTCTAGGAGCTAAGGAAGAAGGCAAAGGGCTGCCCCTTCTTTGTTCGTCAGCTAATGCCTCAGCTTGGCGAGTTTGTGATTTTGTAAGTACTGCATATGCATGACCATGATCATCTTCATGAAGTTTCTCATCGTCATGTTCAAATTTGTAGTTCAGGTAATTAATGTTGGAGTCGCCAGCAGGACCTATAAAATCATCATCCTCGAGTGATCAGCGTCAACTTCCTGGTCTTCTTCATTCATCTCCACGTTGTTTTACGGGAGCAGCTTCATTGCTAATCTTTGGGAACCAACAATGCGGTTCGGTTGTTGTTGAAATTCCGAGCAGGGGCAGTATTGTTGCCTTGAGCCATTTGAGCCATTTGTTTCTTCATCTGCATCATCTCATTTGCTAACTTTTGCAGTAGTGAATCGAAGTAGTAGCAGAGGATGAACTTTCAAATCTAGAAGTGTTGCTCTTTATCTTTCCAGCCATGATGAGGTCATCTTTAATTTCAACTGCCATGTTTTGGGCTGCTAACAAGTCAGCAGGGCGTGCTCTTCGCAGTTGATAGCTTACTTCAGGAAGTAAAGCATTGATGAAGAACACCTTTTGATTCTCATCATTCAGAGAAGAAGAAGCCGGAATTTTGTACAGTAATCTTTGGAATTTTGCAATAAAATCCCACATGTGCTCATGTGGTTCCTTCTTCAGCTGAGTGAGTTGAGTAATCAATGTGCTTTGGAATCTTGGCAGCTTTGAATCTTTTCAGGAATGCATCCCGCATAGTAGCCAGTTGGTTATGGTGCCAGGAGCTAGCCGATAGAACCATTCTCTAGCCAAGTCATGCAGAGTCTCTATGAAGAGTCTAACGATGATACATCTTCATGTTCGACTGCAAGCACTCCACAGGATATGAAAAACGCAGCCAAGTGGTCATCTAGGATTTTGCTTTCCATCTCTAAAGAATTTTGGAAAATTCTTTCTCATCCCTTTAGGTAGATCATGCATAGGAGGAGTCAGATTCAAGGTCCAAAGGCTGCACCCCATGGAACAGGCGCTGCAGGGGCAAGTGGTTGATTTTGCATCATGAAAGGAGCACGTCTTCTTTGAGAATAGACTTGATGAATAATTCCAGCTGCCGGATTATGCTGAAGATGATCCGGATCTGGATGAGTTTGCACTCTCCTTCCTGGTGAGAGACTAGATCTGCGGCTTCTAACTTGAGGAGGATGATTGAAATTGAATTATTCTCCTGCATTCGAAGAAATGATCGGTCCTTCCTTGCGCCTTCACAGATCGGGTGAATGGACGTTCAACCAGGTTGAGATTTGTATGGAAAACACTCGATCTTGAGATAAGCTTTGATCTGCAAAAAGAGTTGTTCCCAGTGAGTCGCCAAAAACTGTTGGCTAGATTTTCTGCATAGCACAAAACCTAGGCAGTCATGAGATAAATCTCCCTCATTTAACCGGTGAGGCTCCCATGTCGATTTGTCAATAAAAATGTGTTATTATCTATCGGGGTTTTACTTTAACCACTTAGTTCATGAACCATAACTAAGAAGTTACGCACAAGCAAAAGCAAGTTGTTCAAGAAAGGAAGTATTTTATAGAAGAAGGAAGTAAAGGAAATACGAGAGAAAAATGGGGAAGATGTGCATCCCAATTAGTAGATAGCGAGAGCTAATTGCATGCACATAGAAGAAACTTAATAGATATGAACACACAAATTATAAAACAAAGGCAGCTCTAGATCCGATCTAAAATAACACAAAGTTTATTAAGAGATCTAAGATTAAAAGCAAGAAACACAAGATACATCGTGACACAAAGTTCTCTGAAAACCTGCTCCTTTGTATTCCTTTGCTCCAGTTGCTCTCGGGGGTTCGGCACAAAGTCTAGAACACAAGATTGCTGCTTACAAATTCTAATTTTTTAACCTTGAAGGTTCTTCCTCTACTTATAGAATGTAGAGGGGCAATTACAAGTTGGAAGCTTTAGTTGAACGGCACATGTGGAAGTCGGAGGAAAAAAATAGGAAAAAACAATGGCAATCTCCATCCCGGAATTCCTCTTTGCATGACATGTATGATTTATGCAACTGAAAATAGAACCTTCTATTTTGCACGTCCGCCACCTATCTCTCAAGTAGTTGACTTCTTGAGTAATGGCTTTTAAACCAATCACTTAAGTTGTATAATTTAATTGATCGCTCAATTACTTTGTCGGAGGAAAGAAGAAGGAAGAGAAAGAAAGTCTTGTCCTTTTTCATGTCTGCTGATTCTTGTCCTTTTTCATGTCTCATGCTTGATTCTTTTGCCTTTGATTCTCACCAAACTAGAATTGGAAGTAAGCTGGATCTGGAAACAAAAAGTGGAAGCTTGGAATTGGAAACAACTGGATTTTGCCTTTGCCTTGTCTTCTCTTTTATCCTTGAAGCTTTTGCAGTTCTTCTCCAGTACATGCATCAATGCATTGTTTGTCGTAAATAACTCATCATCCTTATTTTTAATTACATATGAGCAATTAAAAATTCTGGAAAGCACTTCTGGATGAATGAAAATTCAATGAAGGCTTCAACTGGAAGATGAGAGCATTTGCACAAGATCTTGGAAGGAATTTTCCACGCACTGACTTCTTCACGGGCTGCATTCGAAACAAGAGGATGAAGCCTTTGTGCTGGAAGCTTTTGCAACTATGAGATTTGGATCTGGATCTAGATCTGCATATGATTTGCATCTACATCTGGATATGGATCTACACCTGCATAACAAACTCTGACAACTGGGTTGTGGATGGAAAAGCTGCAACTCGAATAATTCCACTGCTTTTAATCTGCACGCATGAGTGAAGTTTTCCTGCACGCATGAGTGAAGTCTTTCCTGCTCTGGATCTGTCTATCAATTCAGCAAGAGGTTCCGAGCCTAGATCCGTGTCTCCAATATCTGCAAATTTAGAAGTGATGCATGACTCCGTTGTGCTTTCTTTTTCATCTTTCTTCGCCATAGCTTTGTCTATCTTTGTCTGAACAATTCTTTTTCTTCTTATTTGACTGGAATTCTTCAAAACTGGTGCAGATCTGGATAATCCTTCAGATTCGGAGGAAATATTCAATGTATTGGACATTGATATAAGTTCATTTTCTTTTGAAAAACACACCGTGAATTCCTTAGCACCTGTAACACTTATGCAAACAATTATGCGGAGCATGAAGATCAACCTCCTTCAAAGCATGCGAAAATTTGGAAGCTTTTAGCCTTGTTGCCACCTTGCCTGAGCAAAATCCTTCTTCAAATGCCTTGTTTCCACCTTGCCTGAGCAAAATCCTTCTTCAAATGGGCGCACTTTTCCTCTTGGCTGCAATTCTTTACCTGTGAATTAAATAATTCACCCATATGGCTAGCCCATGCTTATATAACTCTCACAATTCTATAATTAATAATTGCCCTTCCTATTCCTGGCAATTAATTAATTAAAAATCATGCTTCTCTCTTTAAAAATAGCATGTTTAAGGACAGCCATCCAATCAATTAAATTAATTCAATTTAATCATCCACACTTCACTTCACTTAAGCTTCACAGTGTGCTTTGACCATAGCCACTTTGAAAATAGAATTAATATAATCATTTAATACTTTAAAAGTATTAATTCCTTCTCAAAAGGGGCTGCATTAAATAAATTAAATTTATTTAATTTTGGAATTCTATTTTTAAATTCCTTATGTCCACTTCCCTTTGTTGACTTTTCCACAAGCCTAGGTGCCAAAATTGGGTGAATAAATATTAACAAATATTTATTTAATGCATTATTATTCACCCAAGGTGGGTCACACTTTTTTGCATAATAGAATTCTATTTTTAAGAATTTTTCACAATGGGATTCTTTACCCTGCAAGGCAGCCCCGAAATCCCATGATCCACTTAAGTGATTTGACTTTGACAATGGGATTATTTACCTGCATGGCAGACAATAAAATCCCATGATTTCACTTAAGTCACTTTTCTTTTATTTCACCATGGGAATTTTTACCTGCAAGTCAAGCAATAAATTCCCTTTGCTCTGCTAGCCTCTAACTTTTCCACTTGCAGCTTAAGTGAATTTTATATCACGGAAAAAGTACCTGCTAAGTCAGGCTAGCAGTACAAAATTCCCACCTTGCCTGCTTTTTTCGATTTTTCCCATTGCAGCTTGAATCCTTTGTTTTCCAAAAATGCGCCCAACCCCGCAGGAGGCTTTTCTGTGCACGACTTTACTTTTTCCCAGTGATCCAGACCTCCGATGGTGACTTCCTCCAGGCATAATGTGCGTATATGTTTTCCAGCTGCTCCAGGCCAAAAATCGGGCTTACCCGGCAAAGGAATTGTTCTAGAGAAATTTCATAGAAAACGAAACGGGACAATACAAAAACACGAAAAATTGCCAAAAGTCATAAATAAAGCCCAAAACTTATTCCAAGTTAAAACCCTTCTAGTACATAGGAATAATGACATGTTCGATCATAACAGAGTTAAAACGGAGCGCAAATAACCTCAAACGGGGCTTAAAATAATTAAATACAAATTTCCCGCAGACAAATCCTAACTACAAAATATAACAATTTTGGGCATCTGGGTATTTGGCGAAAAAGACTAATATGGCTCTTTGGGAATATCTTGACGCAATACAAGAACTTTCGTGCAATAAAAACAAAACGACCCATTATTTTAAAAGTACGAAAAATTTCTGATAGGGTAGTCAGATTTCAGGATGAAATCAGGTGACACCAATTATTTAATTTAAAAATAAAGGAGTTATGACATTTTTCCAATTTTTTATCCTTTAATCCATGGGAAGGGTGGATTAAAGGTCTTCATAATTTAATTTAATTAATGTCCCGAAAAGGGGACAATAGATTGGTATTTAAGAATATTACATTTGAGAAGAATACTTCATATTCAGATTTTTATTGGCTTTTGGCAGCTTTATCTACTCATTTAGAGATTTCAGGATCAATTTTGAGAGGGTCCCCATGGTTAGAAAATTATGATATTGGTCTCATTTGATTGCTTATATTTTTATAATCATTTTAAGTATTCATATGTGAGGAGATTCCTTGTTTTCTAAGAGTTATTGAATTTACAAGTTTCAGCTATTTATGTGCCATAATAAATTCCATAATTATGAGTTTAATGATTTGATCACATTTTTGGCTTCTAAAATCAAGGGCAATCCAAGGAATAACTTCTCATAATTTTTGAGTGTTTCTACGATGGATTTCTTTCTCTCTCTTAGTCGCTAGGGTTTGAGAGTGATTTTTGGTCTTTATTTAATTGTTTTCATAAAAATCAGATTTGCTTATTTTTGGTGTTTAAGTTAATTTCCAATATTTTCAGTTTTGTCCCCAAAAGGGATATTATAGTGGTATCAGAGCATGGATCTTCAAAGACCTAGGGTTTTAGTGAAAGAAGACAATATGGCGGGTCAAAACTCTCAAGGAGCCAAAGTTGACAAGTTGATTGCCGGCCAAGACAGACTTACAAACACAATGAATTTTCTAGCCCTGTCCCTCCAAAAGATCATTGAACCTAGGGTTCAAAATGATGATGGTAGCTCGACTAGGGATAACAGTACATGGCAACCAATGGGATCAACCCGAGGATCGGTTGCAAAGCCCACTTTCCTTCCTAGGGAAGAGGTTATTCCGAAGGAAGAAACAAGGTCCACGGGTGGACGGAACATCGCTGCAAGTTATGAGGAGTATATGGCCTTACCAAGGGAAATTTGTGAGGCTATTTCACTCGTTGAATTCATTGGAGTGAATCAAGGAAGACCTAGGCCCAAGCCTAGACATCACACGCCACACAAGCAAAAGGAAGAAAGAATGAAGTTTGTTGAAGAGGGGACCAAAACCCCAAGTTCGCCATGCAAGGATGGAGATACCTATTTCCCTAAGGAGAAGAGGGAGGAAGAATTATTGCAGCAGCTGGTTATTAAAAGGGAGCAGCCCTTGGGAGCCTTAGAAGCACCCACCACCATGGCCAAAGGTGAACCCTTCATTGATTTTTCTTGCAGCCCTAAGGAAGCACAAGAAAAGGAAGAGATGGCTAAGCAAGAGCCAAGAGAAAGGGAAGGTAAAGAATTTTTAATTGTCAATAATATTTCCTTGAATTCTAATGGTTGCATGTTGGAAAATACTAAGGGCACTTGGGAGCATGAGTGGAAGAATGAAGGGAATCTTGAGAAACAAGAGGGTGAAATGAATAGCTCAAGCAATTCTCATATGACAATAAAAGATGGAGTCATTAAGGAAGATGAATTGGTGATCAAGAGATCTAAGGCCATGACACTTGCACCCATTCCGAAGAATCAACTTCATAAGGTAAATATTGCTCATTTTGTGGTTAATATTGAAAATGTTTTGACATGTGATGAATCCAGAAATGAAGCAAGGGGTGTTGAGCATGTTGGGGAAGAGGAAGGGCTGGTTGGAAACCCTTCACCAATGAAAAATGATGGCAATAAGCTCGCTGGTCTGTTCAGAACAGTAGACAATAAGAGGCAAATTTATGGTGTCCATGAGCACGGTAAATGCTACAAAGATGCCCTATGTGAACACCATCAAGATGTGGTTGAAGTCCAAGTAGAAAAGGCTTCACTTGTTGAATCTGAGAGAAGAAGGCTGACTTCAAATCAGAAATTCTGAGTCACAAGATTGGAAAAATCAAGGATGCTTCAATCACTCCTCATCCGGCATAGGTTGGGAGATGCGGGAACAACTCAAGGTATGATGACATTTATCTCCTTTTATATTGCTGCCATACTCATATCATGATGGGAAATTGTTAAGGATCACATGTCATGTTGAAGTGATGTTGTTGTGACAAAGAGAGATGAACATTTTAAGATCAGCTTAAGGTATGAAAGTCTTTCAAATTCATTGCTTATAACATGTTAATTTGTGGGTCAACATGAGAGGTATGCTAGAGTTTGTAACATAAGTATGGAAAACATTATTTTCAGATCTCATTTCATCATACTTGCTGATAGGCACAAGAAGGCAACCATAATGAAAGATAATTTTCAGATTTTTAAGGCATTATGGGTCAGCATTGAAGTACTCTCAGCTATGGTCACTTCAATTGGGAGTGATATGCATATTTTTAGGCATAGATTGAGCAATTCAAAGAGGTCAGGTACAACAGTTGTTAAGTAGCCTGAAAATCAAGTTTTGGTGTTCCAAACACTCCACTTGGGGCAACCAAAAAGTCTTCTACAACAAGGTAATATTTTCGATTCATCAATTTTGAGACACACTTGTTTGTTGCTTCCTCATTTGTGTGTTAAAACTGATTATTGTGGGAGAATGGAAAATAGTATGGTGTGCATTTCTGAGTATCATAGGACAGCCCATTTGTAATATAATAAGTGCCAAAATGCATAATGCTTTGCTGCTTGGGGTCATGGTTTGGGTTCCAAAGACCTAACAAATCATTGGAGAAGTTTGGGAAAATGTTCCACTATGCATTGAAGGTAGAATAAGCATGTTTAGGGCAGCCATTAGAGATGGTAATTTTTAGATTTTCAAAACTCTTCTAATCACTCATGATGAATGTTTAGTTGTCATCACTTCATTGGATGATAGGATGCACATTTTCAGTCATGAGTTGGAAAAATCGTGGGGGTTATGGACAGCGGTAAGTACACAGCCCGGAATACTTATTTTGGTGTTCCAAGCATTCACTTTTGGGCAAGAAAATGCTCTCCTACAACAAGGTAATTGGGCATGATGGTTGATTGTTGTGAAATCAAAATTCAGAGGGGTAATAAGAAAGTTGATTTTCTTAAGATTACGGCCAATATATTTGTTGGTTTCAGTTGTAGACTTGTTGTTCATAAATTTTCAGAGTATGCAAATCAAATTTCAGCCTCCACATTACTCATGGACTTTCCATTTTTCGTGAAATTTCAGTTTGCTAGTTGTTATGCCATGATTATAAGACTGAAATTACAAAAATCAGGTTTGGGGCTGCCATTTTCAGTCATGAACAACAATATGTTTTCATTTTTTGAGAGCATTCTCTCATGGAAAAATGAGGAAGGAAGATTCTAGTTGGAAGGAGGAAAGAAATCAGGTTGTGGTGAGTTATTTTCAGATTTGAAGATTCTGATTTTTGAAGGAAAAATGCATGCTCACAGCTATTTTTGGGACAACCTTGCTAAAGTTTTGGGAAGTCATCATCTGAATAAAAATCATGAAGTGGCATCAAGCAACAAAAGAGAGCTAGCTGTCATGTTTCTAAGGCATGACAAGGGGGATGTAAAAGTGTTGTTAAACACTCTTGTTTTCTTTAATATGTTTGCTTCATGTGCAGGTATGTCGAAGAAGAAGCAGTTAAGATCCATTTGGGATCCGGGTTCTTACAATTGCTTGAGGACAAGCAATTTCGGGAAGGGAGGACTGTAATGTCCCCTTTTTCGAATTAATCAACAATAAAGGATTCCTTAGCAAGCGACGGTTGAACAATGGAGGATCATGGATTATATTTCAATTTCATCATCCATATTCATGATTTATTTTTGTATTACTCATTCTTAGTGGGTTGGTTGGGTTTAGTACCTTTAATGAGGCTTAAAAAGATCATAATGACTTATTAGGGGTCGGCCTTTCCTTTATGAGCCTTGGCGCCAAAGGGAGGATGTAAAAGAAGATTAGAGAGCTCATTTAGAGCATCTAGATTGGCACATTTTCTCTACTTGAACATTGTGAGCTAGTGGCTCCTTGTTCTCCACTCTTGGATGAAAAACCCAAGTGTGTGGCTTTTCCTAGATGGAAGAAAACCCTTTTAGTGGTTTTGTTGGAGGACGAAAACCATTCAACATTAATTGGTATTGAAGAATATTGCAGATTTGAGAAAAATACTTCATATTCACATTTTATTGGCTTTTGGCAGCTTTATCTACTCATTTATAGATTTCGGGATCAATTTTGAGAGGATTCCCATGGTTGGAAAATTATGATATTGGTCTCATTTGGTCAGCTTGATATTTTTATGATCATTTTGAGTATTCATATGTGTGGAGATTCCTTGTTTTCTGAGAGTTATTGAATTTACAAGTTTCAGCTATTTATGTGCCATAATAAATTCCAGAATTATGAGTTTAATGATTTGATCACATTTTTTGGCTTCTAAAATCAAGGGGAATCCAAGGAATAACTTCTCATAATTTTTGAGTGATTCTACGGTGGATCTATCTCTCGCTCTCTCTCTCTCCTAGTTCTTTAGGGTTTGAGAGTGTTTTTTGGTCCTTATTTACTTGCTGTCATACAAATCAGATTTGCTTATTTTGGGGGTTAAGTTAATTTCCAATATTTTCAGTTTTGTACCCAAAAGGGATATTACACCATGTCTAATGGCTTCCTGCTATGGGCGGTAAGCACCCTTTCCCTCTCTAGTTTCTTCTCCTCCAGCTCTGCTAGCTCTTCCTTCATCTCTCGTTTTGCCTCTTCTATAACATTGGGACATACCACAACGTTCCAACAAACAATACATGCAAGATGATACTTCAGGCGATTGATGCCTCCAGAAAATGTTTTGCTACGAAATTGCAAACCACGGTTCCTCGAATCGATCCATGTACACCATACTTCCAAGCAATGGTACGGGCATTAGCGGGAATGGTTCCTATTAGTGATGTTGACCCAAATGTCGGTGATGCTGGCCGATGCCATTGGTAACCTCTAATCTACAACACAACGTACATGTAAAAAATTAAAAGAACATAAATCTAATTAAAAATGTTCAAACTAACCCGTGTTAATGAGAATTATGGAATATTTTTTGAAAGGGTTAATGAGAACAAATGTTAGGTATTACATGATCCAATTCACTTTGCCGCGTTGTCAAGCAACGCCGATGGCTTCTTGCTGCTACTGAATTCTCGCATAGTGCAATTGTCGGTTAGATTGGCAAAGCCAATAACTCAAGTGCGGCGATTAAATTTTAAAAGAGATTGCTAGTTTAAAAGGATCATGGTTTCAAGGAGACATTTGTCAAACTTTGGTAATGAATAATGATGCTTGTAGAAAAGGGCGATAAAGGTGGCGATAACCAAACTTATTGGTGTATGGGTCTCACAGATTGTTTAAGTGCCAAAATTGTGTTAATTAAAAGTTGGAAAATGGCTTAGTCATTGCTTATTAGGTTTCTCTTATCTCATAATAGGTCTTATGTAAGGATATTACTTGTATAAATCAGAACATATACAGAAGAATAACATGAGAGAACACCAAAATATAGATAAATGATGACAATATGCTCATATAATAGCTTTGCCACTTCGAGGGGGTAACCTCCAAACCATACAATAACACTCCAATACTCAATATGATGATTAACTACAACCTTCTAACCCCTATATATACCATTCTAACCTATGGCCAATACTGAGGCCGACCTCCTAAGCATAATAAATCATAAATGAATGATATAATAAGATAAGGGGATGTGTGCCACATGTCGGCATCTCCATCAATACATATACATCATAACATCCTTTCCCTAGGTGCACAAAGATTCCTTCCCTCCTTGACAAGTTTCGTCACTCGAAACATAAGAAGAAACCATGTAATGAGTGTGTTGAAAATTTTTACACACTTTGCGCCATGATCGATCATCCAACCACCCATATGAAATCCTAGTGGGTGATGCTGCTCCAAACCTGATTCCATATTCCATTGTGCTTGTCTGATTCCATCCTGGTCCATATGTGTTCCTCCTCGGCATCCATGCATATCCATAATGATTATTCCTGTGATTCCATGTCATACAATTATTGTTCCATTGATTCCATGTATAGCCAAAATTATTACTCCTCCAATTCCCTGTATATCCATATAGATTGTTGACCTCATGTGTCCGAGCATGTCTCCATGATGTTTTCCTCTCATGATGATATGGGTGTCTATATGGTGCAACCTTAGTATGTGCAACCTTATCAATCTTTTCCTCTTCAAACTTGTTTGTTATTTCTTTTTTCTCTTGAGTAGAGAAATTATTTTTTCTTTTTCATCATCCTCTCCTTCTGATTCATCCTTATTCCCTTCTTCACCATCTTCAAATTCATCTTCATGATCCAATTTTACATTATTTTTTCCTTGCTAAGTGTGATATCTTGCAATGTAATTTTCTTTCGCTTGTACCATAATTTCATGAATTTCTTTTGCACATTAATATTAATTGTTCCCAATGTCTCTAACCAAGGATATCCAAGAACAATATCCATACCATCCATATCTAAAGCATAAAAATCTGAATGTAAAACATATTTATCCATAGAAAGTTTTAAATCTTCAAAAACTGCCTAAGTTTTAAATGTAACATCCGCTGCTATGTGGAGAATGGTATATGACTTCTAGGGGAACACCTCCAATATACCTCTAAAGCAAGTAGAAGATTCAACTCAACTACCTCCATTCCTCTTCATAATGATACTCACATCCTTTAAATAGGATGGGTAACACCTAATCCCAATGTAGGCCGACCCATCACCCAATATAATTAATTCCTATGTGAGCCCATATAACTAACTAAGGGGATGTGTGCCACATGTCGGCATCTCCATCAACCCATATACATTATATTATCATATCCCATGTGAACCCATACATATAACTAAGGGGATGTGTGTCACATGTCGGCATCTCCATCAACCCATATATATTATATTATCATATCCCAACATAAGAAGAAACCATGTAATGAGTTTGTTGTAAATTTTTACACACTTTGCGCCATGATCGATCATCCATCCTTATGTGATCCTGGTAGATGATACATATCTGAACTAATATCCATATTCCGTTACGCTACTCTGATTCCATTCGTGACCATAGTTTATCATCCTTGGATTCCATGCATAACCAACATAAGGATTTAATGCATAACCATAATAAGGATTCCATGTATAACCATAATAAGGATAACCATAATAAGGATTCCATGCTTCATAATTGTTGCTCCATTGATCCCCTGTATAAATAAAGTGATTATTCCTCCAATTACCTGTATATCTATATTGGTTGGAAATATGATGTGCCCTGGGATATCTCCATGAATTTTTTCTCTCATGTTGACGTGGATTTCCATATGCTGCAGTTGTAATATTCTCAACCTTATCAACCTGTTTCTGAACTTTCTTTTCTTCTTCCACCTTTGCATTTGATCTTTTCTTTTTCTCTTGAGTAGATGAATCATCATTTCCTTCTTTTTCTTCATGTTCCTCTTTTGAATAATCCTTATTCCCTTCTTCTCCATATTCTAAATCATCCTCATGGTGTATATTGACTTTTCTTTGATTTCCATTAAGCTTGATATCCTTAAAAAGTGACCTTCTTTTTGTACCAAATCTTCATAAACTTATTTTTCATATTAATATTAATTGTCCCCAATGTCTCTAACCAAGGATACCCAAGAACAATATCCAAACCATCCATATATAAGGCAAAAAATCTGAATGTAAAGTATATTTGTCCATAGTAAGTTTTAAATCTTCAAAAACTTGAATTTTCTTACCATTCACTTGAGCTTCTTTGATATTACTTTCTTGAATATGTAGATGTTGAGCCATATCCTTGTTGATGAAGTTATACTTGTTGTTAGGGTTTATGGAAACAATTATCTTATTCCTTTGAATGCATCCATGAAACTGAAATATGGTATCTTCCTTCTTGGGAGCTATAATATCTTCTTCTACATCAATATCTTGTTTTTCTTCCTCTTCTTCATAGTCTTCTTCAACTTCTTCTGCGTTTGATTCTTCAATATATGTTGCACCATCATCTTCCCTTGAATCTTCTTCACCTTCCTCTTCATCTTCTTTCTCTCTTGATTCTTCAATATATTCTTCCCCATCATCTTCCTTTGACTCTTCTTCCTCTTTGTGGTCCCATCTATCCATAAAAAGTTGTTCCATTTCCTCCCAAGACCAATCCTTCCTGTCATTTTTTAACTCAGAAAACCAAATCCATGCAGGACCACCAAGATAATGTGAAAACCTATTCCTTGTCATGAAATATGAGAAATATATATTCTTAAATTTTATCCACCATTCTTTAGCATCCATCTCACCATTTCCATAAAAATTGTTATCCCCGTGATCATGATTAGGGTTTAGGAATTCTGAAAATATTTCGATAGATGGATAAAAACACAAAGAACAAACCCTAACTAAAATTTCAAGAGCTTTCTGAAAATATAAATTTTGCTAAAAAATACCACAATTTGCTTCCTGAAAAGCGAATTTATGAAAAAACCTAAAACACCAATAACATCCTCAAAACAGATTCAATGGCGCTGAAATTTTCAGATATTCTTACTTTGAGTGTTTCCAAATTATGATGAAAAATTGGGAAAAATTCGATACCCTCTTCAAGATATATTCAAACAAAAAATTAGGGTTTTTGCCCTAATTTTGGCCGAAATCGCTGCTCTGATACCACTTGTAAGGATATTACTTGTATAAATCAGAACATATACAATAGAATAACATGAGAGAACACCAAAATATAGATAAATGATGACAATATGCTCATATAATAGCCTTGCCACTTCGAGGGGGCAACCTCCAATACCACTTTGAGGGGGTAACCTCCAAACCATACAATAACACTCCAATACTCAATATGATGATTAACTACAACCTTCTAACCCCTATATATACCATTCTAACCTATGGCCAATACTAAGGCTGACCTCCTAAGCATAATAAATCATAAATGAATGATATAATAAGATAAGGGGATGTGTGCCACATGTCGGCATCTCCATCAATACATATACATCATAACATCCTTTCCCTAGGTGCATAGCATCTTAGCTTTCAAATGTTAAATCTTGTTAAGTGCTCTAATAGTTGACATCACAAATCTTATCCAATAGTCCGATCTCAAATTTAATCAGCCAACATTATATTACTTATGTTCCTAAGTTTATTAAAAGCCATATTGGATTAATGTTTAGATTTATAATAAAATTAGTCAACTCAAGGGCAAGACAAGTTGGGGAAATATGTAGCAGATCCATTAAATTTGATAATACTCCACCATTGATTTTTAGGTTATCTAAAACCCTAAATATATCCTTATGGTTTGGGTAAGACTATTTTTCTGTTCTCATATTTTTCATTTCCTCTCATTTCTCCTCATTGTTTTGCAGTTAGTGGAGAAAGAACTTCAAGTTTCAATGGGACACACACACACACATCAATAGGGACAGAAGAGAAGGGTCAGCTTGTGTATATACACATGCCTTAGCCGTGGCTGTATACACACACACACACACACACACACACTTAATGTTTGTTTTTTTAAGCATTTTAATGCATAAGGAGGCCAAGCAGATGCGTACACACACATATAAACTGTGTTTTATTTGCGTGGACGGTCAAGGTATTGGACTTAGTCAAATTCAATGTCTAAGCCCTTAGTGCAAGGGAGGTGGAACGACCATAGGCTGCAATACATAGGGTTTATGGGTCACGACCGGGGAAGTCGTGGCCCTCTATAATATCCCCTTCTCGGTCGAAGACCTTTAGCCCAATTCTATTTCCCGACGGCTAAAGGGTGTTAGAAAGGGAAACTTATCATAATAAATTAATTATAAAAGTGCAAAATAAAATAATATTATAAGCACTTTATATTAATTTATTAATGATAAAGTCAATTTAAAAATAGAAAAGACAAATATAAAGTGATAAAGTAAAAATAGGAAAAAAAAATCACTTTATGTTATTATTCTCCCTAAGATAAAATGCAACCCCTTTAGAGAATGAAAAAGGTGGAAAAAATTAAATGCGAGGGGTGAATCTGATTGGAAGTTGGGGAGGCTATTTGGCCCATTACATCTATAAAAGCAAGTTTACTTGCTTGTAGAAGGCATGCTTTTCTATTTTACAAAAATCTAAATTTTGTTTGAGCCTTTGAGCTTAACAAAAATATTTCTAAGGACAAAAACCTTTAGAAATAATCTCTTGAGGACGAAAACCCTCTAAGAGATCTAGTAGAAGGATAAAAACCCTTCTCCTAGTTGAGAGGATTCTCTACACAAGGGTTTCCATTGTGCATAAAGGAGTTAGCTTATTTTTCCAGTAGTTTTCCAAAGTATTTGAGGCTGAAATTGCAGATTTTCACAAGGGTTTGAAGAGGAAAGTTGCGGCTGTGTTTTATCTTTATTTCTAGCCCCTTTTCTAAGAGGAGCAACCCACTTGGAGAGCTGGTGTGGGGTTTCAGAGTTGTTTAGGATCAGATTTTGATCGCTGCTCATATTCCTGATTTTTATAAATCAGATCTGCTATTTTTCAGAATTTTTGGTGTTGAAGAAGTGTTTTTTTCACTTGTGGTTCGAGGGCGCTTGTCTGCAGAAATTTAATAAAGTAATTTCATCCTGTTTTCAAGTCAATGCATGATGTGAATTCAAAGAGAACTAAAGGAAGGAGGCTAAAAATAAATTAAATTTATTTATTTAAAGGCTGCCATAAGCATGCAAGTTTAGGTGCCCAAGTTGAAAGAAAAAGCATGTTTATTTATTAATTAATTGTCAGGAATAGGAGAGACAATTATTAATTATAGAATGTTGAAGGTTATATAAGCATGGGCTGCCATAGTGATGGAATAGTTAATTCTTTTATCAAAGGATTGCAGCCCGGACAAATTTGGCGCCCAAAGGAGGAGGATTTTTGCTCAAAAAAGTGTTTTTCACTGTCGGAAAGCTTCAAAGTTTGGCACCTAGGATTGGAAGAGCTTGTTTTATGCCTGTGTAATTATCTCGATTATTGTACGTACAGTGCCCAGTGAAGTTGAAAATATTATTCTTGCTTTGCATGCAAGCAAAACCTCAAATTTTAGGGCAGCGGGCTTTATATGCAAATTTTTATGATAAAAATCAAGTGTTCATGTTCGGTTGCCGTCTTTATGTCCAATTAATTACAGATGCTTATATAAGAGAAAATGACCTTACATCAATGTCGGTACATTGAATATGTCCTCCGAATCTAAAGAAATCCCCAAATCTGCACCAATTGCAAAGAATTTTGGCATAATTAAAAGAAAAAGAGTTGCTCGAGATAAAGGTTGCTCCAATGCATGGCAAAGCAGATGAACGCGAGAAGGATCAGCGGATTCATGCATATCTTACATATTTGCTTTGAAGTCAATGATGCGACGTAGGCCACCGAACCTATCACCGATTTAATTGTCACCTCTCGCACAAATCGATCCAATTGCATGGGCTTCTAGCAAAAAATTCATCCTCTTGTTTCGATGCAACTTGTGTAGAAGTCAGTGCATGGAGAATTCCTTCCAGGATCTTGTGCATGTGCTCCCAATCTTCCAAATAAGCCTTCATTGAATTTGCTTTCACCCGGAGTGCTTTCTAGAATTTTTAATTGCTCATATGCAATTGAAAATAAAAATGATGAGTTATTTACAAAGAAATATTGCATTGATGCACGCATCAAGAATAACTACAAAATCTTCAAGGATAAGAGGGAAGACAAGTCAAAGGCAACACCGTAAGAAAAATCATAGTCAACCGCTTCTAGATCTAGTTTGGTGAGAATCAAAGGCAAAAGAATCAACTGCATGCAGAATATGGAAAAAGAACAAGACTGGAAGTGTTGCAGCTTTCTTCTAATCTCTTTTCCTCTTTCTTCTTCTTTCTCTTATTTCCTCCGACAAAGTAATTGAGCGATCAATTAAATTATAAAACTTAAGTGATTGGTTTAAAAGCTATTACTTGAAGAGGTCATTTACTTGGAGATAGGTGGTAGACATGCAAAATAGAAGGTTCTATTTTTAGTTATAAAATCATGCATGTCATGTAAAGAGGAATTCCAGGAGGGAGATTGCCATTGTTTCGTTTACAAACTTCCACATGGACCAGATTCACTAAAGGCTTCATATTTGTAACTTCCTCTCCATACACTATAAATAGAGGAAGAACCTATGGGTTAATGATCGAAATTTGTAAGTAGCATTTTTGTGTTCTAGACTTTGTCTTTGAAACCCCGATAGCTATTTGAAACAGAGGAATAAAAGGAGAATATTTCCGGAGAACTTTGTGTCAATCTGGTGCATTTTGTTTCTAACTTTTTGTGTTAGATCTATTCATAAACTTTGCGTTATTCTAGATCTAGATCTCGAAAGTTCGCTTTGCTTATAATTCGTATGTTAATATTTATCTGTTTCTATCTGTGTATGCAATCAACTCTGTAATCTATTGATTGGGTTGCACATCTTCCCTCTTTCTTTCTTGTTTTCTGCTATTTTCTTCTTCATTAGATATTTCCTTTCTTTAACAACTGACTTACTTGCTACAAAACTATACAACTATGGTTCATGAGCTGCATGGTTAAAGTAATACCCACAAATACATACTAGCATATTTAACTGACAAATCTTACACGGGAGCCTCACCGGTAAATGAGGGAGATTTGTCTCATGACTACCTAAGTTTTCAACTATGCAGAAAATCTAGCCAACAGGGGGTAAAAATTGTCCATTTGGGGACATTACACTCGTGTCGAGCAAAGGTATTCTCCAAATTGTGAAGAGAAAAAAAATCAGATCTGAAGACAAAGAAGAAGACCATGGAAGAGCATTATCAGAGAGCTCCTACTACAGATAAGATAAGCTATCTGAATGAAGTGATCACTAGAGGCCACAGAGTTGTGCAAACCTGTTGGGTGGATGCTCAGAGAGATCTAAGAGACTCCGTTATAGGATCCTTTGTTGATTTGAGCAGATCTATACAGGGGATGAGTATTGGCGTAACAAGATCTCAAGGAAATCAAGGCAACAAGGGTTAAGGAAGCTCTACTAGCTCAGTTGGAACATACGTCAAGCCTCCACATCAGTTTTGCAGAGCCAAGTTTCTCCAAAAGGAGGAACAACCAATTGAGGTTGATGACATGGAGACATGGGGTAAAGAGTATGCAACACTCAGTTCCAAGGTAAGAGCTATGTTGACCTTTGAAGAATTTTGTGAGTTGAAAGATAGTAAAGGCACTAGAAAAAATAGAAGATCTCAACAGGAGAAAACCACCATGCAAAAATTTGAGAGGAAGCAGCCCATAGAGTATTCCACCATGTAAAGTGAAGAAGAAGAGGCTTCAAGGAAAAAAGGTATGACTCCTAATGAGCAAAATAATTGTATTAGTGAGGAACAAACACATATTGTTGAATGCAAAGTTGAAAAAATGTGTCAGCTCCAAAGGTACATATCAATGAGTCATTGTCATATGGGATGGATTTAACAAGCCATAGTATTGATGGACATGAAATTGTGAAGAGTATTGATTCTTGTGTTGTGTCTGAAATCATAAGTCACAATAGGGATGGTGTTGTTTTGGAAGTTTCTAAATCAACAATAGAAGGGAAACCTTTTGATGACCTTCTTCATAAGGCAGTTAGGAGCAAGAAGGATTTATTTCATCATCTTCATCCTATATCATTACACCAGTTTTGTCATGATGGTATTCAGCCTGTTGTGGATAAGAATGCTAAGCATTTGGTACATCAAAGTCAAATCATCATGAAGACAGAGAGTGATGAAGACCTCCATGGGCATTATAAGGTATGGGATCCTGGTAGTATGTTGCATTTGTCCAAAGTTATCAGTTCTGATTTTGAAAACTTTGTGACTAATTTCATAAGGAAAAGAAAGAATTCTGAATTATCTCTTGAGAGTACAAGTGTGGGCAAGCATGGTTTCTTCTTAAGAGACTCGTGCAAGAATGGAGAGTACCTTTCAAGGTACTAATGCTAGTTTTTTGATGGCTAAACTCCCTATGACATTCATAAAGGGAAAGAGAATAAATTTTGATCAATTTTTGATTGTTGGACTGTGCATAACAGCATTCATAAAGAGAGGAGAAAAAACTTTATTAATAAAGCTTGTGACTGATTTTTATATCAGCAAGGGAGGGATCCTTTGGAAGGGTTAGTGGGGGCACTTGGTCCTCAAAGTCTTCTTAGAAAAGGTGCAATCTGCAGATAATGAAGAGGATGATAAGATAAAGGATGAAGTTTACTATATGGAGTATGTTGAACCATTGATCCAAGTTCATGTCTATGAGCATCGGAGAGCTATATATTTTGGCAAAAGCTCTCTCATTTAACAAGTACAGATCAAGACTTGTGGAGTACTACAGCTTGTTTTATGTATTGCATATGGCACTTGGGCGTAAAAGTTGCAATTGCTTGAGGGCTAGCAATTTGAGAAGGATTGTAATATTCCCTTTCCTGGTCGAAGACCCTTAGCCCAATTTTGTTTCCCGACGGCTAAGGGGTGATAAAAAGGGAAACTATAGTCTTAATAAATTATTATAAAATGCATAAAATGAAACAAAGATAAAAACACTTATATTAATTTATTAATGACTTAATAAAAATAAAAGAGAAAATAGAAAAAGAAAAAGAAAAGAAGTCACTTTATGTTTTTATTTCCCCTAGGGGAAAAATGTGACCCATGTTGAGAAGAAATAAATGCCAAAAAAATTAAATGTGGGAAAAGGCATTTGATTGGTGGTTGTGGGTGGCTACTAAGCCAAGATTGCTTATAAAAGCAAGTGTGCTTGGCTTTGTAAATCATCTCTTTTATTTTATAAAAAATCTGAATTTTGTTTGAGCTTTGTAAGCTTTGCAAATAAACTCCTAAGGATGAAAACCCTTTTGAGTTAGCTCTAGAGGACGAAAACCCTCTTGAGGATTAGAGAAAGAGGAACGAAAACTCTTCTTTCTTGTGAGAGGATTCTCCATTCAGGGGTTTCCATTGAAGATCAAGGATTTATTTGTGTTTTCCATTGAAGATCAAGCTTCTATTTGTGTTTTCCAGCAGTGTTTGAGGGCTTTCCAAGAGGGGCGAATGGTTGTTGATTTCGGGTACAACTAGGGTTTCATCTACACATTTCCAGATTTCCGAGCCTGTTTTGGGTGCTTCCACCCAGCGGAAAATTTTGATTTTGGTATCATTGGAAAACTTGTGATTTTATCTTCAATTTGAGCTATCATTTGTCAAAAATTGTTGGGTATTTTCCGAGTTATGAATTTTTGAAGTTTCAGCTGTTTTTTTGCAATTAAAAATCAGATTTTCAGTATTTTGCAAAAATATAAGTATTTTCAGATTTGATAGTTCAAGGGCTAGCTATAGATTTAATTTCATAATTTTTGAAGGTGTTTTGAGGCTATTTTACACCCATAGGCAAATCTCCTTGGGTTTTGGCAAGGAATTTGGGGTTGCTTTGCAAAACTCTGTCATAAAAACAATAATTTCCAACATGTATTTTATTTGGGATTTGCCTTAAATCCATCTGGGGTTAGAATATGTCCATTTGGGGACATTACATTAGGTCTGTTGTATTTTCTCAAATCTCTAATAAAGACCGTGCTTATTACTATTATTCAAACCTCGAATATTCCAAGACATAATCTTCATCTAGTTTTTAGTATAAATTCTTTCCTCCCCGTAATCCAGAGTAGCCTTCTTACCATCAACTATATCTTTCTATTGGTCTTTTTAATTCTTCCTCGATGGGGTCTTCCTTTGTCCTTGCTACTTCCTACATCAATAACTTTCTTGGCATTTCTAGTTAATCTAGCATTAACAATTTCAGATTCAACTTTTTATTTACTTGGAAAAGGAGTTACTAGCTTTTGATTAGTCTCTTCCAATGTGCCTTGAATCACCTCTTGCTCTTCTAGAGTACATTTAACAATTTCTTGATCCTCTGGTTCTTAATCCTTTGATCTTGTTGGATTGTCCATTACCCTTTGTCAATATCATTGCTACTATCTTTTAATAGATTTGCTTCCTTGTTTGTATTATTTTTAACCATCTCCTTAGAAATATCCTCGATAGAGGTCTTTTCCCTTCTATCCTGCATCAATTTTTCCTTTGAAATATTCTCCTTTGAGGCTTTTTCCTTCCTATCAACTATCAAATCTTGCTTGTCCTTTATTATTTCTTTTGAGTTGATGTCGCTCTTTTCTTCCTTTTTATCCCATTTGTCTCTACTCCCTTATCCGATTCTCAATAGAGGCATCTTTATCAGATTTGGTAGATTCTGTATTTTTTCTCCAGACCTTCGTAGATTTATGTCCTAGATTTCCAATAGCATCCAGTTTATTTGGGAAAATCCTTGAAGGATGTCCTAGTCTTTGGCATGATTTACACTTCATCATACGCTCTTCGTACTCAATGGGTTGTTTTCACGTTCCGAAGTTTGAACACAAAAGAATAGAATTCGATAGAACCTTGTCAATAACAATGTTAACACAAAATCGAGAATGTGTGAGACGAGATCTGGATTTAGTTGCACCATCAAAGGTTGTAAGCACTCCAATAGATTTTGCTATTCCTATCATGATGTGTTCATCCCAAAATTCCAACGGTAGGTCAGGAAGACTAACCCAAAGCGGCATCCCATTTACATCTTCCTTGTTTGGGTCGAAAGCAAGTTTCCATTTTCTGAGTTTAAGACCCATATTTCCCATGAACTAGAGTCCATCAACTAGGGCATGTGTGGAATCCTCAATGATATTAAACTGAAACAAGAAAAACCCTTTTGTCATCGCAGAAATCTCCAAGCTGCCTTTTTGCTTTCATTTGTGGGCAGCCCATTTCCTCACAACATCTATATTGGGCCTCAAACCAAGTAACTTCTCATTACGCGCCATCTGATTCCTTTGGAGTGATCTACTGAACCATACATCTAGAATTTGAAGAAGGAAACCTTGTTCATCCGAATGATTTAACAATGTTTTTGGATGAAGGCATCTTTTGCAACAAGATCTACCTAGCTCGATCAACATTGGCCAATGATGTCTTTGGGGAATCCACCTTGGTAGGGATTTCATGGTTTGACCCCCTATGCCCATCACTAGAGGATTGGTTCCCTCCGTCCCCATCTCCTTTTTCCCGCTCAAAGCACCAGTTCGAAATTCCATTCATCCCATGCATCTCCATGAAAAGCATGCACAAAAAGAGTAAATTGTCTCCATGAATAGCATGTTCAAAATCAGAGATGGTAAACGCTTTTATTATATCGAGCTATGAATTAAAGTGGTAGAGGAGCACTTTTCCAAAGTGGAACATGGGGGTGGGCTTCGATCCTTAATGTCCAGCAAGCAATTTGCATTCGAGTGCTCCGATGTGTTCCGTTTGGTCCACATAGAAAAGATTGACCCCTACCTCAAGGTGTCTCCATGGCCACTTATTGAAAGTGTCCAATGGACTCAATGGGAATGAAACTTGGGTTGATGATTACAAACTACTTGTAACTTACCAATAACCCAAGACCTTGAGTCCCTCATGAACATGTTGTTGGATATCGAATGTGTTCAAATTATGGTGTCTTCGAGGACACAAGAGACTTTTTGATGGATCTCATGAAACATAGCCACCATAGATTCCTCCACTCATGGAAATCCAAGATAAAATCTCTTGGCACATGTCCATCATAGAGGGTAGTTATGAAAGGAGGAGGGATCTCCACTTGAGGAGGATGAAAATGAGGATGTGGTACATATGGGTCTAAAGGATGTGCGTGTACTTGGGCAGTCCATAGGATGTAGGACCGAAGAAGATAATATAGGGATAATCAACCCGTTGGCTGGAGGTGGAAGAGAAGGTAACCGTTGTTATTATTTGTTGCCAAAGTATTCATAGTCAATGAATGAAGGAGAGCAAACACCATGATGGGAACAATATTGTTGAGGATATGAGGCACAATGAGATGGTTGTTTCTTTTGATCCTCGCAAACTTCATCTTCTAGTTTCTTCATGTGGCACTAATAAGCTCAACAATCTTTTATATCATGACACGACGTCTCATGCCATGTACAATGCGGAAAATGATCATCCGATGACTCTAGTTGTAGTGGCGGGAAATGTGGGTGTAGATGTGAAGGAGGGTGAGGGAGAGTCTAAGATAGTAGAGATAACCAAAGGGGCCAATGTGTGTTGTAACTCAAGCATCGAGTTGCAAGATGGATCGATGATGGGTGAGCTAGTTGTAGGAACCACCAAAGATTGTGCTTCGAGCTCTAAGTCGCATGGCGGATCTGTGGAGGCAATAGAGTTCTGCAACAATTCCTTCTAATCACGTTCTTCCATATCCTCTATGAAAACTCGTCATTGTGTCGTGAGGGGGAATCAGGTAGGACCATATTGATAGGGTGGTTGAAGGATGATTATAGATATTATAGAGAAGATACATAATCATAAGTGTTGAAAGAGGAGCATAATGGTTGTTGGTATCGAAGGTTCCCTACATCTTAGCTTAGACATAGCCAAACAAGAATGGGTTGTCAAGCGAATAGCCGTCATCATACTCGAGGGTAGCAATATCGATGTTAAGGGTTTGAATGACCATTATCATTAGATGGTGAGGGGGATACTTCATGGTAGGAAGTGAAAAAGAAGATATAGTAATGGGAATTGCATCGGTTGCTTTTTTGCGAAAATGGGGTTACAAAGGAGGTGGATAAGAAATGATAGATTTAGGAAGGTCGGAAGTACTAATCTTAAGGTTAATCTCATCAAGATCGTCATCATCTAAGTCGAGGATGTTAGGTGGGATGTTCCTAAGAAGCTCGGAATTCCCACCATATCCTCAAAGGGAATGAGCAAGGTAGTTAAAGAATTGATACTCTTGGAATGGGACACAAGATAGTTCCTTGAGAATGGGGATCCTCTGGATGCTGCATTGCAAAAAGTATTAAAAGTTCCACAGGTTTGTGTCACCTTGAATCTTAAACACGAAACGTGGATAAGGACATTTGACACATTGACAAGGTGATTGCGTGCATCCAATGTGTCCATGGTGGGCCAAGAAGAATGTTATATGAAAGAGGAAAGTTGAAGATCATAACTTTCGATAATAAATGCGATGAGGCACAATAATAGGTAGCCAAATGCAGCCCACTTGGGGCATTTGCTTTCATTCGTACCATTGACACATGCTGCAAATAGATTTAAGGTTACTTGGTTGAATAGCCTTGTGATTTGTTGAATTCCAAAGAAGTGACACTTTTTCCGGAACTCTTGTTTACAAAATCTCACTTTATTTGCATGTTGTCGATTTTAACGAAGATGAAGAGAGGAAGATCGTCTCGCATGGAAGACAAACTCGCTGGGATCATAGATTTAAAATGGAAATGAATACATAGAGATTGATCTATAGTGAGATTGTTCTAGACTCGCAAATTCTTCGCATTGTTGAAGTATAGTCTCATCCAAACCATGCAAGAGAGAGTTGTACTTCCAAAGCTGGTGGTGAGGGGATATCCATATTAAAGAGGGTTGTCATAAGTTGATTGCGATGTTTTTGAAGAAGTTCAGATTAGTTCAAGAATCAAATTTAACTCGGAAAGTTTAAGAGTTTGTGATTTGATCCCATTTCTCCAAGATTGGTGATGAAATACTAGGTTGGACCAAATGGATCTCAAGATAAATCTGATTTGAAGAGGTTGAGAGCTTAGCTTGGGGAGGGTTTTTCTTTTTCATTAATTGTACAACATCCATCGTATAGGGTGCATAGTGGTTGATTTTGTCAACGACGACATATTTCTCAACAAATGGCATTATCCCTTTTAGTTCGGACGGTCGATGGCATTAATTTGGAAAGGCTTTTCAGTTTTTTGAATTTGTAAAGATGAATCATGGAAAGTCTGACCTATATGATATGCCTTAATAGTCATGTAGGTCTCCGAGGATGAGCAGGGAATGTGGTATCGATAATTGCAATCACGCATCTCATGCCATTCATGTTAACCACATTCTCGGCATGCTCCAAGTCGGGATTCTAAGTGGTTTCTATAGTGTTAGTAGAAGGGGATACTTGTTTCTCATTTCTAGGTTAAGAAGCTATCTCACCCTTGTAATGATTGGGCAAACGATCGGTATAGACTTTAGACTTTTTGGTGGCTTGATTAGCGACATTGTCAGCAGTCGCTATTTGAGTGTGGTCACGAGTTGCAATGGATTTGTCAAGTCTTTTGCGGACCATACCTTCATGATCAAGTTTGGCACCAAGCAATAAAATGTACACAAAAGTGCGAAGAGATTTACAACTCTCGTGTGAATGACCCCAATTGGTGTGCCACTAACAAAATAGCTTCTCATTTTACCGTGGGGAGTGAGGCGAGAGGTATCCAAAGGCGGTTGATAAGGCTTGGGGATATGCTTCTTCAACTCATTTTGGTGACAATCCATATGGGAGGAAGAGGGATAAGGACAAGTACCTTCATTGGATGTAGGAGGGGTTGAATCAACATTATGAATGGTCTTCTGAAAACATTTCTTGGATTAGGAGTATTTGTGACTCCTTCCGTAGAGTTGTGAGTCCAAGTCTTGTTAGAACATGTAGATTCTTTGAGGTTGAGGTTGAGGTTGAGACTACTTCTTTTGACGTTTCTCAAATGTGTTGATAACATAGTCTTGCCTCTTAGCCTACTCGATGGCATCCTCCAAAGTGATAGGAGAAAAGACCTAACCTTGTATTGAAGGTGAGGCTATTGGCTAGATTTTATGCACGGCGTAAAACCTAGGAAGTCATGAGATAAATCTCTCTCATTTAATAGCTAGGCTTCCGTGTAAGATGTTTACTTATTTTGCAGGGGTGAATCCTAATAACTACTTTCAGGGGTTTTTCTTTAATTCCCTCAGCTTGTGAACCACAGTTGGGTAATTTGGCAACAAGTAAGCAACTGTGATGGAATATTTGCAGAAGGGGGAAAAATAGAAGTAGGGAAAGAAGAAAGGATGATGTGCTGACTTAACTAATAGTTATCAAAGTTGGTCTCATCTACACATTAAATAAACAGATAAATCACAACATTCAAAGAAAGAGGGAAAGAAATAACTTCTGACCTAGATCTAAGATAACACAATTTATCTAGACCCTTGAATAGGAGTAATCAACAAAGCACTGTAGACACAAAGTTCTCTAGAAATCCGCCTTTTATTCAATCCCCAGCTTTCACAAAAATCACATCAAGGGTTCTAGCACAAAGTCGGAAAACTAAAGAATGTTGTAGTTACAAAAGCCTCTGCTAAACAATTCCGATAAACAAATTGTGATGATTTAACTCATAGGCTCTTCCTCTATCTATAGTGCATAGAGGGCAAATACAAATAGGAAACTTTCAATGAACTCCCGCATGTGGAAGCTATAAAAGGGAACAATGGCAATCTTTCTCCTAGAATTCCTCTTTGCATGACATGCATGATTTACAACTGAAGACTAAATCAATGCCTTGCATGTCTGCCACCTATTCCCAAGTAATTGACTTTTTCTAGTAACTTGAAGTAACGGCTTTTAAACCAATTACCTAAGTTTTACAATTTAATTGATTACTCAATTACTTTGTTGGAGAAAATAAGAGAAAGAAGAAGAAAGAGGAGAAGAAATTAGAAGTTAATCCAACTGCAACACTCTCAGTCTTGTTCTCCTTCCATACTTTGTATGTTGATCCAACATGTATTGTACTTCCTCTCATGAATGATATCTCTGCCTTGAATCTGAGAAGCTCTTTCTCCCATATGTTGTTGAATCCTTTCCTTTGACTCTCATTCGACTCTCATCAAACTGGGTCTGACATCACTGTAGATTTTATCAACTTCTCAACTGGATTACCCATGAGAGGAACCCGTGAGGAATAATGATTCCATCTATTTCCCCCTGAGTAGCTAACTGTGATTTGCTTGCGGATGTTGCCTCTGTCCTGTCTTCACCTCTTGTCCTTGAAGCTTTTGCAATTCTTCTCAAGTATGTGCACAAGTGAATTGTCCGGAAAGAATTCAGACAAACATTCAACTCATCCCCCTTTTATTTTTTATTGCATATGGGCAGCCTTGAACTCTGGGAATTACTTCGGATGAAAGCAAAGAGAAGTAGGCTCAACATGGGCTCAACTGGGAGATTTTAGACAACATGCATGGGCTTTTAGAGGGATTAATTGGGAGACTTTGCATGCAATTTATGGATATTTTCCACATGGGCTGCGTTTGGGATATAGAAGACATGCTGCTAAATATTCACGACAAAAACTTAAGTCTCTTTTCCCTTTAGAAATTGCGTGGAAAATGGAAGAGGGCAGCAGCATGGAAAATAAGAAAGAGCAACAACGTGGAAATTGGAAGAGGGCAGCAGCTAAAAACCACGACTTAACTTGTAACTTCTTTTAATATTTGCGTGGAAATTGAAGATGGAAGGCAGCCTTTAGAAGGAAGACAAGACAATGATTATTCACGACAACTTAAGTGAACTGCGTTAAAATTGAAGGAGGAAGGCAGCTTGAAATTAGAGGATAAACCTTTTAAAAACCACGACTTACACAAGTGGAATTTCTCTTTAAGAATTGCGTGAAAATTGAGGTGGAAGGGCAGCTCAAAATCCATGATTTGACTTTGCAACTTCTCTTTTTAATGTTCGCGTGAATTTCTAAGGTGGAAGGAAGCTTGTATTTCCACGACTTGCACTAGGAAAATTGCGTGGAAATTAAAAAGGGAAGGCAGCATGGAAATTAGAAAGGGATGGCAGCTTAGAAAAACCACGATTTAGCTTGCAAACTCCTTTTAATATATGCATGGAAATTGGAGTGGAAGGGCAGCTCAAAATTAGTAGACAAAGGTTTTAAAAACCATGACTTGCACTTTAAAGACCATCGTGGATTTCCAAGTGGGAAGGCAGCGTGGAAATTCAGAGAGGAAGGCAGCCAATATTCACGCTTTGCACTAAAGACTTGTGTTGATTTTCAAGGAGGAAGGCATGAAAATTCACAATGAATTTAAGTGACTTCTCCTTCCTCAAAATTGCGTGGATTTTAGTGAGATAAGGCAGCGTGGAAAACATAAGCATGGGCTGTAAAACATTAGCATTAGGTCGTTTTGCCTTGGCTCTCTATGATAATTGCGTTGATTTTCAGAGGGAAAGCTGCTTGCAAAAGACTTCAAAATTCATGATTTGGCTCTAAGAGGCTGCGTTGAAAACATGGACATGAAAACCAGCACTTAATAATTAATTTTCCCTTCGTCCGAGGCAAAGAATGGCTTTTAAAACCCTATGCAATTGGACTAGATCCAGCAAGAAGAAAGAAAAGGCCACGGGGAATTGCCAGATGGAACACAGAGAAAAACAAAACCAGAACACAAAAGAAATGAAAAAAATACAAAAAAAATGTGAAAGAAGCTGCGGGCAATTGCTCAAAAAAAATTCTCCAATTACCTAATATCTAAAACTCCTCCCCTGGGTGAATGCTCCACTTTGAGGTGAAAGTAATACTGGTGTGGTAACAATGATGGGTTGAAGTGCTTTATATAACCCAAATTCTCTAATTTTAGCTCAATCTATTTTTAAAGAACTTCATTTATTTAATATAAAAATAATAAAATGCTTTCGAGACAAAGTCCGGAAAGGAATTGAGTGAGCTTTGTCATGTGGGTATATTTTGTCTGATTTTTTTTTTTTTTTTATATATTGCTCAGGTATAGAGCTGAACTGGTAATATCAGTTGAATCCATGAAATAACATTCTCACACTGCATAATAATCAAAATACTGCAAACTCCCGCAAACCGGGTATTTATAGAAATGGCGCCTAGGGTTTAAATGATTGATTTCTTCATAAATAACGCAGCCATACATTTAACATTGATTTTTAATGATAAATAACTAGGGCAAATACAAATAGAAATCTGCAGATGGAAAATACAGATACTATCCAAAAACTCAGCCAGAATGAATCCCAGTCAAATCGATTTGGCATATATAAATGGCTGAAATGTATAACAATTAACTATCATGGAAAATACCTCTGAAAATGCATACACCAACTGTAGAACAAGTCGCCCCACTCTTGATGTTGCCTGAATGCCCACTGCTGCAATTTATTTCTCTCTAACACTGCTGAAATGAAAATAACCTGTGTAAACAATGAAGATCCCTGGGTAGAATCTTCTCTCACTGCTCCTGGGGTTTCCGTCCGCAAGAGTAATAATCCAGAGGGTTTCCGTCCTTGGATTTTGTCTGCAAAAGCTCTGTGCTCACTGCTCTGTAAAAATAATAATAATCTGAATGTCCTTTCCCCCAAGTCGCATTTTTCATTATATAGCCAAAAACCCTCCAAATCTCCAAGTCGCACTTTTTGGCCAAACCCAAATAATTAATAATTAATTAATTATTTTCCTTTTCTAAGTGGGTCGCATTTTTGGGTTTAATCAACATACCCAGGCAAGTCGCACTTTTGGCTAGGAATTGCATTTAAATAATTTATTAATTTTATTTAAATACCTTTTCCTAAGTCAAAGTCACCCAACAGTTTATTAATTCATTATATGTGCTTTAATTATATTTTATTTAATTTCGAGCACCATATAAAAGAATAATAAACCGAAGTCACCCTTGAAAACACCCTTTTGGCCGTCGGGTAGACAAAACAGGCCAAAAGGTCTTCGACCGAACTAACCGAGAAAGAGGGACATTACAGTCCTCCCTTCCCGGGATTGCTTGTCCCCAAGCAACTGTAGAGCTGGATGCTGTAATATAACCTCACCTTCCCATGTAGCATCCTCCTCTGGCAATTCCTTCCACCTCACCAAGAACTCCCGAATGACCCTGTTCCTCAGTCTCCTCTCTCGGCTGTCCAAGATCTCCTCTGGCACTAGGTCTAGTCTCCCTTCCTCATCCAGAGGTGGCAAATCTGTAGAAGAAATAATATTCTGCCCCAAAGCCTTTTTCAAGCAAGACACATGAAAAACATTATGTATCTTACTCTCAGAAGGTAACTCCAGCTCATATGCCACTTCACCAACTCTCCTCAACACCCTGTATGGCCCATAAAATCGCGGTTTGAGCTTTTCAGCCCCACTCTTCTTGAGAGTACTTTGCCTGTAAGGCTGAAGCCGTAGAAAAACCATGTCCCCTATCTCGAATGATCTCTCCACTCGGTGCCTATCTGCATATATTTTCTGCTGATTCTGGGCCCGCTGCATGTTTTCCCTAAGCACCTTAAGGATTTCCTGAATATCCTGTAAACTCTCCTGAGCTTTGGGAGCTCTACTATCCCCAAATGCCATATCAACAAAGGATCTCGCATCATATCCATACAGAGCTCGGAATGGAGTCATACCAATAGACATATGGTAAGTGGTGTTATAGCAATACTCGCATAAATACAACAACTTAACCCATGCCTTTTGCTGTCCTGCAACGTAGTTGCGAAGATAACCCTCTATCCATTTGTTCACAATCTCTGTCTGTCCATCCGTCTGAGGGTGATAACTGGTGCTAGGAGTCAGCTCGGTGTAGACCAGACGGAAAAGCTCCTGCCAAAATATGCTCATAAACCTACTATCCCGGTCACTAACTATGTTCTTCGGTAGCCCATGCAACCTGAATATCTGACGGAAGAACAAATCAGCCACATGAGGTGCCTTAAAGCTGGTAGGGACAGCGAAAAAGTGTGCATATTTTGTCAACCGATCCACTACGGCGTAAATGCGATCATTCCCTTGCACCACGGGAAGACCTGTAATGAAATCCATAGAAATACTCTCCCATTTCTGTTCCGGAACTGGCAATGGCTGTAGCAAACCTGCTGGGAAAGTATGCTCTGACTTGTTCTGCTGACAAGTCATACACTCACGGACATGGCGCAGGACATCATCCTTGAGACCCTTCCAGGAGAATCTCTCTCTAATCTGCCTGTATGTTTTAAAATACCCTGGATGTCCTGCCAGTGGTGTATCATGGAAAGCATGCATAATCTTCTCTTTAAGTTTAGATTCAGGAACTAGGTAAATTCTGCCCTTATACAAAATCAAATCAGTCATTACCTTATACCGATCATCCTGAATTTTTCCATCCATAATATCACATGCCCACGTGTTTTTGGAATATTCAACTGACAGTTGAGATTTCCAATCTGCTGAAATCTCACTCAACGAACATAGGACAGCGGGATGGGGTTTCCTGGAAAGTGCATCAGCCACTACATTCTTCGTCCCCTTGACATACTCAATGTCAAAATCATATGCCTGGATCCTGCTGACCCATTTTTGTTGCCTCTCATTGAGTTCTTTTTGTTCCAGGAAATATTTCAAACTGTTGTGGTCGGTTCTCACCACAAATTTTCCACCCACCAAATACTGTCTAAACTTTGCCAAGGCATGCATAATGGCAAGCATCTCCTTATCATAAGTGGAATACAGTCTCTCATTATCTCTCAGCTTTCGGCTCTCAAAGGCAATAGGATGACGATCCTGCATAAGAACTGCACCAATCCCCAATCCCGAAGCATCACACTCTAAAATGAAGGGCCGTGAGAAATCTGGAAGAGCCAAAACTGGACAGGTGCTCATAATTACCTTAAGCTTCTCAAATACCACCAGTGCCTCATCTGACCAACTGAATGCACCCTTAGTGTAAGATCATCACAACGGAGCTACCAACTGGGAGTAACCCTTCACAAACCTCCTGTAATAACCACATAACCCTAAGAATCCTCGCAAGTCAGAGATATTCTTGGGTGGTGGCCAATCCTGCATTGCCTGTATCTTCTCCTGATGAACCTTGACCCCATTGGCCCCAATGACATGCCCAAGATACAGTATCTCCGTAAGCCCAAATTCACACTTGGACATCTTAGCAAACAAAGACTGAGTCTCCATTATGCTAAGTACCTCATCAAGATGCCTCAAATGATCATCCCATGTCCTGCTATAAATCAGAATATCATCAAAAAACACCAATACAAACTGCCTCAACTGTTTGTTGAAGAGATGGTTCATACATGACTGAAATGTAGCAGGCGCATTAGTGAGTCCGAATGGCATCACCAAGAACTCATAGTGCCCATAATGACATCTGAAGGCTGTCTTATGGATATCCTCATCCCGTACTCTAATCTGGTGGTAGCCTGATCGAAGATCAATCTTCGAGAAGTAGATAGATCCATGCAGCTCATCCAACAACTCATCAATGCGGGGAATGGGATACCTGTTTTTGATGGTTTTCTTGTTAAGTGCACGATAGTCAATGCACATCCTCATGGTCCCATCCTTCTTCTTTACCAATACAACTCAAGAAGCAAAGGGACTAGCTAGGACGGATGTGTCCCATCTCCAAGAGCTCTCTAATGGCCTTCTCTATCTCATCCTTGTATGTCTTAGGATGGCGATAAGGCGTAGTCATCACGGGCTTAGCACCCTCCTCAAGCTCTATAACGTGCTCAAACCCTCTATCTGGTGGTCTACCTGGAGGAATGTCACCAAACACTGAACCGTGCTTATCCAGTATGGTCTGGATGTCAATATGATAAGGCTGATCATCATCTGAAGAAGATTTGGACGAAATGAAACACTGGGCTGCCCATGCAATATCTCCATGTCTCGCTATAGACTCCATCCTGCGTGCTGAAACAACTCTAGGCCCACCGTCAGAAAGAGCCCGAAGCACAATCTTCTTCTTATCCACCATAAACTCTAACTCCATCCTGCGGAAATCCTGTACATATCTGCCAAGGGACTGTAACCACTGAATACCCAAAACGGTATCAATCTCACCAAGTCCAATAACATAGAAGTCATCGGTCAATGTATAGTCCCCCATCTGAATACTAAGTCGTGGAATCCTCTTAGTGCAACTGATAGCAAATCCATCTGCCACCCGTACACTAAACCCATCAAATTCCTCAACCTGTAATCCTCGCTTCGCCGCCAACCCCTCATCAATGAAATTGTGCGTAGCTCCACTGTCAACCAGACAAACAATCCGCTGCCCCTTAAGCACTCCCTTCAGACGAAAGGGATGGTACCTAGGAACGCCTGAAAGTGTGGCAATAGTAACATCGGATGAATCCAATGCCTCGCCCTCGCCAAGCTCTATTTGGGGCTGCTCCCCCTGTGCATCATGGTCACCGCCCTCATCCTCTACATCTGTACCTGGTGAGTGATCATCCTCTCCATCTGAAATCACCTCAATGAGATGCACCTTGCCTTTACCAAGGCAACGATGTCCAGGCTCCCAATGGTCTTTGCAATGAAAGCAAAGCTTCTTCCTCCTTAACTCATTACGAGTCTCCTGATCCACCTTAGGAGGTGGTGCACTCTTCTGTGGGGCGGTAGAGCGCTGAAATGGCCTGGAGCTCGTGGGAAACTTCTTATTGGGCTGATAAGAAGTGGGCTGATAGGAAGTGGGAGATGTGTCCAAGTCCAATGCCGTCTGAATGGCATCATGCAATGTCCTAGGCTTAAGAGCCTTGACCAATCCTCTCATCCTATCATGGAGGCCCTCTATAAATAACATAACCACCCTCTTCTCAGGCATCTCTGGAACCATAACGGCTATCCGCTGAAATTCGTTGATGTAAGAATCAACATGTCCACTCTGTCTGAGCTGTGCCAAGTCCCTGTAATATAGCTCCACATCCTTGCGATCAAACCTCGCAATCAATCTGTCACTGAAATCCCTGTATGAATGTAGAAGCTCATGACCCTGCGTAACTAACCCATGGTGCCACCAATCATAAGCCACCCCCTCCAGGTGCAATGTAGCGAACTGTATGGCCTCCTGCTCCCTCATGGGCTTGAGGGTAAGGTAGGTGTCGAGCTTGTGAATCCAAGCCCTGGCACTGATCTTTCCACTACCATCAAAAGTGGAAAGGGTTACCTTATTGGTAACCTGCTGCAAATCTCTGTTCTGCTGTGCTCTAGGTCTCTATCTGTCCCAGTCCTCATCTTCTCTCCTCCTCGAGCACAATATCTTGTGGGAGGGGAAATGCATCCCTCACATGCTGTGGCAAACTCCTCCACTCATCGCTGACTGCCATGATGGTATCCGGGAAAGCTGCTTCCTCCGACCGTCCCTCAATCTCTGGGGGGTCACCTCTAGGCAAGAAGTTAGGCTGCATGGGCCTGTCTGCCGTCCGTGTAGGTCTCCTCTCGTCTGTATGGGTATGCCTCCGCTCACGGCGTGGCGATCCCCTAACACTCCCAAGCTCTGAAGGTGATCTGCTATGATCCCTGTAGCTACTAGCAATGGATACGGATCTATCCCTCCTGCCATGCCTGTCCCGCGGCCTATCCAGTGCCAACCTGTCCAAAGTAGTACCCATGCGCTCCATGGTCTGTAACAACTGCCTCTGTGTAGCTGCCATATCCCGAATAAAATTCCTATCTGGATCTACATGCTCCTCTCGAGGACTCTCAGGTCTCTCACCCAAATGCTCCATTCTGTCACCACCTGCAATACCAGCTTCGAGCCGTGCTCGTCTGCGGGTGTAGTATCTATGTGTACCGTCCTCTCTGTGATGCATTCAAGGCTGATTTCTGTTTTAATGCCCTGGCTGTTCCTTCCCACACAGGCTGGGAGGATACACTGCTCTGATACCACTGAAAGATCCCAAACCCGTTTTGTCTGATTTTTTTTTTTTTTTTATATATTGCTCAGGTATAGAGCTGAACTGGTAATATCAGTTGAATCCATGAAATAACATTCTCACACTGCATAATAATCAAAATACTGCAAACTCCATAAAACCGGGTATTTATAGAAATGGCGCTAGGGTTTAAATGATTGATTTCTTCATAAATAACGCAGCCATACATTTAACATTGATTTTTAATGATAAATAACTAGGGCAAATACAAATAGAAATCTGCAGATGGAAAATACAGATACTACCCAAAAACTCAGCCAGAATGAATCCCAGTCAAATCGATTTGGCATATATAAATGGCTGAAATGTATAACAATTAACTATCATGGAAAATACCTCTGAAAATGCATACACCAACTGTAGAACAAGTCGCCCCACTCTTGATGTTGCTGAATGCCTTTGCTGCAATTTATTTCTCTCTCTAACACTTTGCTGAAATGAAAATAACTTTGTAAAAATGAAGATCCACAGGTAGAATCTTCTCTCACTTTGCTCCCGGGGTTTCCGTCCATGAAGAGTAATAATCCAGAGGGTTTCCGTCCTTGGATTTTGTCTGCAAAAGCTCTGTGCTCACTGCTCTGTAAAAATAATAATAATCTGAATGTCCTTTCCCCCAAGTCGCATTTTTCATTATATAGCCAAAAACCCTCCAAATCTCCAAGTCGCACTTTTTGGCCAAACCCAAATAATTAATAATTAATTAATTATTTTCCTTTTCTAAGTGGGTCGCATTTTTGGGTTTAATCAACATACCCAGGCAAGTCGCACTTTTGGCTAGGAATTGCATTTAAATAATTTATTAATTTTATTTAAATACCTTTTCCTAAGTCAAAGTCACCCAACACAGCTTTATTAATTCATTATATGTGCTTTAATGATATTTTATTTTAATTTCGAGCACCATATAAAAGAATAATAAACCGAAGTCACCCTTGAAAACACCCTTTTGGCCGTCGGGTATGGTTTTGATACCCTAAAAGTGTGATTTCAATTGGCTTCGTGGTTTGATCATTGCTATTCCAAAATCTGAATTTTTGCATTTAGGGTTTGTGGCAAAACCCTTATTTTCAGAATCAGCACTAGAAATGGATATTACGAGTTGGATAAATTTGAGGAGGATTTTGGAAGGCGCATTGGTGGTAGCACTTGTTGGCTAAGAAGAAGTGGTGTTAGAGGTATAGGTGGGGAAAGACGTGCTTTACCTTGTCTCAATGGTTGAAGAGTTGCTCAAAATGGAGTTATATTCCTCCATGTGTGTGTGGATAGGCTCAAGAGGCTATCCAAACCATTTAGGGTAACTTCAAATGAATTCTTGCATTTCAAGAGTGTAGTCGACATAGATGTGATTTGTGTCATCATCCTCTTGCTTTAATTCTTCCTCATGTGGATTATTGAGATGGGATCTACTATTTCTTCTTTTGGTTGTAATATGTCCTATCTTTTTGGAGTTGGTGTTGGCCATGTTGCAATCAAAGTAGATGGGGGTTGGCTTAGGTGAAGAATTCCAATTGTTGGTTTTGGAATGACCTACATTTTGTTAGGTATTTTGATTGTTAAAGAGATGATTCATCTTGGAGGCTTGTAAGAAATATCATGAAAGATTTAGTAAAATATTGCAAGATTAAGATAAGAGATAATAAGAGATAGATTTTGTAAGGACAAAATAAGAAATAAATGATAAGATAAATGTGAAGAAAACTAAATTAGAAGGTTGAGTGTTCAATTCATGTCGGGTTCACCGATTGTATGCAAGTAAAGAATGGCCTAATAGAATATCCTCATTTTCTTCTAGCTCATATAGACTAGGATAATAATGGGTCCATTTTATAGATGCACATAAGAGGGTTGTAGGTTGCTTTAAAGACTTGGATCTAGAAAGGCATAGTCAACACTCTATAAAAGATATAGGGTTCCAAAGCCAAGATCTTGGATAGGGGAGTGGCATCTAACCGGGTCCCCATTATAGATTGATTGTAACGAGGATGTAATAAGAGAGAGATGCTTAAGCTAGGATTGTGAATATGGATTGTAAGGATCAATAGAGTAAAAAATTCCAAAGGGTGGATTGTAAGGTAGGAAATAGTATATAGTAATGTAATAGATTGATAATATGCTACTCTATTATAACCTATGAATTCCCAATCAAATCTGAAATAACATAAGAGAAATGAGATGTTAGAGATGTTTACCTTTGTATAGACCCCATTGGTGCATTATCTTCCCCTACTATTAACAACACCTTATGAGAGAGTTAATGTGGGAGATGACAAATGATTAGAAGAATACCTAGGAAAGCCACTTGTTGAAGATTCCAAAGCTCAAGAAGATCATAGTAAGTGCATCTCCTATGCTTGGAAATCCCAAGTACCCAATGCTCCAAGAGTGGAATTCAAAATATAAGAAAGGATGACTTCAAGGCCTTTAAGACCTTAAGGGAAGATTTGCGAGTAGAAAAAGACCGAATGAATGATGATAATGTGATGGTAAATGTACTCAAATGGCACGTATATTTAGGGATCATAATTAAAATTATAGTTTCCTTTAGTCGACAACATTGACCATGGTCATTGCAATCAATTGTCGAAATAAAAGTCAAACAACATCGACCATGGTCCATACTTGTTGTATCTTAGTAATGTGTCAACAAGGTGTCCTAGAAGGAAGTCTTAGAGGATGGAGGAAGGTTTTGGAGTGTTTGAAACCCGATATGATAGAGGTATATATGTGTTATAAGTAGATATGGAGGCAACCGTAAGAGGATAATAAGATGATGTCGTAAGGAGATTGTAAAAGGATGACACTAAGGGTATAACTTGTATCTAAGGTGTCATAACATGGATTGCACATCAAGGCCCTCTCATAAGTACCACTGCCAACCATCCCAATAAAATTGTCTTTATTCAAATTGCTCCTAACAATATCCCTAAGGACATTGCTCCAATGAATCCAACGTAGCAATAGTGCCCATTCTTTCCCCATGGACTAAAGGATAAATTGAGGAAAATATTATAAAAGTGGTTTTCACCACTAATTTGTTAACTCCTTTGAGCTCATTAAAAAAGAATTAAATTTACCTTTTTGTGATTTTAATCATTAAGTTAAAAAAGGTGAATTAAATATTAAAAAAGGAGATATGTTCTACATGATGAAGACCCCCTTTTTAATGGTCACTTACCCTTAAAGTAAGTCACCATTCTAAGGGAGCATTGGGCAAAGAAAGGGCCCATTTGGAGCGCCACTCTTGGAGGGAGGAATATAAAGTCACATCACCTCTTCCATTGTGGGGTATGTTGATTATGATTATTGTTATTTCTTCATGCTTGAAGAAAAGGGATGCATGCCCATTGATGTTCTACTAAAGGTGTTTTACAACACCACCTTGTTATTGGCAAATTGAAGACCCAAGCAAGTTGTTGAAGGATCCATTCATGCATGATTGCTGGTCTGTTTTTCTTGTGCCCTAACGACTTGATGTGAATGTGAAATCTGAATATTGTGCATTGATCTTATCCTTCTTTGGTGGCGAATTGCTTGGTGGTAATTTTGGTAATGCGTTTATGCCCTAGCGAGCTGGATCTCACTTGTCTTGGTATTGATTTGATGCTTTAAGCTGTTGTTGTATTTTTTGTGCCCTAGGCAACTGGGTAAGGGTGTATTTTCAGCATATTGGGTGCATAAAACTTGCATAAAAGATTCAGATCTGATTCTATATATTTTTATGAGCTTGTGCACAAGGTTTGGTGATCAGTGGGGTGTTGTTGCATGCATAATCAGCCCTAATTGTGTTGGGCAAAATAGTAGGAGGGCCATTTCTGCACTTTTGGTGAAAGTTGGGTTAATTCTGATTTTACATTCATAAACTTCATATTTTATAACCCCAATATCCAAAGTTTGAAGTATTTTGCATGGTTGGTTGAGCGGGAATTAATTTTAGAAGATTGCAGCAATCTGGGGTTTGATTATTTAATTACATTCAGCTGTGTATAATCAGATTGGTGCTAATTTAGTGCGCTCTAGCTATTTTCCGATTTATTCCACTTACCTCTACTAGTTCTAACCCACTCGGGTTAGGAATAGTAGACATTGGAATACTTCAAGATAATTTGCATAAGGGTTTCATTGAATTTGGGTGAATATTGAATTGCCCTAATTTGGGGACATTACAGTGGTATCAGAGCCACGATCTTCTACACCTGTGAAGCTTGATTGTATGCAGGAAGACAAGCAGCCCTTGTATTATCAAAGGAGAGAGAAGAAAATGGAGGTTGGAGGTTTTACTTGAGCAAGTGAAATTTCTCCAAGAGTTGGTCAAAGAGAGCCACAAGGATCTGCAGCTCACCATGAGCGAACAAGTGGCAACCATGTTGAAGGATGCCCTAGATTTTGGCAAGAATCATAATTCCAATGGAGAAGGAAGTTCGCATGGAGGTGAGAGGGTTTCTACCCAACCCACTCCCAAGTTTTTCAAGGGCACATTCTTGCACAAAGAGCCAATTGGAGAAGAAGAGCCATCGGTGGGGGATTTGTTTGATACACAAAGGCATGAGTACTCTACCCTACATCCGGCTACAAGGGCCATATTGACCTTCAATGAATTTTGTGCATTGAGGATTGGCGCCAAACCAAGGAGAGCAAACATGCAGCCCCATAGAGATCTACAACAAAAATTGGGTAAGGTTTCACTTCCGGTTTTTGATGGTACTGATAAAATTCCGGTTAGATCATGGTTGCAGAAAAATGGAGACCTATTTTTCACTCAACCCCATGTATGAGGATGAAGCCCTCAAATTCATCACTCTTCATTGGAGGGTATGGCTCATGAATGGTGGTTTCATGGCATGATCACCCAAGGCCATGGATTGATTCACACCTTGGAGGAGTTTAGAAAAAGATAATGGAAAGATTTGACCGGAAGGATCCGGAAATTCACTTTCGTGAGTTGGCTCAGCTCAAACAAAATCATGATGTGGAAAGGTATGTTGCTGATTTTCAAAAGATTTCAGTCATGGTTACGGATGTTAGTGAGAAAATATTGGTTGTCCTTTTCACCGAGGGTTTGATTGAGCCCTTGAGAGGTTTGGTAAGAGCTTTTAATCCTATTTCATTACAAGATGCAATAACTAAAGCTTTGGATCTAGAATGTTCAGCTTATAGAGAAAGAGAATGGCAAAGAGGACAGCGAGTGGTGGCCACTCATTCGCTGCCCAAAAGTGGAGATCCGGGACAGCCAAGATCTGATTTTCATGGGCCATCAAAGGCACAAGGAGAACAGCCAAGGGCAGCACCTAATGAGCCTTCAAAAACCATTCCAACCCTATATGCCACCTCACAAAATGCAGCCCCACAACAGCCATTCAAAAGAATCAAGAGATGAGTTAAGGAGGAAAGGTTTGTGCTTCGATTGTAGAGATCCTTGGACTAGAGGTCATCATTGTAAGGGCAAGGGTCAAATCCACTACATTGAGGTAATTGATGATGATTCAGATTTTGATTTTGATAGTACTAATGATGTGGCAAATGAAGATGTTGTTGAGCATGTACATGAAGAGGAAGACAAAGGAATGGGTAGCACACTTGCTTCTCTTTCGGGAGCACCTAAGTACCATCCTTTCCGGTGGAGGGAATGTTGAATGAACACAAGGTAATCATTTTGATTGATAGTGGGGAAACTCACAACTTCATTGGTAAAAATTTGGTGGCTAAGTTCGATTTGGTTGTAGAAGAGTTCAAAGGATTTAAGGTCACCATAGCTGATGGGTTTTCTTTACCATGCACCAAAAGAGTACCCAAGCTCACCATTTCTCTAGGTAAATATGAAGTATGTGATGATTTTTATGTGATTGACATTGGAGACATGGATCTTGTGTTAGGAGTCCAATGGTTACATTCATTGGGTGAATTCACCCTTAACTATCAAAGCTTGATGCTCAAATTCAAGGTGGGTAACAAAGAGTTTGCACTACAAGGTATGACCAATGGAACACCCCAAGCTAATTCAATGTTCAAAAAAGCTTTACAAGAGAATGTAGAAATCTGTTCTATGTCATTTATAACAGCAGATTGGAAAGATTTAATTACCTTGGAATATGCAAAAAATCCGTTCACTAACAATTTGCTTGAGGGTACAATTGTTGATGAAAGGTACAGAATTTTGGATGGGCTTATACTCTACAAAGAGAGAGTCTTTTTGGCTCCCCAATCGAAGGTGAAGGATCTGATTTTAAAAGCAGCCCATGACACTCCTTTGGCGGGACATCAGGGGTACTTTAAGACCTACAAACTTGTGAGAGAAAGGTTCTTTTGGAAAGGTATGAAGAAGGAGGTCCTCAAGTACATTCGCGAGTGTTTGGTATGCCAAAAAGCAAGAGCAACATGTATTCCCAGCAGGACTCTTGCAGCCCCTCCCTATTCCCTCTCAAAAATGGGAGAGCATCTCCATGGACTTCATCACCGGGTTGCCCATGGCTCAAGGTAAAAATTGTTTATATGTTGTAGTGAATAGACTCACTAAATTTGCACATTTTTATCCACTTCCAACTAAGTTCGATGCTCCTATGATTGCTGATGTATTCTTTAAAGAAGTGTTCAAGTTGCATGGATTGCCAAAAAACATTGTGAGTGACAGGGACAGCATGTTCATGAGTAATTTTTGGCAAGAGCTCTTCCATCTAACCGGGACGGAACTCACACCAAGCACTAGCTATCACCCACAAACTGATGGGAAAACTGAAATTGTAAACAAATGGGTTGAAGGATACTTAAGAATCTATGCTTCAGGGCAGCAATCAACATGGATTAAGTGGCTACATATGGCTGAGTTTTGCTACAACACAACTCATCACATGTCCATAGGTATGACTCCTTTCAAAGCACTCTATGGTTATGATGCAAATTCTTTCATGGACTTGATTATGACTGGATAGTAGGGTGCCTAGTGCTAAAGAATTGGTGCAGCAGAGCTATGATATCATGAAAGCACTTAGGGAGAATCTACAACAAGCACAAAATAGACAAAAATTGTATGCAGATCAGCATAGAGTTGAGAGGTCTTTTGAGATAGGTGATTGGGTTTTCTTAAGGTTGCAGCCCTATAGGCAATCTTCACTCAAACAAAGTGGTGCGGAGAAATTGAAGCCACATTTCTATGGGCCCTACAAGGTAAAGAACAAAGTGGGAGAAATGGCATATGAATTGGAACTTCCGGAAAGTGGTAAGATTCACAATGTATTTCATGTTTCTTGCATTAAAAAGGTTCTTGGGCACCATGTCACTCCTTTAGAGCTGCCCCCTCTAGATGAAGAGGGTAGATTGATATTAATTCCGGAAGCCATCATTGATACCCGTGAAAGGAATTTAAGAAAACGTAGCATCAAAGAATACTTGGTCAAATGGAAGGACTTGCCACTTGAGGATGCCACTTGGGAAGGTGAATCAATTTTAGAGCATCCGGGTTTGCAATTGCTTGAGGACAAGCAATCTTGGGAAGGGAGGACTGTAATGTCCCCTTTTCTGGGACATTTCTAAATAGGTACTGAAGACCTTTAGTCCATTCTTTCCCCATGGACTAAAGGATAAATTTGGGGAAAATATTATAAAAGTGGTTTTCACCACTAATTTGTTAACTCTTTGAGCTCATTAAAAAAGAATTAAATTTACCTTTTTGTGATTTTAATCATTAAGTTAAAAAGGTGAATTAAATATTAAAAAAAGGAGATATGTTCTACATGATGAAGACCCCCTTTTTAATGGTCACTTACCCTTAAAGTAAGTCGCCATTCTAAGGGAGCATTGGGCAAAGAAAGGGCCCATTTGGAGCACCACTCTTGGAGGGAGGAATATAAAGTCACATCACCTCTTCCATTGTGGGGTATGCTGATTATGATTATTGTTATTTCTTCATGCTTGAAGAAAAGGGATGCATGCCCATTGATGTTCTACTAAAGGTGTTTTACAACACCACCTTGTTATTGGCAAATTGAAGACCCAAGCTAGTTGTTGAAGGATCCATTCATGCATGATTGTTGGTCTGTTTTTTTCTCTTGTCCTAACGACTTGATGTGAAATGAAATCTGAATATTGTGCATTGATCTTATCCTTTTTTGGTGGCGAATTGCTTGGTGGTAATTTTGGTAATGTGTTTATGCTCTAGCGAGCTGGATCTCACTTGTCTTGGTATTGATTTGATGTTTTAAGTTACTATTTTATTTTCTGTGCCCTAGGTGACTGGGTAAGGGTGTATTTTCAGCATATTGGGTACATAAAACTTGCATAAAAGATTCAGATCCGATTCTATATATTTTTATGAGCTTGTGCACAAGGTTTGGTGATCGGTGGGGTGTTGTTTCATGCATAATCCACCCTAATTGTGTTGGGCGAAATAATAGGAGGGCCATTTCTTCACTTTTGGTGAAAGATGGGTTAATTCTGATTTTACATTCATAAACTTCATATTTTATAACTCCTATATCCAAAGTTTGAAGTATTTTGCATGGTTGGTTGCACGGGAATTAATTTTAGAAGAATGCAGCAGTCTAGGGATTTGATTATTTAATTTGGTCATTTATGGAAAACACCGTGAGAATTAATGAGCACACAGATTAATCGACAACATTTCATCCTTAGAAAAATGGGAAAACAAAAGTTGTGAACCTAAACACTTGTTCATATTTATTTGTGTACAACTCGTGCACATTCTTGCACATGGGATGGTAACTTTATTTACGTCTAACATGCCTACAATGGGTCTCTTCACAGTTCTACGGGCCATAGTACACACACACACACACACATATATCTTGGATTCCAACCTATGATACCTCTAGACATCTATCACTCAATAGTCGGTACAGAGTTGCTTAAACAGGTATGGAAAGTGACAAAGTACAATATTTTTGTAACACATACAATATGTTCATCAATGGATTCAACTTATTCTCTTGCATTCAAAACAGAAGTATTAAGTGTTTCATGATAAGCATCTCACACCTCATGCATACAAAGGTTGTGGCAAAGTCTGGTTGCATCTTTAAAAGGAATACTTCAAGGGTCCACACCAAAAGATCGAGCCTCTGCAATATGGTCCTTCAACCATCCTTCAAGCAACTAGTGAGAATGCATTCGTTCTTGATTTTCCTTCATATTTGGGCTCACACCTAGTTTTAATGAGTAGCTTCTTAGGCCTTGCATTCCTCCACTTCTTGAGCAAGCAGTGACACAACACCCTTCTGATTTGGATCCCAAACACTCACATCCTACATAGGACTAGATCATTGAGGTAAATCCCGTCCACAGCCTCCAAGGCACTCATTCATTGTTGCGAATGGTGAAGGCTAGCAAATATGTTGATCAAGGTAAGTGGTACGAACTTCAACAACTTCAGGTTCAATTTTTGCTACTACTTGAAGACATAATGGGGACCATTGAGTCTCAAGAAAGAGCAAATAATGAAAGTGCATCCTCATAGCTTGTCTCACAGCAGCCTATAGCCCCATAACGCTCGTCACTTCTCTTGATGGATTTGAGCTCGTATCACTTGCAGTGTCTTGTGGCATGCATATAGACTCAATATCTCGCAACATAGGCACAATCAATCATAGCATACCGTGCAATTTCACAAGGTTCCACAATTCTCCCAACACTTTGCACCATTTGTAAAGTCTCGTGGTACCTTAGTACATTTCTGCTTGCAATCGCACGCATGCTGCACTCCCACATCATGGTTCTCACATCTTCTGAAATTCTGCAATAGCACCTCGCAACTTCTGCATTGTCGCACAGTGCCTCATAGTGTTCACACCATTGCACAATGTACTGCATCGTAATGTCACAAAACTCCCTCACACTTGCGTCTTGCTGCTTAACATGTTGTGTGTCTTCACAGTGTTGAGCTGGGATTTTGTGAATTATGTCCTCATCTTAACATCTTGTTTCCATGTGGCATGCCAAGTGGTATACTCCATGCATGTACTGTGTGAGAACATCTTACAAGCATATGCCACTCACAGGACTGCAACCTTTATTCAGCCAGGGAAGATAAGGTGTCTTACAACCAATTATTCTACAATAGATGCTAGCTGTAAATTGCCTCTTGTATAACCATACATGCAGAAATATATATGCATTCAACCTTCAAGGAAATGAACAATCAGGGACTCACTCCCATAACTAGATAGTAAGAATACATGCATGCCTGTATCTGGTAATTTTTGCAGTACTTTGTATTTCCTTCCAGTCTAGGCAACTCAACCAAGGACTTGAGCACAAGGTATCTTGTCTCTATCCTTACCAAATCATTGTACACGTTAGTTATTCTCTACTCTACCATTGAATAGAAGTTGCATTTCCTATTAGAATCCTTCCGCTTTTTCAAATGTGTTTTGTAGATTAATTTGTTTAGTCCCTCTTGTGTATTCTATAATCAATTGTGTATCTCTACGACAGTCTTGGCCAGTCATGCTCTACCGATCAGTCATGTTATTAATGCAACAAAGACAATGGTTTGAATCATGACTGCGATTGGAGAGTTGGGTCTTCCACAGCATCAGTTTATAGCTTTTTAACTTCAATAGTAAAATTGATAATTTGTTATCATATAATCCAACTTTCATTAGAGGACCAAACATACTGAGTTTCATCAAAATTATATTTGGTTACTGATTCATAATGGTTTGTGGGATGTATTATTTGTCTTTATTGATGAATGGTTCATTGACATCAATAATTCTTGTAGATAGAATATAGTGACCTATCACGATTCTGCTGCAGTGTTTGGAGTGAATATGATTATATGTTTTTCTTGTGACTTTTACTGGAGAGATGCTATTAAAAACAGTTCATTTTTCTTATAAAAACTATTGTAGGAATATCCATGTCTTAAGAAGGCATATTATTCCTCACAAATCTAAACATATGTGACAAAGAACATATGAGTGTCATTAGGAGGACAAAAACGACCTATTTAAAAAATAAGCATAAAGGCATTTTCCATCAGCTTTAATTCATCCCCAAACTTTTTTGGAGGTCTCTTCTTCCTAAGAAGACAGTTAGTGCTATGTCTCAGATTTTGACTTAGTATGATCATGCTTGTAGCCTTCACATTTCGCCTAACTAGTTTTCCATACTTGTTAACCCCAATTCTATTTACTGATCATCTTGTCTTGTGTGCCATCCTTACACTCAATTCCAGAATAGCTCAAGATATAGATAATGTAAAAGCTAAATTTCTTAACCACAACACAAAAGTTTTAGCCATTTACCTAGCTAACATATCTAACTATTTTGTATCCTATGGCTTTCCTCCATCTTGGCCAAACCTTATCATCCACCTGATACACAAGTCTAGAGACCAAAATGATCCCAATAGTTATCTTACCATCATGATTGGTCATACACATTTTGCTGCTGCTTTAGACATCCAAATCTCTAGATAAGTTAAAGTCAATAGGAGGAAGCTAAGGGACAAGCATATTTTAAGAGGAATCATTGCACCTGTATTATATTTTCACCTTGACTTGCATAATTAAGGAGGATAATGCACAAAGGCAAAACAAATCTTGCTTCAATGTATACTTTTGCTAATCCTTTGACATTGTTCCTCAACTTTTGGTCATTGATAGGCTCAAGGATTTGGGTCTTCTAGAATTGGTGATTTATCTTGTTATGACACTTTACTAGGGTCAAGTAGGATTTTCCACTCTCCCCTACACTTTTTGGTCTATACATAGTTGAGCCCGAGGAAACCATATCGAATTTCCTTGGCACATTTGTTTGCTTGATGTACAAAGTGTGTTTATGTTCTTCTATTTGCATATTTCATTATTTTGATGTCTCACTCAAGGGAAGGTATTTTGAGACAACTACATATCTTAGCAATGTTTTGTGATATACACGGTCTTCGAGTAAATCTTGAAAAATCAAAAACTATAATTTTTAACACTTCAAAGAATTGTGCCAAACAAGTTTTCCTTACATATAAAGTTTAGAGGCTTGATATGGTCTCTTCATATGTATATCTCGGGATCCTTTCTCAAGACCCCATTTCAGTTTGTCTCTAGTTAAATCTAAACTAAGAAAAGGTTTTAGTTCCCTCACCACTCTTGAGAAACAATGCTTTTGGATTCAGTTCCAATATATCTAGGCAATGATTCACCTCTTTCACTTATTATATGCCTATTCTTCTATATGTATCTATAACTTGGGGGAACTTACCTTTGTGATGTAGGGATATTGGGTTTACTTGCATATTTGCATCACCCAAAACATGTTTGTTAGGAAAATAAGCTATGTCTAGCATTCCGCAAGTTCTACCAAGTCTTTGTTTATTTTGTGCAACTATTGTTTTTTCCATATGTTTGTAATAAGTTCCCAACTTGCGAGCATGCAAGAGTCACGCAATTTTTATCTATTATCAATAAACAAACAAGTAACATAGTGTTTTTTTTTTTCCTATCTTGTAGTGCACCTATATGTTTGTAATGTTTTGTGTAGTTTTTGGACAAGCACATGTGTCATGCAATAGTCATAGTTGTCTTATGGTGGTAGCATGTCCAAAGGAGATGAACAAGGTTCCCGGTATCTTCTAGAGTCCGGACCATATTTCAATAGATAATGCAAGCACGTACTTTAATAACCCAATGCATAAATGTGTTTCCAACGAAATGGTTTGTGTGTAGAGAATCACCATTTATGTGTGCAACATCACTATAAACACTTTCGAGGCTCACATTACCATCTTTAGTTCATCTCAATGGCACACACGTACCACTAAAACCGTAAGGTCGTTGGAGCTGATTTCAACCGACATGAGTTCATTAACTCGTAGTTGTAATCGTTGAGCAGACGCATTTGCATCAAGTTGTGTTATCACTTGAGCCTTATTATTGCAAAGAGGATTGGGACACATGTAATGTCTTATGGGTCACTTTTTTCGAAGCAATATTGAAAGGTGGGTATATGCACGCCATTATACTTGTGTTAAAAATGACTCTCGAACAAGCTAGAACTATAGTCCGGACTAGACAAAGGTGAAGGTAGTTTGTTTTTAGAATAGCTATACTTACAAACATTGTGAGTTAGCAAGCAAAGATTTGTGGATCTATTGTGTATTGTAAAACATCTTAGTTTGTGAGATTGTTGAGTGTTTGTTGAACATGTATTTATTTTCTAATGAATCGATAAATATCGAGATCTTATTACATTTCTATGTTGTGTTGCATTTTATGCATATTCCGTTGTGTTATTTTGAGCATTATGTGGTATAAGGTATCCTTTATTAGGACCCCTAACCATGACTACGTTACTTTACAAAGCTGATCAAAGTCGAATCAAAAGAGTTCTTACCTCCAATTTATGAAAGCATTTATGTGTTGAAAGATCGGTTCCTCGAGACATCCTTCTTGTTGAGTTTGGCACAACCCACTCATTATTATTGTGCTTTTTCAAGTAGTAACAATGATACACATGCTTAGAAGGATGAAAAACTCTTAGATTCATTTCTGTGTACCCATATCAACGATTCAAATCCTTCGTGCAACTGGCACAACATGGGATCCAATCCGGTTGGTATTATAAGGTTTCCACTATGCTAGGCCTTGTAGATATTGGAATACATAAACTTCCTCCACATACATTTTCAATTGATGCACCAAATCTATCTAAAAGGGAGATAAATAGGTGTATTAGAGATGAGATGTATAGAGCCTACCTTCAATTCAAATGGTTAGAGCCTTTGTAATCTCTTTCTTCAAGATTCAACTCTACTATATTTCATATCTATTCTTTTAGGATGGGCTTGTCTAACCACTGGTTACACTAGGCTCCAATTACTTTGTAGTTTGAGGGCTTGTTGACACACTTTAGAGTTTGTACACACCACCGGTGTACAAAGACAAATCACCATGTTCTTCAAGTGCTTCATAATTTCTAGATTTTTTCCAAGGAAACTGAAATTGAGGATCATTTTGTATTTAGATATTCTCCCTTTAATGACATTAGGGGGTGATTCTTTTTCCTCTTCAAATACTTGTATAACTCTATCTAGAGCTTCATAGTTAATGATGATTAAAGATACTTGACTCTTTCCTTTTGAGAGATATTTGATCTTTGCTGATATCTAGGCAAACACTTTGATTCTACAAATGCTTTGTACTTGGAAGATTGGTTCTTTTATTAGGAGGAAGAAACCTCATGAAATCCTTGCGAGATAAGGTGAGATCAATGAGGCATAAGAGGATATGATGTTTTTTTATATCTTTTCCCTTTGATGCATGTCCTTATTAACTTATATTTTCTTGGTTTGTTGGAGGAGTTAAGCTTGCACTCCACATTGTACCTTTTAGTCCAATAGACCAAATTTTGGCCTTTCATGAACATTATTAATTATTTAAATGTGTATTCTCTTGTATTTCTTTTTATTAAAAAATATATCACCATGTAACTTCTAATCTTGTGTTTTTTGTGCCTCTCTTATACCATATATATTAGTAACTACATTATTTATCCATATTTCAGACTTAGGAGAAATATTTGGTTTAATTATCTTAATCCATCAAAAAGTTATTTGAAATTTATGTTGAATATAGTTTTAATTAACATGCTGAAATTAATGGATAGGATGTGGAAAGGATTTCTTGGGGCAAGGCTTTCTTCAATCGATCTTATTTGGTTTGCGTTGGTCATGTTTATTATGGCTCCAAACTATATGCGTTATTGTTTGATAAAACACTTAATGTCGAGATCCAAGTGGAGCGAAACCGATACGGACATACATTGGGTTGTAGCATTCATTTGGCAGGAATAAAAATTGTATTAATTATTCCCTACTTTTGTTAGTTATTTTTCATGTTAAACTATTGATTTTTTTGTAATCCTTAATTAGCTTCATTGCATCTTCATAAATATTATGGACAGTTGATTTCCCTATTCCTTTTCTTCCTTCCACCGTTACTTTCACTTGATGAAAGGTCAAAGGGTGAAAAATGAATTTCAACATTATTATTTTGCGTGTGAAAGTGTTTTCAATGGTATTAGTACATTGATATATGAAAATTGTAGTTTAGTTGAAGTTGATACTAGATGCTTGATTTCAATTAATAACATTGCAATCAACTCATAGTAAGCAAATTGAAAAAATTGTTTCATACTATGTATACATTGACAAAACTACATGATTACACTTGTTTCTTTGGTACGATAAGTTGTGTGCTTACACTTCATTCTTCTCACACCATCCGATTGTATGTTTCTTTTTAACATGTACCCTTTGAAATAAGGGCAAGCCATTTTTCACTATACTTATAACACTTATCATTGTAGCATGGCTCTACATTAAGAAATAACTTTGGTGCCTTTTAAGAGGAAAAATTTGTTTCGTATCTCTTGTTCCTTTTCAAAGAACTGGTATGTTTTCTATGGGACCTTACTAGGGGTTGCAAGAGATGCTTTATGTATCACATCCTATTGAGTATTTGCATATTTAGCCGATAGCCATGTTTATGCTATTTTCTAAAACTCATTAAAAGTATTTACGCAAACATTCTAAATTACTACCTAGAGGGTGGTGATGAACACATTTATACTAGGAGGGTGAATCAATATAAGATAATCTTTTACTTATTTAAAAACTTAATAACAACAATAACAACAATCATACAAGATCTAATAATTATGAAACACAAGATTTACGTGGAAACCCTTTCGGAGAAAACCACGGAGAAAAGACTGTTTGGATCTACTGTCCAAATCTAGTCATAAAATAATAAAATTCTCTTACAAAAATTTGTAGGCACCAACCCACTGGAGACACCAATCCCCACCATTAAGAAATTTGTAGGCACCAACCTATTGGAGACACCAATCCCCACTTCTAAGCACCAACTTAGCAAGAGACACCAATCTCTTCTCTTAGGAAGCACCAACCTCCAAAAAAAACTTCTTCAATGGATGACAATTAAATAGATCTCCTTCACTAAAATCTGTCTTGAATGATCTCTTATTTTTCTCTCCTTCAAAAATCTGCTTGACTTTTAATGATATATCTTTATTATTCACATCAACGACATCTCCTTTTATACCTTTTCATGTCACTTCGAAGGGTCATGATTTATCCCAAGGGACACTCTTTATTTTCTTGGGTGCTAGACATGGGTTGGCCCATAATTTAAATATTAACACCAAAATAGAGGGGGAAGCCAATATTCTTCAATGATCATAAACTTGTCTTTAATGCCTTGGAATGGTGTGATGTGCCCTTGAATAATGGAGATTCAAAACTGATTTTTTTATAACAACTAGTGGCCTTTGGCCTTCAACGATCAGATAATGATTTCCTTTGATAGCAAATTCTTTTGACATCAATGACAATTAATCCAACAATCTCCCCCTTTGTCATTGATGACAACCTTGCATAGAAATAACCTATGAATATAGCAAGAACATAATGCTCCCCTTTCTATAATTCTCCCCCTTTGACATCAATGGCAAAGAAACCACAGAGCTGTAAAATAATGCAGTGATTAACTCCCCTAACATAATGCTTCTCCTTAAGAACTTAGTGACTAGATGAAAAGATATCACCCCAACTTTTGTCTGAGATATTCAAAAGTTTCTTTTGGAAGGGGCTTTGTGAAAATATTTACAATTTTTTCTTGTGTGGCAATGTATTCCAACTTGACCTATTGTTTTGCTATTTGCTCTCTTAAGAAGTGATATTTGATTGGAATATGCTTCGTTCTGGAGTGCATAACATGATTCTTCGAAATGTTTATTGCACTTGTGTTATCACAAAATATTGAAATTGGATGAACATATTCTACCTTAATATCTCTTAGAGTTTGCCTCATCCAAAGAACTTGTGTGCAACAAGATGTTGCTATGTATTCAGCCTTTGTTGTGGATAGAGAAACAAAAGCTTGTTTCTTGCTTAACCAAGATACAAGACTGCTACCAAGGAAAAATGTTCCTCCACTTGTACTCTTCCTATCATCAATACTGCTAGCCCAATCTGCATCAATATATGTTGCTAGGGTGAAATCTTCACCTCTTGGATACCACAAACCAAAATCCAAAGTGCCCTTTAGATATTTAAATATCCTTTTAACTCTTTCACACATGGGTTTCTTTTGTGCATCTTGAAACCGTGCCACCATGCCTACAACTTGCATAATATCTAGTCTTGAAGTTGTCACATATAGTAGACTCCCAATCATTGACTCTGTATAGAGTTTGATTTGCTTCTAGGGATTCATCATCTTTACTTAATTTGCATCCTGTGACCATGGGTGTGCTCACTAGTTTGCAATCTTCCATCCTAAACTTTTTCAACATCTCCTTGATATACTTGGTTTGTGAGATGAAAATGCCTTTGTCGGATTGAGAAATTTGTAACCCAAGGAAGAATGATAACTATTGGCTAGATTTTACTGCATAGCTTGAAACCTAGGCGATCATGAGATAAATCTCCTTCATTTACTTGGTGAGGCTTAGTGTAAGATTTGTCGATTAAATATGCTAGTATATATAATGGGTATTACTTTAACCATACAACTCATGAACTATAGATGTATAGTTTTGCAAACAAGTAAGCAACGGTTAAAGAAAGGAAATATCGATAAAGAAGAACATAACAAAAACGAAAAGAAAGAGAGAGATGTGTAACCCAATCAATAGATTACAAAGTTGATTGCATGCACATAAATAGAACGATAAATATTAACATACGTAATTATAACCAAAGGGACTTTCAGATCTAGATCTTGAATAATGCAAAGTTTATGAATAGATCTAAGACAGAAAGTTAGAAACAAAATGCATCGTCGACACAAAGTTCTCCTAAGTATGCTCATTTCTATTCCTCTGCTTCAAATAGCTATCGGGATTTCAAAGACAAAGTCTGGAACACAAGAATGGTGCTTACAAATTCTCCTTTAACTTGTAGGTTCTTTATTCACTTATAAAGCATGTAAAGAGGAAATTACAAATAAAAACTTTTAGTGAAATGACACATGTGGAAGTTGTAAAGGAAGCAACTGGCAATCTCCCTCCTGGAATTCCTCTTTGCATGACATGCATAATTTGCAACTAAAGATAGAACCTTCCATTTTGCATGTCTGTCTCCTATCTCCAAGTAAATGACCTCTTTAAGTAATGACTTTTAAACCAATCACTTAAGTTTTATAATTTAATTGATGGCTCAATTACTTTGTCGGAGGAAATAAGAGAAAGAAGAAGAAAGAAAAAAAGTTCATAGTCTTGTTCTTTTTTCATATTCTGGATACAGTTGATTCTTTTGCCTTTGATTCTCACTAAACTGAATCTAGAAACAACTGACTGTGATTTTGCTTACGGGTGTTGCCACTGACATGTCTTCTCTCTTATCTTGAAAGCTTTTGTAGTTCTTTTCCAAAGACATGCATCAAATCGCAATGTTTGTAGTAAATAACTCATCATTTTTATTTTTAATTGTTTATGAGCAATTAAAAATTCGAGAGCACTCTGGGTGAATGCAAATTCAATGAAGGCTTGATTGGAAGATTTAGAGCACATGCACAAGATCCTAAAAGGAATTCTCCATGCACTGATTTCTACACTAGCCGCATTAGAAACAAGAGGATGAATTTTTACCGGAAGTCTTTGCAATTGGATCGATTTGTGCAGATCTCGACAATTAAATCGGTGATAGGTGCATAGCCTCTGTCATCGTATCATCAACTTTAGCAAATGCTGGAAGCAATGCATGATTCCGCCTGATCCTTCTCTCGCCATCCCACTTTATCATGGTCGAACAATCTTTGTCTAAGAACTCTTTTTCTTTTAATTATGCCGAAATTCTTTGCAATTGGTGCAAATCTGACAATTTCTTCATAATCGAAGGACATATTCAATGTACCTAACATTGATTTGCACTCTCTTTCACTTATATGAGCACCTATAATGAATCCTCGCAATTAATTCGGATAAAGATGGATTTAAGAGCATGAACACTTGATTTTTATCACAAAATCTACATATTAAGCTCGCTGCCCTAAAATTTGAGGCTTTGCTTGCATGCATAGCAAGCATAAATATTTTTAAATTCACCTGGGCACTCATACTAACATGCAGATAATTAACAAGGCTTAAATCAAGCTCCTCCAACCCTAGGCGCCAAACTTTGAAGCTTCCCAAAGATTGGAAAATAAAACTTCAATGCAAAAATCCTCCTTGGGCGCCAAAATTGTCCTGGCTACAATCTTTTGCAAAAAAATTAATTACACCTTCACTTATGGCAATCCATGCTTATATAACCCTCGGCATTCTATTTCTAATAATTGTAAATGCTATTCTGGCAATTAATTAATAAACAAACATGTTTATTCCTCCAACTTGGCGCCCAAATTTGCATGTTCATGATCGCCATTAAATATATTAATTTAATTTCTTTTTAGCCGTCATCTTCTAGTCTTCTTTGACTTCTCCACATGCATTGACTTTTCCTCACCCTTGAGCGCCAAAATTAGGAATAAGAACTATTAATTAATGTAATTAAAATCATTCTTTAATTCCAAAAGGGGTTGCATTTTTAGCATGGCTGATTTCTTTGTTTAAAAGTCAATTTTTAATGGGATTATTCACCTTGCGTGGCAGACTTTAAAAGTCCCATCATCCACTTAAGTTGTTTACCTTCATAATGAAAATTTTTACCTTGTAAGGCGGGTAATAAATTCCCATCAATGTCTTAATTGTTTTTTCTTTATTTTATAATGAGAATTTTCACCTGCGCAAGGTAAGAAATTCTCGCCACTCTTGCCTCTAATTTTCCCTTCAGAACTTAAGTGACTTTTCCTTCATGGGAAAAAGTACCTTCAAAGAAGATACAAAATTCTCACCTACCATTCATGACTAAAAATCCCACTTTGTAACTTAAATCCATCCATTCCTAAAAATGTGACTTATCCAAAAAAGTTTTTATGCACGACTTCGTCTTTTTAAAGAGAACCTGACTTCTAAAGTGATTCCTTCTAGCATGACATCGTAGATAATCTCCAAATACTTCGTGCAAAAAAATAGATCAGTCATTGGTGAAGGAATTGACCTAGGGGAGTTTCACAAAGAAAAAAATGAGAAAAATAAAAAAACACAAAACGTTGCTAGAAGTCACAAATAAAGCCCAGGATCCATTCCTAGTGAAAACCCTACTGGTATATGTGAATATTGACATGCAAAACTTCAACAGGGCTAAACCGGAGCACAATTTACTTCAAACGAGGCTCTAAATAATTAAATAAAATTTTCCCATAGACAAAACTTGACGAAGGGATAAAACGATTTTCGGCATCTAGGTATTTGTCGAAATTGGCTCATATGATTCACTGGGAATATCTAAACGCAATACACACATCTTCTGGCAATAAAAACACAAAACGACCCGTTATTTTAGAAGTACGAAATTTTTTACATGGAGTAGTCTCAGATTTCAGGGTGAAATATGGGGACACCAATAACTCACCAAGCATGGATATCTCAAACTCCTTTTGCATTTCCATAGTCAACTCTTGACACATTTTGTCACTACTAAGATTCCAAAATAATATTATCCACATAAACCACAACAACTAACTTATCATTACCTTCAGTTTTGATGTAAAGATTGTTATCAACAACTCCCCTTTTGAAACCTTCAAATAGTAGATACTTTTCAAATCTTGAGTACCAGTGCTCTGGGGCTTGTTTAATCCCGTAAAGTGCTTTCATCGAGTTTTCTCACATAATCCTTATCTTCTGATTAGAGGAACCCTTTTGTCTGTTCAATATATACTTCTTTCTTTAAATTTCCATTGAGAAAGGATGACTTGACATCCATTTGATAAAACTTTAAAGTTCTTAAAACAGACAAATGCCAAAAACATTCTAATAGCTTTTGGTTGTGCAACATGAGTAAAAGTTTCTTCAAAATCAATACCTTCAACTTGAGCATACCCCTTACAAAGTAATCTCGCTTTATTTCTCATTAGTTGTCCATCTTCATTTATCTTGTTCAGAAAACCCACTTGGTGCCAATCACATTTTTGTATTTTGGTCTTGGGACAAGTTCCCAAGTCTCATTCTTTTCAATTTGATTCAACTCTTCTTCCATAACCCCAATCCAATGTTTGTCTTCACTTGCTTCGTAAAATTTGTAACTTTTATTTTAGATAGTAAGGACATCTTTACATGTTCTAATGCATTTTCTAATCTTCTTCTAGTTTGTACTCTAGTATCTTTATCACCAAGAATTTTACTTTCTGAATGGTTCTTCTGGACAAATCTAGATGGTGTCTTTGTATCTTTCGTTCAATCACTTCTTTTTCATCTTCTTTTTTTCTTCTTTGCAACTTGCTTCCTTTGGGTAATCAATTTCTTGTGCTCTTTCCTTTTGATATCTTACTTCATCCACTTTTACATTTGCACTCTCAACAATCTTGTGCAATATTTTATTATAGCATCTATAGGCCTTGCTTCTTGAAGAGTAACCAAGGAAGATACCTTCATTAGATATGGAGTCAATTTTTCCCAAATCCTCATCATCTCTTCTTATGTAGCATTTGCTTCCAAAAACTTTGAAGTACTTAACTTTAGTTGGTCTTCCTTCCATAGTTCATGAGGTGTTTACTATTGTTGATTCTTATTTACCCTATGTTCGAATGTAGATTGTTGTATTAATCGCTTATCTCCATAATGTGTCGATAGTAAGGACACCTTTACATGTTCTTATGCATTTTCTAATCTTCTTCTAGTCATCACACTATAGCATCTTTATCACCAAGAATTTTACTTTCAATGGTTCTTCTCTGACAAAACTAGATGGTGCCTTTGTATCTTTTCGTTTAATCACTTCTTTTCATCTTCTTCATCATCTTCTTCTTATTTTTCTTCTTTGCATCTTGCTTCCTTTGGGTAATCAATTTCTTGTGCTCTTTCCTTTTGATATCTAACTTCATCCACTTTTAGATTGTCACTTTCAACAATCTTGTGCAACATTTTATTATAGCATCTATAGGTCTTGCTTCTTGAAGAGTAACCATGGAAGATACCTTCATCGATATGGAGTCAATTCTTCTCAAATCCTCATCATCTCTTCTTATTGAGCATTTTCTTCTTATTTTAGATAGTAAGGACATCTTTACACGTCCTTATGCATTTTCTAATCTTCTTCTAGTATGTACTCTAGCATCTTTAACACCAAGACTTTTACTTTCTAGATGGTTCTTCCCTTGACAAAACTAGATGGTGCCTTTGTATCTTTTCGTTTAATCACTTTATCTTCATCTTTTTTTCTTTGCATCTTGCTTCCTTTGGGTAATCAATGTCTTGTTCTCTTTCCTTTTGATATCTAACTTCATCTACTTTTAGATTGTCACTCTCAACAATCTTATGCAACATTTTATTATAGCATCTATAGGTCTTGCTTCTTGAAGAGTAACCAAGGAAGATACCTTCATTAGATATGGAGTCAATTTTTCTCAAATCCTCATCATCTCTTCTTATGTAGCATTTACTTCCAAAAACTTTGAAGTACTTAAATTTAGTTGGTCTTCCCTTCCATAGTTCATGAGGTGTTTACTATTGTTGATTCCATTATTTGCCCTATGTTCTTAATGTAGATTGTTGTATTCACCGCTTATCTCCATAATGTGTCCGATAGTAAGGACATCTTTACATGTTTTTATGCATTTTCTAATCTTCTTCTAGTCTCTGTACGTACTCTAGCATCTTTATCACCAAGAATTTTACTTTCGAATGGTTCTTCTGGACAAAACTAGATGGTGCCTTTGTATCTTTTTGTTTAATCACTTCTTCTTATTTTTCTTCTTTGCATCTTGCTTCCTTTGGGTAATCAATTTCTTGTGATCTTTCCTTTTGATATCTAACTTCATCCACTTTTAGATTGTCACTTTCAACAATCTTGTGTAACATTTTATTATAACATCTATAGGTCTTGCTTCTTGAAGAGTAACCATGGAAGATACCTTCATCGATATGGAGTCAATTCTTCTCAAATCCTCATCATCTCTTCTTATTGAGCATTTTCTTCTTATTTTAGATAGTAAGGACATCTTTACATGTTCTTATGCATTTTCTAATCTTCTTCTAGTATGTACTCTAGCATCTTTATCACCAAGACTTTTACTTTACGGATGGTTCTTTTGAACAAAACTAGATGGTGCCTTTGTATCTTTTCATTTAATCACTTTATCTTCATCTTTTTTTTTCTTTGCATCTTGCTTTCTTTGGGTAATCAATGTCGTGTTCTCTTTCCTTTTGATATCTAACTTCATCTACTTTTAGATTGTCACTGCAACACAATCTTGTGCAACATTTTATTATAGCATCTATAGGTCTTGCTTCTTGAAGAGTAACCAAGGAAGATACCTTCATCGATATGGAGTCAATTTTTCTCAAATCCTCATCATCTCTTCTTATGTAGCATTTACTTCAAAAACTTTGAAGTAATTAATTTTAGTTGGTCTTCCCTTCCATAGTTCATAAGGTGTTTACTATTGTTGATTCTTATTTGCCCTCTATTCAAAATGCGATTGTTGTATTCACTTTGCTTATCTCCATAATGTGTCCGCAACTTAGATTCATTCAATATTATTTTTGACATCTCTTTAACAATTCGATTCTTTCTTTCAACAAATCCATTCTCGTCATGGAGTCATAACAAATGAGAGATGGCTCCTTAATCCATTATGCTCATAAAATTCTTCAAATTCATTTGAAATATAATCTCCTCCTCGATCTAATCTTAGAAACTTGATTTTAAGACCAGCTTTTTTTCAACTAAGGATTTGAATGCCTTAAAATTCTCAAATGCTTCGATATCTCCTTTAGAAAAGTAACACATGTCATTCGAGAATAATCATCAATTAACAACATAAAATAACTCACCTTACAAACTTTGTGTCCTTGTAAGCCTGAAAGGTATGCATGGACAAGTTCTAATGGGCTTGACATTGAATACTCCTTTGGTTTAAAGCTTGCCCTTGTATTTTTCACGTGTTGACATTGCTTGCAGATAATGTTTGAAGGCTTAACAATCAGAATGACCCTTTCAAAGGTTTAGACCAAAGAAAAAGAATTTAGCCCAATACCACAATTACACAGATCTAATTTTTAATTGCACAAGACTGAAAATGCAAAATTAGCGAACTATACCCTTCACAAAATATGCCAAAACACCATGAAATACTTCAAATTCATTTGCCACAATTTTTATATATATTTTATACATCCACAAGAGCCACAATCAATGAAAATATTGAAGAAACACATAGCTGGAAATTAATTAATGTCCAGTTAATTGCAGCCACAAGAAAAATGTAGATCTAGGGTCTAGAAACCCCCAAAAATCATGAAACTTGAGATTCCGGCCTTAGAAATTATGGAAAATCAGAATATCAACTAAAAATGTATATATAAATTCACCAAACCACATAAACCCTACTCAAGGTAGGTCACTCCATTAGAAAGATGTCAATATCAACTCTGAAAATGATAGATCTCTCCTTAAACCAGCCTTATACACCAATTCCCAAGTCAAGATGAAGGCTTTTCGTCCTTCACTCAACCGCTAGAAGGGTTTTTCGTCCTTCTAGGCAAACACACATGAGAATTTTCATCCCTAAGTGCAAGAACATGGAGCAACAAGCTCACAATGTCCAAGTAAAATAAAAATAAGTCAAGTCTAGATGTCAAATGATGCCTTAGCTCTCATTTTATAACCCTCCACTAGCGCCAAAACATAAAAAGGTAAGGCCGACCTTCTTAGAGATGTTATTTTCCTTCATTAGCTTCCATCAATTGATTAAAACCCACCCGACCTGTTATAAGAAAGAAAACACAAAGAAAATATAAAATTTTAGATAAATAATGCACATGGAAACTCAAGGTTCTCCTCCATCTTCTCCACTTCTTTGCATGGAGAAGGAATGGAAAGAAGAGAAAATAATAGCTCTCAAGTGGGAAAAAGGGACATTACAGTCCTCCCTTCCCAATATTGTTTTTCCCAAAGCAATTGCAAATTTGGTTGTTCCAACAATTTATATCTGTACACCTGTGAAATGAAAGAGCTCTTGCCAACACAAGTTTATATGCTTAGATACCATCATACCAAAACAACTGGATCCCATAGTTGTCAAGGGAAACAACTCACATCCACAATGATCACAATAGTGTCACTCATACCATCACACATACCTACATATTCTCCCTCAATGGATCCTTTTATCCGGAACATGAGAACACCTTGCAAAGGTTGAAAATAAATCATAACAACAGAAGTCACTTGGGATTCCATCCAATTCAACTAATGTGGCTAGGTGGAGTGTCTCCATTAATGGAGCTTTGCCACTATCATTATCATCCAAAGAAAAACCTTCTTAAATTGCACATGGACCTCGTTGTTCTTGATCTGAAAATATTGTGATCGAGTAACATAAAAATGATGCAAATATGACAAACCCATGTGATTATTAGTAATATGATAGATGTAGAAGTATTAGGTACCCAAACAAGTTCCACAAACTTACTATCTTCAGCTAAAATCCCATAGGCTCTCCCATGTGATTGGGTGAGAAACAAACTCGATTGTTTTTCTTGTCCAACACCTTTATGTGCACATGGAATAAACTTATTAATGAAAAAAGAGTTGCTTTCATCATTTCTTCTTCATGCCTTATGGGTATGGTGATAAACACTCTTTCAATGCTTGCAATTATCTCATTTTCTCCTCTCAAGTGATGGGTATTTGAAGGTTCATTCAGGCGCCCAAACACCACTTTGTAACCATGTATTTTATTTCTCAAAATCAAAAGGATAGCAGCTGAAAACATATCAATAGTGATTGAAGATTGCAAACCTTTTAACCTCATGGGAGAGACCCATCTCTGGTTGTCAAAAGAATGGACAAGGAGTTGAAATTGTTGCGGTCAGCCGAATGAAACAAAATTACAACAATTGTAATACTGATTACCTTGGCACCTAAAAGATGCTTCTAAGCTGCCCCAAACTGATTTCTTCAATTTGTAGCTTGGATCAGAATTTATGAGTGCTGATATGCAATTATGACAACCATACTTTGGTCGAGATTTTCTCTCAAACAATCCCAAATAGGTTGGAACATTAGCCTTTCTTAATGAGTGAATCCTCTTACACAAAATTTTAATTAAAAAGAATGTCTCCAAAATTGCCCCTCTATTGTTGTCCTAAGAAGATAAGAACAACCCCAATAAAATTGGGAAATACATTTCTTCATAGTTGTAGTATTGCATTTCATTGCTTATATTCACAACCGTAGTGGCCAACAAATATCTTGTGAAAGTTACTCTTACCTCTTCCATGTTAGGATACGGGCACCCCTTCCTTGTGCTCGAAAACCCCTTGGAGGCTGCAAAAAGAATGTGAAACCAACTGAATATGTTGATCATAACAGCCACAAGATTTGTGACAAACCCCACAATGATTTGGTTCTCATCTTCCAAGCCACTCTTAACCATGTTACAAGGATGAATTCTACCACAAAACTTCCATAGAATCTGTGTCTCATTAGGCATTCTTGCAAGGAATTTTTTTGAGAACCAATCCCAAACAATGGCATGACACATTACTTCATCTTGGTTTATGAAAACTGAATTATTGCATACCTTGTAGCAAGCTGAATTTATATTCCATGAAGCTGAATTTGTATGTTCATTGGATGAATTATCCATAACCTTCACATATATCCAAAAGTGGCAATCTTGAGAGTAACTTGGATCCCATGAAACCATAACAAACTGATTCATACAACCTTGATTATAAAAATAATGCCTAGCTTGCTTACCATTCATCTTCCCATTAGTTTCATCATGTTGCTCAAGATAAGGGATATATTGTAGTGACATAGGGAAGTTAATAAATATGAAATCTGATCATACCTTGAGTTACTCTCCACATGTCCACCTTCCCATGCCGGATGAGGAGTGATCGAAACATCCTCTATACTCCCAAACTTGTGACTCAGAATTTCTGAGTTGGAATCAACCTTCTTCTTCACCTCAGATTCAACAAATGAAGCTCTTTCCACTTTGGCTTCAACAATATTTTGTTGATACTTGCATGGGACACCTTCATGGTTCTTGCCGGAGTCATGTACACCATTAAATTGCCCTTTATTGACTATTGTTCTGAAATTTCCAGCAAGCTCTTCATTACCATAACTATGCAAATAGAATTCTTCTTTCCTTGATCCAATCTTTGGAATGCTCTAAAGATGGATGGGGGCTTCTTGGAAAAGATTATTTTCCTTTTAGTACCCTTTGTCCTCTCGGCTTTGTTAGAATAATGAATATGATGATCAAACCCTTTTAAACACATATTATGAGGGTGATGTAATAAATTAAATTGTTTGCCATTTGTCGCTAATTTGTAAATTCTAGCAAACCGAAAACCCTTATGAGTATCAGGTGAGACCTCCCTTTGAAGGACATGCCTCTCTCTTTGGAACATTCGATTCTTAGCCTCAAGAACCTCTTGTAGATATGATCTTATTTCATCAACTTCTTTACATGCAATCATTGGAAACCATAAAAATATCATTTATCGTCAAAGAATTTTTACCTTCATGTTGCATATTGGTCTTCTCTTGTTCTTGTTCCTATTTGAGGATCCATAAGGACTTATGTTCTTGTTCCAACCAAAATTTATTGCCACGATTCCTACAATCTATGGCTTTATTACCAAAGTGACAACATGAAAAGCAATAACAAAAGAAAATTTCTTTACATTTGGTCATGTAATATTTCCTTGGAGGAAAAGATATTCTGATTTTGTCCTTGTTGTCTTTGGTAAGAATGTTGGTATTTTGTGGAACATGATTTTCTTTCTTCTTGTTGCTTTCATTTTTATGGGACTTTTGAGAGCATCTGCATAGCTTTTTGGATTTTCTTCATTTACCTTATTTGGTGGCTCTTTGGGATCTTCTTTGGTAGTAATTTGATTTTCTTTGTACCCAAAACTAGTCTTGATAAATGGTGACCTCTGGCCATTGATGATATCATCTAAGATTTCAATACTTTTTTCAAACTTGAGGCTTTTGTTCAACTTAGTAGTTGTTTTCTCTAGTTCCTTCCTTAAGGAAACAATTTCAGACTCTAACCTTTCACAATTTTCTTCTTTTGTCTTCAATTGGATTCTCACCTCTTCCTCTATTCTTTTTGCCTCTTCAAGTTGAATCTTTAGGTTAATGATCTTTTTATTATTCCTCAAGGTTTTGTGACATTTTTGCTTTTGAATCACGATCCTCTTCTTCATATTTCTAAAGTTGTAAATTTTGTTTTAGATTCTTTTTCTTAAGCTTCTTGATCTCATTTAGGGCACAAATGAGTTCTTCTAGATCTACTTCCCCATCTATTTTGGCATTTTCTTCCTTTTCTAAATCCTTCTCTTCATTTCTTTTGTCTTCACTTTCCAAGATATCCCCTTTTGATTATATTTCCATGAATAGAATTTATTCTCCATCACCATTGGAGATACTTTCATTACTCTCTTCAGATGAGTTACTTTCCTCTTTAGAATAGATGTTTCTCTTGTGCTTATGAAACATCTTTTTCCCAGTTTTTCCTCTTTGTATCTCTTTTAATATTGATGATGTGTGCTATATTTCTTCATGTTACGATCTTCTTCATCATCACTATTTTCACTTTCTACATCTAGACATTTAGCGGAAAAATGTCCTACTTTTCTACAATTAAAGCATTTAAAAGGCAACTTACCTTTGTACTTTTTGGATCCTTTCTTAAGCTTCCGTATAAAATAAGCTTCCTCTTCGTCCGATTCATTATTGGAGCTATTGTAAGGCTCGAGATTTTTATTCATCTTCTTCGATGCTTTGAAGGTTGTCCCTAGCTTTGATGATTTCTCCTTTTTAGTTCTCATTTCATATGTCATTAGGATCCCATGCAATCCATCCATTGCTAGATTATTTAGATCCTTCATTTCTTGATGGCGGAAACCTTGACATCAAAATTCAAGGGAAGGACCCTTGACACCTTCAACATAATCATTGCATCTTCAACTTTTTCTCCAAGACCTTTGATGGTGTTGACGATTTCATCCACATGAAGAAGATAGGCTACAATGTTTTCTTCATCTTTCATTTTCAAACTCTTGAATTGTCTTCTATGAGTTTGAAGCTTGGCTTTCTTCACTTTTTCATCTCCTTCATAGATGTTCTTAAGTTTGTCCCATATTTCTTTCATTGATTCACAATGCATCACATTGACAAACTCGATTCTCGATAGACCACTCAAGGTTGCATTTATAGCATTTGCATTGTTTTTAGTAGCCTTCTTTCCAGGTATCCGTTGGTGGAGATGATGGAGCTACATGACTGCTCATAACTGATTGTAAAATATCAAAGCCAAGATCCATTAGATAAGTTCACATTCTTATGCTCCAAAACACATAGTTTGTTCTGTCAACCAATGGAGCTCTATTTGAGGAGAAACCTTCTTGACACGCCATGTGTGCTCCCAAGATCTACTTTTCAATTATTAGACTATTTTTAAAGGAACCTACTCTGATACCAATTGATGAACACACACTTATACTGAAGGGGGAAAATCAATATAAGATAATATTTTACTTATTTAAAAACTTAATAACCACAATAACAACAACACACAAGATCTAACAATTATGAAACACAATATTTACGTGGAAACCCTTTTGGGAGAAAAATACAAAGAAAAGACAACTTGGAATCTTGTCCAAATCTAGTCATAAAATAATAAAAGTATCTTACAAAATATTGTAGGAACCAACCCACTAGAGACACCAATCCCCACCATTAAGCAATTTGTAGGCACCAACCTATTGGAGACACCAATCCCCACTTCTAAGCACCAACTTAGCAAGAGACACCAATCTCTTCTCTTAGGAAGCACCAACCTCCAAAAATATTCTTCAATGGATGATAATTAAATAGATCTCCTTCACTAAAATATGTCTTGAATGATCTCTTATTTTTCTCTCCTTTAGAAATCTACTTGAGTTTGAATGATATATCTTTATTATTCCTCACATACTTTCTTTTCAACTACATCTCCTTTTATACCTTCTCATGTCACTTCGAAGGGGTGTGATTTCTCCCAAGGGACACTCTTTATTTTCTTGGGCACTAGACATGGGTTGGCCCATAATTTAAATATTAACACCAAAATAGAGGGGGTCAACCAACATTATTCAATGATCATAAACTTGTCTTTAATGCCTTGGAATGGTGCGATCTTCCCTTGAATAATGGAGATTCGAAACTGATTTTGTTTGGACAACGATTAGTGGCCTTTGGCCTTCATGATTAGATAATGATTTCCTTTGATAGAATTTTTTTGACATCAATGACAATTAATCCAATATGTGGCTTGTATAATCCATCACTCCAATCTCATATTACTAATGTTCTAGTTGGATCTAGAGGACATAGTAAGCTCCAACGAATTCATGGAATTTGATACCAAAGGTGTAGCATGAGGTAAGACTTATATTCCTTCCTCTCCCCTTGATATTGTCATAGGAATCAATGATCTTAAACACATATTGGACTTAGGCAACAAATAGACATTATTGACCGACATATCATTCAAGCTTGAACTTGATAACTCGCCCCATAAATGAAACAAGAGATCATCAAACTTCCGGTTATGAGAATTGGTCATAAGGTTATTCATGCGCAAATACTAACTATACAAACCCTAGTTCACACATGAGTTACACATAACCCATAAAGAACATGAAATCCCTCACCAACATTCATAAATCATAATCATTGTATAAGAATTCATTATACGAAGAGTACTTGTTATTATATTAATCAATTACAACATATACAATGTTTATACAATAATGCATTCCACACATGACTCATGACCAATGTAATACAACTCTAACTTCCTTAAAACCCTTGAAAGCTACTCAATAGCTCGGGTCTTCTTCCTTATCCCCAAAACATCCAATGAACATGTGTGGATCAATTGAGAGCCTGTGGCCTTATTTATACCTTTCATGAAACCCCTTCGCCTACCAACTAACACATAACTATATTCACATGTTTGCCTTCTAGCCGCTCTCTAGTTATCACCTTAGATGTGAACCATCCACTCAACTTTATAAGAACATCGTGTTCTCCGATGTGCTCGTCTCCTTGCATGATTTCAAATCCTCCGTAATTCCTCTTCTCTATTCAACACTTGTCACCCCCCTATGTAGTTTCTTCTTGGTCCCCTTGCCCACAAAAGTATTCATTCCTTCTTACTATGTGACTTTGGGTCCTTTCTCTTTCTAGGTTTTACATGTCCCTAAATCTCCATTCTTTACATGTACTGACTAAGTACTCTCAAGTCAACGATTCGCTTCACTCTTGTGGGTATGATACTTAGCTACTCTCGAGGGTCAACATTCTCCCATACTATAGTCCTTACTTATCCTCAAATAGACTCATCTTATCCATACTCTATGTTTTCTCTCCTAGCATGAATTCAAAAATTTAGCTACTTGTTCATGTAGGTCCTTTACAAAATTTTCCCAATGTACAAGTGCTTTAATGACTATCAAGTTTATTTTCTTCCTTCTCTTGGACATTTCTTGATTTCCTCTGCATCTTGTCACTTATTACTTTTAGATCAATTCCTTATATTCTTTCCCTTATTGCTTATATACATTATGAAAAACACCTTTTTCTACCTAGGCTCTGCCATGGAATTGCTCAAAAGTTTATTCATGTTGGTGCGCTTATCATCCACTTCATCTCTAAAACCATTTAATTACTTAAATAAACTCACCTTTTCTTCCACATCCTTCTTTATACACATATGTGCATCCAATTATTCCAATGCATTTACTTCATTCTTAATCCACAAGTCACGTACTCTTATGGCGTTTAAATCTCTCAAAATCAATTTTGACTTCGTTTTCTTTCGTTTTAACAAGGTTGACTTCTTGTGCAACTTCATCAAAACGGTATCGATAAACTTCCTCTTCGAAGGTTGTCTCTCTTAAGAGGCAAAGCTTATCCATTGTCTCTAAACCTTCTATGTTTTCATCCTTTGCAATAACGACACCATTACTGAAGGATATTTGTTCTATAATAACTAAGTGTTGACCACAAAATTACATCCCATCATCTGAATCCTATCTATTTATCTTCAGAGTTGTATTATTTCTCTTTTATGTGGATCAATGATCTCATCAAAGTCTTAAATCGTAATTCTTTTGTTGTTCTTTCACAATTTATTTCACATAAATTTTCTCTGTTCATATTACCTTCTAAATCATTTTTTTCCTTATCCCGAGGTAGACCATTTGATGTCGAACCCTAGCCTACATCTATCATGTTGTCTTTTCCAAGGGTTCCCAAACCTTTCTCTTTCTCTCCACATATGTAGCTTTTCGTCTCTGGCCAAATTTTCATGTTTCTTGCACCTATTCCGTTATGTCCTTGTGCGGGATTTTGTTCATTGTTATTCCTTGAGTTTGTTGTTCTTCTTTATGTTCCAAATAGAAATCTTTCACTTACTTGAGTCTCCATGAAGGGAGCCACTGATACCATAGTCTGCTCTCTTTGACCTTGTGTGGCCATACTTACTCTTTTGTTCAACATCCTCTTGTGCTCTAATAGAATTTCCTCCTCATGCGTAAGTATCTGGTTCGACTTACACACTTTTTGTGTCAGAGTCTCCACTTGTGTCATTCTTGACACTTGTCTCGTAGGTTCAAATCCTTGCACTAAGAAGGATTTTGACACATTTCCTAGGAAGAAGTTATGGGATAGAATGAAGGATCTTGGTATTCCAAGGTATCACAGAAGCGAGTTGGTCATAGACTTTATGAAAAGGTACGAGTCAAAATTAGAACTCAAATTGGTATCTTATAAAGTTTCAGGAGTGATATTGGGGTTAAACAAGGATGCCCATTATCACCTACTTTATTTTGTCTATATATCAACAAACTGGAGGAATGGTTAAATATGTAGAGTGAAGATGGTGTTCGCATAGGAGAGTATGTTGTAAGACTTCTCCTCTATGTTGATGATCTTCTCTTGATTGCTAGGCATTCTCAAGGCCTTCAAAAGCACTTATGTGCACTTGAGCATTTTTGCAAATAAGTGGGGATGCAAGTCAACACTAGTAAGACCAAGATTATGATCTTCTCCAATAGAAATAAAAGAACGCAGTATGATTTCTATTTTGATGGAAGTATTTTAAGCGGAAGTAACAGAGTATAAATTTCTTGGGTTTGACTTTAATAACAAACTTAGTAGGGATATTTGTACCAAAAAGATAACTTTAGGGAGGTGGAGATATTTTTATGCTTTCCAAAACAAATGCAGAGAGGCAGAATTATGGGATTGGAAAACTATGCGAGACTTTGTTTATGTTGTTAGTTACTCTAGTGGTGCTTTATGGATGGGACTAGCAGCATTTCAAATCCAAGGTGGAAACAATTTGAGAGGATTCAAAAATCATGATTACTTGTGAGTTCAAAATAAATATATCAGTCCCATATGAGATTTTTCTAGCGGAAACAGGGGATGTACCTCTTCAAGTTATTGTTATGGTTCATCTCATAACATATTCTAAAAAGATCAAGCAAATGGAAGGTAGTAGATGTCCTAAAGTTGTCCTCAATGAGTTTTTGGAGAAAAGAAAGAAGGCATGGATGAATCAAAACAACAAATGGCTTAAAAATGGAATATTCGCTTGAATGCATGTCCTAATAATAGTGAAGAGATAAAAACTTTTGTTATAGATAAATTCCACCAAGTTATGTGGGGAAAGCCATTAGGGAGAAAGAAGAGATATTATTTGGAGGAATTTAACTCTACATGTGATCATCAACAAAAGGCTTTTATAGGGGCTAATATCCCATGGAAAGCAAAGATCTTCATAGCCCAATTGAGAACTAATTCACATCGTCTTCGATGTGAAACAGGAAGATGGAAAAGACCTAAAGAGACATGGGAAGAGAGAATTTGTGTCTTGTGTGTCTAGTGTAGTGGAGTTGGAGAAACATTTCATGTTGGAGTGTAATGCTTATAATGACATTAGGGCCCAATTTGCTAGCACAATGGCTACTGCATCCTTTCAAGATATTTTCAACGAGAATATGGTAGAAAAATCAGGGGAGCTGATTATAAAGCTCACCAACAGGAGATCTGAATTTCAGAAATATCTTTAGCAAGCTCTGTTGTCCCAGAATTTCTTTGGTAGCCTCATGGACGCTAAAATGTATTCTTCTTCTTCTTAAAGATCTGATCATTAGCCTTCTTCCCATATCAAATCTCTTATGATAGTCTTCATGTCTCAATCATCTAATGGTGATGACTTATTCTCTTTAGTAGTGACTTTTTTCTTTCCCTTTTTAACAATCTCCACAAACTCATGGGACTTCTTTAGTTGTTCTTATGTTATGTGTCACACAACCTCTGCATTAGTGAAAATCCCTCTTTCCACCAAAGTCTTTGAGACTTTTGTTTCTTGATTAGGGTATCCCCGATTTTATCTTGGTTGTCTCAATGTGAAATGTAATAAATATAACTTTAATTTAATGTTCATCTCTTTGTCCAATTCTAATATTATATATTCTTGATCATATGACTCCTCTCTCGTGTAATGATATTTCTTCAAAAGTGTTATCCTATGCACATTTATCTCTTCATAAATATTATCGTTATTACAAGTTCTTGACCTCCTCGGTGATTCCATATATTGTGTTAATACACCTCATGGAAGTTTAAACCAACTCTTAAACTTCTAATAATGATCCAAAATACTCATCACTATCATGTGCGCAATTTTCTTCAACATCGCCCACCCATGATATGTTAATAACATCTTCAATTGATTCGTTAAATGCGATCCTCTTGAAACATTGTAGTCACCTCATCATACCGTTTTATCAACTTAAAACCTAAAGTTATAGTGCCTTCAAAATATATTGTTGGTACTTGTATGCACAAGACCCTTCTCACATGGTATTGAAATTGAACTCCTAGCTCATTAAATAAAATCGATGTCGATACACCCCCACCTGTAGACGTGCCTTCTACACCATGCGCTTCATCTACTGCAAATCAATTCTTCATATACACATCTCACAAAATGTATTTTATCATGCTTCGTGTTGATCATATGGCTTGTGTAAATTATCTCTCGTGGAACGTATTCCCTTTTTCTTTTGGCAAGAAATTTTATCAAACAAGTCGTGGTAACAATGCATACACTCTTCATTTTGATTGACATTATGAATAATGCTTCCTTTTCGCACATTAATCAACTTCATTGCTCTTATACTGACAATTTCACACTTCTCTGGGCTATATACATACTTGCTTTTAATGAAAACTTGATAAGTTCTCGAAATATGGAACTTCATTCATTGGCAATATGTCAACTCCTTCAAGATTAACTCATCCTTCAAAGGAAATGCTCCTTTTTCTTCTACTATTGAAATTATCCGCCACATGTGCACAAGAAAGTAACTAAATGTTGCTCTGATAGTGGTTTATCTTATTTCCTTATTACTCCAACCTCCTCCATCATCCAAATTTAACTCCTTTTTCACCATTCAATCTCGAATGGTGATTTGCTTCAATCCATAATGACTTGTTTGAATGCATTTCTATTGTAGACACCAAATTTTGGTATGCTTGTCCCCCACATTCACTCTCCTTCGTCATCATTTGGCACATACATACCTCTCTTCCTATTCAAATACATATTTCCTTCCTAAAACCCATTTATTCATCTAATTCCCACTTTCCCATCTTAACAGTATCATTATTTTATCTTCCCTAATTCATCCTTAATAACATCTAATTAATCCCTAAACCCATCTTTTATCCTAATTTCATCCCCAAACACCCCATTTATCATCCCTAGGTCCCCATCTACCCTTATTCAAGGTCTTTCATCCTCAAACCACCTTTTATCCTTCCCATACAACCCAACCCGCTATTGTTACCCCTTTAAGTCTCTTTGCATCGAGTTGACCATCACCTCCATTGCCCAAATCAAGGGTCGGCCGCAATCGATCGGCGGTGACCTTGGCGGGTTCTTTGTCAACCTTATAAGTATACCCATCCCCCTCTCTTAAGGATGAATTTTTGAGAATTCAGGATTTCTTGCGAGTTTTGATTTGTTTCTTTCTCTTCTTTGGAGCTATAACCATCAACTTGGAGCTACTTTGGAGATCTTGCGTGCCATCTTGATAGATTTGAGGTCTATTACTTGCTTGGAACCTTCATCTTTGTTTCATCCCCAGTACATCGGTCTTGCAGTCTGCTAGTCCTCTTAGAGCTTTGTCATTTATCAACCTTCATTGATACTTTCCCATAATCATTTTCCCATCCATTTAACCCTCTCAAACCCAAAATCTATCCTCGTTCTCCATCAATTCTACCCAGTCACCATCGACTCGATCTGTATATGCCCTTTTTTATCTTTCTTTCACCTTCTTTGCCACTTGCTTTCCCATTCCCGCAACATTTCGAGACATTCTCATCTTTCTGTCTTGCACACTTGCACTTTAGATCTCATCTTCATTATCACTAGTGGTTGTCGATCCAAATTGTAGGAGTTAAAATCGACTTGACATGCAATTGCCATCTTCTTTCATATATGTCAATTTTATTTCATCCTTTATATTTTCTCCAAAGCATTCCAAAACCAAATACAAAGTCTCCATCTTTTCGATTCAATTTCATATTTATTTTTTGTACTTTTTTAAGCAACTATATCGCATTGCCATCAATCAGCACTACTGTCCTCGGGTTTCGTCAACCTAACCAAGTTTGGTCTCTCTTTTCTCATCTTTATCATTATCTATATTGTCAAATATTTAGCATAAATCATATCTCTATTTTATTCTATCATCCGATGTATCATATCCATCCATTATCATTTATATATCTTTTTGTCAAAGTGGGTTGACATCCATCCCTACGAAGTTATCACTTCTCAAGACTAATTTAGTCAGAAACCCACCATTTAATTTACTAATTTTTTTCTGTTTAGATTCTTTATTGTGTAGGTTATCTAGCTATCCGTAGAGAGATTCTTTTGTGCCCATGTCTTCATCTTCATCACCATCATATCAAGAGGTATCCTTAAACCCTCTCATAATATGGAGTTTCCTATTTTCTTGTATTCATGTCCATAAACTTGAAGAGGAGCGGAAAAATTCAATCAAAATTATGACACACTCGGTGGGACCACCTTATTTTTATTGAGTTCTTTATTTATTTTCATTTCTATTTTCTATTTCTTTCTTTATATTAATTCTACAAGTAGACCTTTCTTACTTTCGTGCTTTGGGGATCTTGTTTGCTTGGTTCAAAAATGTGTGTGCTCGGATAAAAATAAAAATAAAAGGAAAAAATGTGTATCCAGGTATTCCTCATTTTTGTCCCTATTTTCTCTTTTTGCATCTTCCCCCTTCTTTGTGTGCGTGATCTCATCAAATACAAAATTTCGGTTTGGGATTTGAAAAGAACCTCTACATGCTTTCTTGATAACATAGATTAAGAAAGAGGTAATATTTTTATTCACTTCTTCCACACAACCAAATTCACAAATCAATTAACACATATAAAACATCTCCTACTAGGTGGAATTATTGGGATTCCATCACTCAATAAGGAAGTCACCACGGTGTTCAGGTCGTGTAAGATGTTTTTATTATTGGTATAAAGGCTAAGCACCCGACAACCAAGTATCATTGCGGTGTGTGAAGTGAGGGGTAGGCCCCAATACCAAGCCACGTAATGGTAATCATCACCGATTTGAGCCTCACGTACCTTCGAGTAATATCGAGGGTGTCATCCTAAACAACCTAAACCCATCCTTAGAACAACCACTTATTAGGTTCCCTTTGAGCGCCCTTCTTTTCTTTTTCACACTATTCTAAATTAAAAAAGATAATTAACACTTTATTTCTTGATTTTCTTAATATATTAATAATCAACATAAGTTCTTGTTTTTTTCACGCCCTTTATCACTAGATCTCAAGCCAAAAGAATGGAACAAACAACCTCGTCCTAACAACATCCCTACTTCCAATAATAATTACCAACAAACATCTTCCCTTTTCATTATCTCTTTCACACCTTGGTCACTTGGTCTTTTGTTTCCTAACCTATTGTTTCCAAGGTTCCTCTTCACGAGACCTGTAATCCAAACCAATCCTCATGTTGAAATTAATCCCTTCATTTATCACCAATATATCCCCTCTAGGCCATCTACACCCCCATCTCGCCACATCTTTAAGAGCATTTGGACCTCCCACCATCCTCAGTGGATGCGTGGAGTTTCAAGAGCTTCTTGATGTCAACCCCATTTCTCTTCATGATTACCTTTTCCATAAATCCACTAATCTCCCCATTCAATGGCCTCCCCTTTAACAAATTCATACCTATCCTCCGCATTCAATCCGAGAGGTTCTTACCTCTCGAACTTGACATTTTATTTCCAAGGGCACAAAGGCGAGCTAAGAATGGATCAACATGAACATGGCCCCCATGACTCTTTCTCCATGATCCATCAAACCCACTAATCCACTCATTGGTGGTACCCATTCCACCCACCCTACTTCACATTAACACCCTCACCACTTCTTCTATCCCCATCACTTCTTCATCTACTATGGTTAGTAGTGCCCCTATCCACACTCTTCAAGAATCCCGTCCTACTACTTCCACCACTCAAGCAACATGTTAAAAGCTCATTTCCCATCTCTACATCTCAAGTCTATGCTACTATGATTACCTCACAACCACACTCTTCGAAGTCAACCCAAACTCTTCAACCCCCACAATGGAATTTATTTCAACACATCTTCCCCAATCAACCTATCCAAGCATCTCAACCGCCCCATATGCAAATCCCAACTCACCCCACGTAAGCCCAATCTAATATCCCCATCTCTCACCAAAATCACAAGCCTATCCATCTAATCAAATCCCCATCTCATAACAACATCCTATCTCACAACCTACCCAATCCAAACCTTTAAACTATCTTCCTCCTTACCAACCACCTCTGCAAACTCCCACTTATCCTCAACAACATCAATCCTATTTGTAACCCAACCCATCCACATCTTATACCCAACAATCACATCAATCAGGTCCCTCATCCTCACACATCCAATAACCCCATGAGAGTTTTTATAAGTAGAATGGCCAATCTCAAGCCACTACTTTGGGGCCTAAGAGCACTTTCACTTACGAACAAATTTTTATTGAACCTATAACCCATCCATGCCCGTTAAACCTTATTATCTACACCTGAAACTCCCCCGATTTTTTTGACCTAAAACCCCAACATGATTGTAGGGCTTAGGAAATATCAATCTTTGTTAAGGATGTACACGGAAATACACCACTTCTACTCTAAGAACATAAATGTAAATAAAAGCACATAACATATTATACTCCAAAATCCATTCTTTATTTATTCATCAATAATGATTACATCAATTTCTAGTACATGCATATTCTTTCCTTTCTCCTATCTCTACTCTCATACAAAATATCAAAATGGAATTCACATATGTCTTTCATGATGCACACTATACAATACATTAATTATAATAGATATACAAAATCAAATATGTTTCAAAAGACACTTCCTTTGACTCGTGCCTCTTTCGGCTTCGGTCTTATTGTCTTGGTGTGATTTGTCTTTGTTACACGGATTTTAGCCAACTTCCACGGTTCTTCCCGTGTGTCATGTGGCTTCCTTTGTATCTCACGTCTTTTCTTAGTCTTTCATGGATTCCTCTATGTATCGTGGTTTTGTGCCTTTATGTCGGTTTCTTCTAGTATTCCTTAGCATCAACTAGCTTTTCTTAATTTTCTTTAGTTTCTCTATGCCTCATGGTTTCTCCTTCTATGTGTGGTTTTTCCTTCATTCCACGGCTATCTCCTTAGCCTCACATCTTATTCAAAACTTTGATGAAGACTCATGTCAATATTTTCTAAGTTCAACAGTAAGGAGGACCCTGAACAACATCTTCGTGTCTAGGGATGCATGTTATCTCATTGCTCATGACCAAGACCTCATGCTTCGTACTTTCCCCATATCATTGGTTAGACTTGCTTTGACCGTGGTATAACAACATCCCCCACTATTCTTTCTTCTCTTTCACCGACTTGCGTAACTAGTCTTAGAGCACTTTTCTATCAATGTTGCACGTAAAATCACCATTACCAACCTCTATTCCATCAAAAATTCAATGATGAATCAATCGCACATTTTGTCGCTAGGTGGCATGACATCATCAATCAATTGTCCTTCTCTCTTCCTCAAACCGAACTCATCAAAATATTCTCTCGATCATGTGTAAATAATATCTCATCCACTCTTCAAATCCAATCTTTTCAAACCTTTGAAGTGGCATTCACCATGGCTCGCAAACTATAATTACGTTCCCTTGAGAAAAGCCATGTCAAGCTTTGCTCCAACAAGCCAAAAACTGAATTCACTATCTCATCTACCCATAATGAAAAATCTAAAAAACGTAACCAATACCATCATGGTCAAATCCTCTTCTGCATCTACATCCCACATCGAGCCTCCACAAAGGGTTCCTTGACCAACTCCTAACTATACTCCCTTTGGAGATCCCTATAGATCTATCTTTGATAAACTCATGGCTTTATGCCTTAATTAACTTCCCCTTATCCGATCCATTATTGATTCACATCCCGAACCCACGTGGTACTGTTATCGCTAATTTTGACTTTGCAAAATTATAAAATAAAAAAATAAAAAATTTGAAAATTTTCAAAAGTGTTACTTTGCGTGGTTCATTGCCCTCATCGCGATCGTCTCATTTTTGTGATCATTTCGGTCTTCGTTTCATCCTTTTCGGTGAGAACTCTTCCCGCCAGGCTTTAAATCGCGTTAAAATACATTAAAATTAATTAATTAATATTTAATTAATTAATCGCTCCTTGTTTAATAAAATTAACTTTTAAATAACTTGAGAGTATTTAATTAAATAAATATTAATTAAGAGTTCATTTAACAAATTTTAATTTCCGGGAAGTAAGCTTATGCTTCCAATCACGGAATGCCAATTTGGCTTCCCGAACCCGGATTTCCGCATTCGACAATCTTCTTCAAATTTCCCGCATGTGGGATTTTCTCCACCAATTGCCAAATCATGGATTGGCTAATGGGCAGGAAATTTCCCAATTTCCCACATGGGGAAATTGAACGGGGATTTCACCCACTTTGCCATTCCCATTGGCAATTGGCCGTTGCTTTCCCCATTTCCCCCTGGCACTTAAGTCCACTACCCAGGAAGAGAGGAAGTTGGATTAATCCTCATAACTTCCTCCGTCAAACCCATTGGAAAATTAGCATGCGAAGCTTTGCTTCTTATTTCTTCTGAAGGACATAATATTTTGTCACATCCAACAATCTTCCATGCATTTGTCAGGAAAGAGCAGCATTTTTTAAAGAACAATTTTAAAATAACCAAGACAACAATTTCCACGCCTAGGAGAGAGAAGAATTCAGGGAAGAAGAAGTCAGTTTTAATGAATTTGTAGAGATTGAAAAAGACAATAAATTAAAAAGAGAATGTCGGTCTCCATGCATAGCCTAGGAGGAATCCCACGCATAAGCTAAAAACATTCACCACGTTTTTAGAATAGTCCAAAAAAATTGAAGATAGCAAAGGAAAATCCACACGCCTAAGAGAAAGAAGGACAGGAGAATTTTTCAATAAAACAAAAATTTAAAATTCCTTTCCATGCATGAGAACAAAAGGAACAACAACATTTCTTGTCTCGGTGCAGTGTTCGGAATTGGTTATTGCTTGTGTGAAGCATTATGACCCTGAGAGACGAGGAATTTTTAAAGATAATCGCAAGCCTTTCCTCTTAATCACACCAAAGCACATTGAGGAATTTTTTGGCATTCCCGACTTTCCCGAGAATGCGGACATCACTCGCTAGTCAACATAAGAATTATGGGATGAAGAACCCCTGAGATGGAGCAAGATGGTCAATAACAACTAGTTAGTAACCAAGAGACCTTGAATTGATAGGCTCCCAAAGAACTGTACCATGTTGAGTTCGTGGAAGAAATCGAGACATGATCACTCTCCTAAGTTAAGTTTTCGGTCTACCTTCTGCTAGGATTTTCCACCCATGGATGTACCAGTTTATCTATATCATCCTAGCCAAGAAAGAGTTTGTGGATTGGGCCACCATCATCAGTAACACCCTTCACAAACAATTGATAGAAGTTAAGATGACTGGATGCTTCTACATGACTTCATATCTGACCTATGCAGTAGCACGAAGAAAGCTATTTTCGGGACTTGAAACGAGAGGGGTCATGGGGCCGTCGAACAGTGTTTTTCATTATTACCCTCAACTCAGCTTCAAAAATAGTTCTCACCATTTTAGAAGAGTCAATGATGCATTCACCTTCCGCATGATCCAAAACCTGAATCGGAATACTGAGGAAAGGTTTTCCAAAGAAGCCATGAGTGTCATTTCCCAATGGGGAACCTAGTTTATTCAATTTTCATCTTTTTCCTACATTTGCGTGAGTGGCTTTGCTGGGACCCCATGGAAACTTCCTAAGTACGTCAGTGATAGATGGGCATTAATGGAGCTAGCACGACAATTATTCCAAGTTCATTGCCTTCTTAGTGACAAGCACCGTCCAGGAATTCATTTCCTGATCCAAATCGGGGAATACCAATGTCCAAATCTTTTTAGTGCACAACTCATGGAAAAAGAGTTCACTCTCATAACCATCCATCCATATGTGAAGAGAGCCCAATTTGATATCAATGGATATATGCAAAATATTTTGGGAGAAAAGTACCAACATAGTCCTACCATGGAAGATTTACTGGGCTGCTTGTTCGGATGAACATGAGGTAAGAAGGCGGGAGTACTCTCACCTAACACTTGCTCAGATCAAGGCTTTCCACATCAAGAGTCCTCCCGATTCATTCATAGATGATGATGAGGATGTCGTCGATCCCTCATATGATGTCGTTTCCTTTACCCCATTGCCTCGAATCGACTGGACCAAAAGAGATGAATTTTCTCTTGATGGCAAGAACCAACCAATTATTGAAAGAAGCATATCTTGGTATGACAGAGAACTTGCCAAATTATAATCAATTCCAGATCACGTTTTGGGATCACAAAAATTGCCAATATGAGGGGGTCTCCATTTGACCAAAGTCTCTTCTCGATCAACCTCATTACCATCCAATCATACACAACAAGTGAGAAAGGAGTGGTTGCCGAAATCCACTTCACCAAGCAACGTGTCACAAGGTGAAAGATCTAAAGATCCTAACCCCGAAGAAGGAAAAGAGCGTGTGTTTGGATTTTCTACCTTGAGTAGAGATTCTTCTACCCACATCGTTAATAGTGCTCCGAAGCTAGCAACAAATGATCCTCAGCCATGCTTCAAACAAGCATCCACTCAGGTGCAGGTAATTCAAATATCAAATACTTTGGAGCATGTAGTTCATGAAGGGATTTCCCAAAATCTCCCAAATAATCAGGAAGTGGATATTGAGGTTGTGTCTCCTCAAATTGATGTCGTAAATAGAATTCAAGAAGGATCTCATGATGTTGGAAATAATGAGAATATTGATTCGAACTCTATGATTCTGTATGCTGAAATAGTGAATGATACTCCTTCCTGGGTTGATTCCGAAGTGAAGACAAAGAAGAGATTTGTCAAGCCAATTGACATTGATTTTGATGCCCTTTTCAAACTTTTGAATGACACCATTCCTAAGAAGCCTAAGGTGCTTTCTCGAATAATGGTGGATAATGATGGAAACAAATTTGCAGACCTTGCCATTCCACAAGTGGATAAAGAGTGCGATGCTATGACACCTGTCGACTATGAAGTTTCCAGATTGGGACTTGGAAGATCTACATTATAAAGTGACATGGCGATGGCTCGAGATTCAATTGATATCGTGCTAAAAAGACTTGAGAAATAAAAGTCTCAAAACTCTCGGCTCAAGGCCAAAAAGAATCAATTGGTGGAATATGTTCAACATTTGATAAATCCCATATCATCCACCTTCCCAGTACCTGATGCAGTGGCTGCCCCAGATGAAGATACTCTCAATTTGTCAAAGGAAATAAACACATTGGGCCATGTCACTAAAACTTGGCTTTCAAGAGATTCTCGTTTTAGGCCAGGGGACGATCAAGACTGCAGTTAAGCTTCATGAAGATGTCAGTGCGTATCTTGATCCAATTCTTTCTTTCAAAGAAACTTTTGTTTCTGCTATATCAAATTTGGATGAGATATTGCCCAGTTTACAAGAGATGACAAGTATGGAATCTTCAGTTTTAGCTATTGAAGGAATTCTCAAATTTGAACATCGAGGGACACGTTTTCTTTGGTGTCTGCATCTCAAATCAAGAAAAACGCTTCTCGAGGATTCTATGATTCATTATGACAACATGTGCAATGAAGCCTTCACTTCACTCTCCTTGATTCAGGAATTCATGGCTGAGATTCCTTGTAACCTCGTAAATGAGCATAATCAAAGGTGTTCATCGGAGCAGGTGGAAGAACAATTTTCACAATTGTTTAAGGACATGTATACTCCCGCCAACAATTTCTCGTCAGTTTCCATGGAGCGGTGCATCAAATTAAAGAACTTATTTGAGAATGCTCAATCCAAAATTGTTAATTTAAATGATATGCCAAGTAGAATTCTTGAATTGCAGGTATTTTGTGAGGCTATTCTTCGACCAAGTGAACCTCCAGAAGAAGAAAAGATGTTTGAAACTTTGGGAAGGTTTAGATCCTTTCAACTGGCAAAAGCAACAGATCCTAATTTCACCGGCAGTGCAGGGAGTTGATTTTCTTGGTATCTAACGAAGTGGGAGAGTCCATTTCTCATACGATTGAGATAGGCGGACCCCATTTCAATGGATAAGGCACTAGTTATTATTGTATAGTTTAAAAGGTGTTGTTATTTTTTTGGAAAAAATGGATATTTTAAGTAATTTCTATTTTTGGGTTGTCTTTAATAAAGTTGTTGAAAAAGTCATAGGTCACTTAAGTGCCTTATCTAATGATCATGTAAAACCCTAACTACTTTGTAACCAACTTTTGGGTTATAAAAGGAAGTGAGGGGCTCATTTGTAAGGGGTGAATTTGAGAGAGGAGAAGAAATACTATTGTGTGCAAGCTTTGTTTCAGAAGAAACTATGTTCTTTTGTGAAAAAACATTTTGGAGTTAATGAAATATGAACTTTGTGTCTCATTCATTGTCTCTTGTAACATTTGATGTTCTTATGTTCATTAGATGTTAGGTGTTTGAATCTTGCATGCAAAAATTATCTTTTATCTTATTGTCAACGTTATTAATCGATTGTTCTAGTTCACAAAGTGATCAAGCTTTGATTATCTACTTGCTCATGTGTGTTCCCTTTTACACGTTCTTGTTTGGCTCACTCAAACTCCGTTTTATTTGTGTTAGTTATTCATCTTTCTTCCTCATGCAATATTAGGCTCTGTTTTACCTAACTCTTGCATGTTCTTTCCATTCATTCCATTTCACTCCTTTCCTTCATTCCATTCCATCTCCCTCATTCACTTTTCTTTCCATTGATGTTCCAAAACACCCCCACATATAATCTTGAATGTACAGATGTAAATACGCTTTTGGTTTTCAATAAAGGCATCCTCACCTTCATTGAGGAGGGACTTTATTCCCACACTATTGCATGTCATTTGCATGCGTGCAAATCCATATGCTAACAGGATGCATGCAAAACCATTACTTTATGAAGCATCACCAATTCTGCGGTCACAATATCAAAAAACAACACCTTGAAAGACATTGACTAATGGCTTATCGATCATGGGGACCTTCATTGGACAATCCTAATGCTCCTCCTAACCAACCCCTAGATGTCTTCAAGAACCCTTCCCTAATCATCCACCAAACAATCAAGTTACTTCTCCTACATCTCAAGCACCCAACGCCCACACGATTAATACTCTAAGTCAAGATTCAACATCACCACCTAAGCCCATCATCCTTTCACCTATTGAATCTACATCTATTTTTCCCATGTCCACTTCGACATCTACCCCTACATCTATAATCATACCCCACATCTACTACACTCACATCCAATGTCTCCCCATCTTTTTACACCCAAATCTATTGTACCCATGCCTACTTCAATCACACATGTATCCGCACCCATACCTACATAAACTATCTTTGCCTCTATTACATCCACATCTACTCTAATCACATCTATTACATCTACATATACTCTACCCACATCTATTACATATGCATCTATTTACCTACATATACTATCTTTGCCTCTATCACATCCACTACATCCACATCTACTCTACCCACATCTATTACATTTGCATCTATTACATCCACACTTATCCCAACACCTACATATACATCTATTCCCTTACCCACATCACTATATCCACATCCATTATCCCTACATCTACATCTACTTTACGACTCTTATCTACAACCACATCCACAATCGTACTCCAACCCCACATCTATCCAAATGTCCACATCTATATCCATACCTACATACACATCTATCTCTTCACCCACATCTTGAACCATATCCATACACACATCAACATCTGAATCTATGTCCACATCCATATCATCCCTTAAAGACTCCATCAAGCGGACATCTCCCCATGACTCAATCGTAAGCGATGTCCAAATCTTATCCTTACCACCAAGTCAACCACCCCTACATGAGCACCTCCAAAATCCCCACAATCTACAACTTCTTTTCATCTCAATACTCATGTTATCTAAAACCATATTCAACCCCCACATCCACAACACCACCTACATCTAAATCATCCAATTCTACCTCCAAGGAAAATCCCCCATTGAAATCATTGTCATCCCCGCTTAAAGGTAAAACCCCACAAAAAAAGCTAAAAACCTTGGTGTTCTTACTAAAAATATCTCACTCATCCACATAAAAAGTTAGAGCTTCTCCCTTTGAATCCCTATCAATTTCAACTGCAAACCAACATCTAATCATCTACCTTAAGTCCTCACCCATCCATTTTGGGACCAAGCCCTTCTTCCCAAATCCCCATCACCTCCAAATCTGAATTAAAATCATCCATTCCTCCCAAAAAATCTGAATCCAAATCATCTACTCTTCCCCCAAATCTGAATCAAAATCATCCATCCCTCCTTCCAAATCTAAATTTGAATTCAAGGCTCCAACAAAGCCTCATAAGAGTAAGGCATCACTTTTACCTTCATCATATTCTACCAAATCTAATTCATCTATAACCCTTAAAATACTCTCTTCAAAAACCCCCATTAGGTCCTATACTGAAATCCTTCAACGTCTCATCCATGTCTATGGAATCACCCTTCCTCATACCAAATCCTTCGATTCACGTGGTGAAAAATCCATGTGGTTTTATTATAATGCCATTTTGGCTTATCATCACACCCCTAGACATGATGTCGAACATTGCAGGGCCCTCCATACCCTCATCCACAACCTTATAGAAGAGGATTACCTTCTCATCAAAGAAGACCACCCTCTTCCATCTACTAGCTCATCCGCATCCCCATGCCATCCTCCAATTAATTCTACACCCAAAGCCTCTAACTATGATTCTTCACCCAAATCCTATGTTGCAATCACTCCTCCAAACATTACCTAATATAAAGAAAGTCCTCTTTTCATCAATGTCGTTCGTATTGCCAACTTCTCTTTCCCTCATGATCCACATAATCTACCCAACCATCTACCCAATCAAAGCCAAAATTTGTTATCATCTCTCCTTCTAACGAACCTACCCCATCTTATTCTTCACCCAAGGATAAGGTATTCATCCTAGCCATCCTCGAACACAAAAGTCTGCCGCCTTTGAGCACAACATCTTAAAGAAACTCCATCAGGGACCCAGTCAAAATATATCTCTATGAGCTCATCCTAAGCTCTCCTAACCATCAAAAATCCCTCCTAGACACCTCATAACACATTCCTATTACCATCAATGAGACCCAACATTTTATGCCCCTTGTCAAGCTCTCACATCCTTCGCCCCATCTCTTTTGATGTTTTCAAAATTCCCGACATGTTACCCGAGGATCGTGACCTTCCCCTCTTCATCACAGGCCGAATCAACGACACCTTCATCCACCGATCAATGATTCACAATGGTGCCAACATCAATATCATCTCATCTCATACCTTTGACCAACTCAAAATTTCTAAGTCCATTGTCACTCAATCATCCACATTTATTTGTGCCTTGATGATGTTGTTTCCCCCACCTTGGGCATAGTTATCCCCCATCTCGTGTCATGAAATGCTCCTCCATGAACTCTTTTACATTGTTGAGGGGGATTTTCAATACAATGTTTTACTTGGACGTCCATGGATCCACACCATGTGTTGCATCCCATCCACTCTCCATCATTTCCTTATATACAAACATGAGGGGAAAATCCATATGCTAACTTTCGACCTACCTCCATTCAAATCATGCCACATGACCTATCGGCCAATCGATTTTCTCATTCCTAAACAAGTACCATCCTTCAAATCATCTATTAGCTCATCCATGCATGCATCCAAGTTTCCTAATAACGAATCTCTTGACACTGTGATGATGCAACGTCTTTCACTGAGGGAGTATCGACTCCTTACCCTTAATGTTCTTCCCACTCCCAATCAACTTGGTAGACTCGGCAGGATCCTATGTATCAACCTGGCATTGGGATTATCATTTCCTTTGGTCCTTCCCATCTAAAAACAAATCTCATCTATGGAAGCATCGATCGCCATTTCTCTCACATTTATGGTCAACCCCACACTAAGCCATATACCAATGGATTCGATTTCCTCTATAATAAATCCTTCACTTACACCTACCTCCATCGTTGCGCATGGAAGGGATTCGGTCTTGGACGTTATGAGCAAGGCATGCACGATCTTATCATCGACCAATCCCACAAGCCTCATGAGAAATTTGGATTGGGTTTCAAAGAATAACCCACCAATCCTCTCACACCTACTTCTTCATCGACATTGCCCATGTACATTGATCCATCATCCAAACTTTCCCCATCCGATGATCCCATTGATATGAATGACACAATATCCCTTTCTTCTAGCTTTTTAAAGCTCCACCATCACTTTAGGACCAATCACTTATCAAGATGAAGGTGAAACTAGGTCCCTTCCTCTCATATTCCCGAAATGGTTGGGGAATATTCCCTTACTATTTATATTCTTCAATGAAGTTATGAAGACTCCATTCTTTCCTACACGGGGGCACAAGATTCTCATATTCATAAGTCCTTACCTCCTGACACATCTACCCTTCTCAATGAATCGACCATCGACATGAACATAGGGACTCTGCAAGAGTCGTGCATCCTTAAAGTGGGTCAATCTCTTCATCCACAAGAGTTAGGCGCCTTCACTGCTTTCCTTTCTAAATATAGTTAGGCCTTCACATGGTCGTACACCGCATGCTAGGTCTCGATCCCAACATCTTCGTTCACAACATATTTACCATCCCCAATGCTAAACCGGTCAAGTAAAATCTCTTCCGCGCATCCTCACGTTTTCCTCCTTGTCAAGAGGAATTACAAAGCCTTATCTCTGCTAATTTCATCATACCCATCGAATATCTGCAATGGGTTTCTAAAATTGTACATATTACCAAATCCTCTGAAAATATCTACATCTATACCGAATTTCGAGATCTAAATCTTGTTTTTCGTAAAAACAACTTTCCCCTTCCTAACATCGATTAGCTTGTTGACCTCACCGCTGGCCATGAAACACTTTCTCTTGTGGATGGTTTTAAAGGATATAATCAAATCCTTATCATGCCAAAAGACCAATATAAGACCTCTTTCATCACCCCTTGGGAACATTTTACTATCATGTCGTACCCTTTGGTTTGAAAAACATAGGGGCCACCTATCAACACGCTTATGACCTACATATTCCATGACCTCATCCATAAAATTGTAGAGGATTATGTCAATGACCTCTTGGGTAAATCCAAACATCGGCATAACCATATTTATGTCCTTGAAATCCTCTTCACATGTCTTATCCATTTTTTCCTTCATCTTAATCCCGCCAAGTGTGTGTTTGGAGTGCTAACTAGAAATATCCTTGGCTTCATTGTTTCTATCAGGGGTATTGAAGTTGACCCCACCAAGATCAAAGTTATCCTTGAGATCCCTCCTCCTTCCAATCTTAAGAAACTTTGTAGTCTTCAATCCCAACTTCATCTCACAACTTTCTAGCCATTTCCAACCTTTTCATCACCTCCTTCGTAAAGATACTCACTTCAAGTAGGATGCCAATTACCAAAAGTCCTTCGACAAACTCAAGCATTATCTTCTATCATCATCTATGCTCACACCTCCATATAAGGAGGAGCCTTTCTATCTTTACATATCGGCACTAATCATCCTTTAGGTATCATGTTGGCGTACTACGATGAGCAAGGCAAGGAGCAAGACGTCTATTACATCATCCGCACAGTTCACGAGTACAAAACCCATTATACCTAAGTTGAAAAGTTGTGTTGTGATCTTTTCTTCACCACTTCTAAGCTTCACCACTATCTTCTCAATCATAAAACCTATGTCATCACCAGCTTTAATCCTCTCAAAACCATGCATTCTAAGCCTTATCACAATGATTGCATCACTTGATGGCTCATGCTCATGACCGAGTTTGACCTAGAGTTCATCTCTCAAAAATCAATCAAAGGTCGGGCCATCACTTATCAACTATCCAAAGCCCGTCTTCCCGACACTCATTTTCCTCATGAGTAATTCCATGATGAATCTATCCACACCATCAATCATGAGTACTCTCCTCTCAAAATGACACTTTTCTTGTATGGATATAAGCGTTAGCAAGGGGGAGGTGCTGACATCATCATCATTCCTCCTTGGGAAACTCCTATCCCCATCACTTGCAAGTTTAATTTTGAGTTCACCAACAACATGGCTGAGTATGAAGCCCTCATCTTAAGACTTCAAATTTATATCATGCTCGGCGTCCAAATCCTTGATATCTATGGTGATTCTCAGCTCATTGTCAATCAATTAGTGTAAAAAATGAAGTCCTTCAAAAATACAAGGAAATTGTTGACTTTATCCTCAAGGCCTTGAATCATTACATCATCCAAACTATCTCACACTCATCTAATCACTTTGTGGACACTATGGCATCCCTTGCATATCTCATCCCATGACAACTAAAGAATCTAAACTTTTCGTTGTTGTTCACTACATTGATCAAAAATCTCATACCAATGAGCTTCCTTGTGTCAATCTTGTCGACTCTAATCACTCTAATATCCGGTATACTCGGATCTTTGACTATCTATCTCAATCTAAAATCCCCTCGATATATCCAAAAATGGTAGGAGGTCATTTCTTCAATGCACGAACCACTATGTTATCATCGGTGGCATCCTCTATAAATGTTGGTTCAATGGTATCTTACTACTGATGCCTTAAATGTCATGAATCTATCCGCGCTTATCCAAGCGGTCCATGACGGCATATGTGGTGGACACTTTAGTGGTTTGGCCATTTCCAAATGTGTTCTTCAAATGGGATACTATTAGCCCACCCTCAACCAAGACTGTTCTGACTTTGTAAAAAATTTTGTTAAATGTCAGCAACATTCTAATCTCATATGTATCCCTAGTCAGGATTTTCATCCGACTCACGATCTTGACCTATCTCACAGTGGGTCCTCGACCTCATTGGTATCATCAATCCATGCTCTTCTCAAAGTCACCATTATATCTTAACCACTACTGAATACTTCACTAAATGGTTGGAAGCCATTCCAATCACATCCACTAAAGCTAACAAGATCATTGATTTTGTTTTATCAGCATATCATCTTCCGTTTTGACGTCCCTCATAAAATCATCAAGGACAATGGAAAGTCCTTAAAAATACCTTATGAAGCTTTGAAAATATTTCAATATCAATCTTATCTTCTCATCTCCTTATTATCCTCAAATCAACGGCCAAGACAGATCTACTAACAAGACTCTTTGCAACATTCTTTCCAAAATTGTTGTTAAATCAAGTTGAAATTGTCATCTTCATGTCCCCTTCACTCTTTGGGCTTATAGGACTAACATCCGCACCTCTACATGTGCTACTCCTTTCTCTCTTATATATGGATATGAAGTCGTTCTTCCTCTCAAAGTACAAATTCCATCCTTATGCATCTCTCTTCGTGACTTCATCTCTGATGAGGAATATCGCCAGGAGCATCTAGCACAACTTGAATTGATAGATGAATGTCTCCTCATCACCCTTTAAAACCATCACATATACCAAGAGAGAATCAAACACACATATATTAAACATATTAAGGAACATTATTTCAATATTGGTGACCTTGTCTTGAAATAAAATCAGAACGTCACTACTCTAGAAAGGATCCAACGTGGAAAGTTTTCTCCCAACTGGATTGGACCATATATTATCACACATAAGTATGGGTCCGAAGCCTATCGTTTAGCCTCTCTTGATGGTAAATCAGAAATAGAACCTCTCAATGCCTTGCACTTGCAACCTTTCTATTGTTAACATATCTACCAACATGATCTTAGTCACATTAGCGATCTTATTTCCATCATTATCCTTCTCCATCTTCCACCATGATGATTTGGAATCATGTGGTCTCCGTCACTATCTTATTTATGACCTTGAATATGGGAACCATGACTCTACTCATATAATATTCCTTATGGATAAGTTCCTCCTTTTAGGTGGGAACCCCACAATCATTACATCCATCTCCTTCTTATCTACCTACTGGAACCATGATAAGGGTCCACATGTGTCACTTGTACATCTTATTTCCCCTCCCCAAGTGGTCTACTTGGCTATCCTCAACTCTATCTTAAAAGTCAAAAATCACAGATGCTCATATCAAAAGCTATCTTATCCAAAAATAGACTTCTCCCTTGAAGGAAAATTGTTCATATAAAACAAATAATATAGACTGATCCCTCGAAAGACATATATCATTTATCTCATCGTGTCATCTAAAAATAAAAACTCTAAAAATAAAAGCAAAAATTTCATAATTGTGTACCACTCCCTCCAAGGATGGCTACTATGTTATATCATGGGAGTACAGGATTCCCACATTGATCACCTTTCAAAATATCAAAAGAAAAAGAAAAATTCAAAAGCAAGTATCCTAGGAAATATTCCCACATCAATCGGCTTTCCCATTACGCAAACTTCTGCATTGATCGGTTTGTATGATATTGCTCGAGTTGGGGCATAGACCTAGGAAAACCACCTAAGGAGAAACTACTTCCCCATACAAGCTACATCTAAACCCCTTGTTGTGTCTACAATAGGTGTATAAACACACCTTCCATTTTTCTCTATAATATTAAATGTGACTAACTATTGTTAATATGTATTAACAATGACCTTAGACCATGAAGTACATCACTTGCGTAATTTTTTATGCTTTACCTCTAATCCGGTCTTAAAGAATATATTCCATGTGCGCTCTTTCCTATGTTTCAAGTGTACTTATATTTTAGTCACCATACCCATGGTCACGTTTTGCCTATCTAAAAGTCATCACATATAATCATCCATATCTAATCTAATCTAACATCTATATCGTGTCCATCATATCCAACATGTCCATCACTTATCATGATCATTTCTAATCTAAATTCATCACATTTATTTTATATTACATCCATACATCATATCACATTTCTAAATCAACTTTTAATCACACTTAATCTACATCCATCACATCACACCATGCCTAATCTAGTAATCTAATCATGTATAATATTTTAATCCATCACATCTATTCTAATCTCAATCGTATCATACAAAATCTTTCACGTCATAATCCATTTTCATCCATTCTTCATCTAAATCCATATCCATAATCTAATCTACATTCATCACATCATCTATTCGAACATCAAATCTAAATCAATTCTAATTTATCAATATCTACATCCATCTTGGGAGGATTCAAATGTTTCTTCCTAACTTTATCTCTCGGAATTAGGGGCTTTTGTTCCTGGAAGGAAAATTACTGATAGCATTATTGTGATTCAAGAAGCCATCCACTCCATTAAAAGCTCTGGAAGATTGGCTATGTTTCTCAAGTTGGATATGCATAAAGCCTTTGATAGGATAAAATGGTCTTTCCTTCAGGCCATCCTGCTAAAGGTGGGTTTTGATAACTTTCTGGTTAATATGATTATGACATGCATTTCCACTGCCAGTTTCTTAGTTTTGGTCAATGGCAAACCGGAAGGTTTCTTCCAAGCTGGTAGAGGGCTGAGACAAGGTGATCCTCTCTCACCTTTCCTCTATGTCATAATGGTTGAATCCTTGAGTAGAATTTGTCAACTTGCCATGGTTTCCAATTGCATCCAGGGTGTTAAAATCTCAAATGGTCTTCCCTCTATCTGTCTCAATCAGTTTGTGGACAATAACCTTATGATGGGTAAGGCCTTTATCCATGAGGCCTCATATTTTAAGGATGTTCTTAATGATTATGAACAGGTTTATGGACAAATGGTTAACTTCCATAAAAGTGTTACTTTTATCATAAATGTGGAGAATTAGGTTCAAGCCAGATTAGCTCGCATCTTGGGCTGAAAAATTAAACATTTTCCATATTCTTATTTGGGTATGCCCCTGATCCATAAGAAGCCTGACCTCACAGTTTGGAATGCTCTGCTGGAAAGAATTAATAGTAAACTTTCGTCTTGGAAGGGTCTCTTTCTCTCTCAAGATGGTAAGATCCAACTGCTCCAAAGATCCCTTCAAGGCATTCCCATTTATCTGATGTCTCTTTTCATGCTCCCTACTAAAATTAAGGAAGCCTTAGAGAAAATCTAGAAGATGTTCTTTTGGATGGGAGCTGGTGAGAAGTTCAAATTTCCTCTTGTGGCCTGGGATAAAGTTACTAAACCTAAGCTATGTGGAGGATTGGGGCTAAAAATATTTCTCTTATGAATGAGGACTTAATTGCCAAGGTCAAGGCTAGAGGATTGCTAGAGAGGAAGGTCTTTGGGTGTAAATTATAAAGATGAAATATTTACGGAATATAGGCAGAATGGAATCCTTTTTTAACCAAAATAACCTCCCTAGAGGGTCTATCTTCTAGAATTCCTTTGTTTCCTCTAAAGAAATCTTAGACAAAGGTACGATATGGGAAATTGACAAGGGTTCTAGAATTAGATTTTGGTATGATAATTGGCTTGAGGATTCCCCCTTAAGTAACTTGGATTTAAAAGAAGTTGCTCGAGACTACTACTGAGGAATCTAGAAAATTTTGGATTTGGGACTTTTGGATCTAGGAAGATTATGGAAGATGGGAAATCATTGAGCCTCCTTCGGATTTTGATGGTGATGTCCAACCTTTCCGAGATCTTAACAATAAAATTAAGAATTTCCACATCCCCTGTTCCAACCTAAGGAAAAAAGAAGAATCTCGAAATTTCTTGGTTAAATTAGCCTACATGTCAAATTTCAAGACTGATTTGCACAAGGACTATTGGGGTAAACTCTGGGTGAAGGATATCACCCTTGAGATTAATATCTTTCTCTGGTTGGTTGCCCAGAATAAAATCTTGACTATGGACAATCTTAGGAAAAGGGGAATGAAGATTCCCAATAGATGTTCTCTCTGTAAGAAAGGGGAGGAAAATGTCAACCATCTCCTCCTTCATTGGTCCTTCTCCCATGAAGTCTTTGCTTCCATTATGGATTTGTTCAATATCCAATGGATGCTTCCATTGTTGATTGAAGATTGTTGCTTTCAATGGGAGATCCCTTTATGTTTTCCCATCTTGATATGGGCACGAAATATTGCCCTCCCTCATTTTTTTGGGGTTTATGGAAGGCCAGGAATGATGGTATCTTTTGCAATCAGAAATCTCTTCTCTTGAAAGTTTGAAGAAAAACTTTGAATTCCATAAAGGAAAGCATTAAACTCTTTAAAGGCAAAGTCAAGAAACCTTGACCGAATAGTGAGCGAGACAGTTCTTGACATGTTAGCCCTTGGTCCAATGGAATTACACATACCTAAAAAGAACTCTAGTTGGAATAGGCCTAGGGGAAATGTTGTTAAGTTAAATTTTGATGGAGCTTCAAAAGGGAATCCGAGGTCTTCTTTGGGGAGGAGGAATTATAAGAAACAGTGAAGGAAATTGGTTGTACGCCTATGCGGTCTATTAGGTCGACAATCCAACAACATGACAGAAGCTAGAGCTCTTCTTTGGGGGGTTTTACTGGCTAAAGAAAAAGGTTTCAAGGACATACAGATTGAAGGTGACTCTCTCTTAATTAATTCCTCGATAATGAAGGTTCCATTAATTGGGACATTAGAAATATCCTCAATGATGTGAAGGAAACTTCAATTTTTTTGATAGAATTTCTTATAATCATACCTTACATCAAGGGAACAAATGTGTGGATAAGATGGCCAATTATGGAATCAATTGTAATGATTATAGGATATGGTGTAAAGTTGATAAATTACCCACGAATATGAATGAGACCATCAGTAGAGATAGAGGGCACTAAGTTTTATAATGTTGGCACGAGTGAGCCCCGTGGCGGTGACAACTTACTTAATATCTTATTCTCCACGATTTATGCTAGTGCAAATGAAAGTTTTTTTTTGAATAGTAGTACCAAACACAAGTTAAGTCTTACGAAAATGGGGGTGATAGGATTAGAGTTGAACTTGCTAGCCAAAGCATTGAAGCTTTTAATCAACCTCTATGGAACAAGCTTAGGATTGGGGGTTTTAGTAATTTCATTGCCAAATTACATGGTCATGACCCCTCCCTGTCTAAGGATTTTGGAAAATCTTGGAAAGAGGATAAGTTTGAAGTCAGAGGGATGGAAATTGAGGTTTCTAAGTCCACCATCACCTTGGCCACGAACATGAAAATGGACGGGCTTAAAATTTTTAAGGATAAAACCCGCAGAGAATAGAAATTGAGTTGTTCTTCGTAGGCAAGGAAAGATGTTCTTTCTTTATAGATGGTATTGCCAAGTCATGTATTTCAGGTATTTGGAGAGAGGTGTGCCTTCAAATCATGAAGTAAATCACTCGGAAGGAAAATACCGAAAAATCTATACTCACCATATGACTCTTCTGAATATGTTCCACCATAAGGTCATGGTGAGCATCCCCTTCTTTCTGTTTATGTCTCTGACTAACTCTTTGAAGGCTTTCCAGCAGGAGAAAGTGGAGATGCCTCTACATGAAGGGCTCATTCTTTTGATGTTTGAAAATGGGAAACCTACTCTATCCTCTTCCCTAAAAGAGCAGAGGGATGAGGATGACATCACTCTCGCAGATTACCTTACTAAGATGAAGGTCGGAAAATACAAAATTGTGGGGGAGGGATCTGGTAAAGAAATGGGTGAGGATGGTCATGGGGAAGCGAGCACCTCAAGAAAAAGAAATCGATGGTAATTTAAAGGGTTTTGAGGATTTAAGCGAAAGGTCCGATTTTAGAAGGGGTGCTTCAGGCGATGGAAGAAACCAATGTTGGTCAAAGGGAAATAATGATGGATGTCATCAACACTTCTAAGAAAATTGTCACTGCTCAAGTGAAGTCCAAGCAGAAGTTTCTGGAGCTAGAGGACTAGGTCAACAAGCTAAGTGACAAGCTAGAAGGGATGGAGGAGGGCACTAAAAGAAGGAACTTTAACTTGCGCATCAGTAGCTCCGAGGATGAGATAGAGGAAGATATTAATGACAAAGGTGTTGAGGGTGACGAGATCAAAGATAGTCATGATGGTAGCAGTGGGGGATCTCCAAAAAATTAACTTGTGGTTTTGGACTGTTGGCAAAATTTTGGTGAACTTTTGTTGTTTTTTTGTTTTGGAGATCTGTTTCTCCTTCTCCCTAGTTTTCCCACTTTGGTACAAAGTCTGGTTCATAATTGTAAGAGTTAAGCATGTTTAACTCCTTTCTTAGACTTTTTCGTTTCCTTCTTTCTCGTTGTTTTCTGTTCCTCATCTTGTAATGGCCCCTAGGGAGCCGATCCTATTTTTACCTTATCTAATAAAAATATCTACATCCATACATCACAACATCTAGATACATCATATAAAATATCTAAATCAACATCTATATCCATAATCTAATAAAACATCTAATCATTATCATAATCATCACATCCATCTAATCTAATCATCACAACACATGAATCACGATAAAAATCATCATGTATATATCATCAAAGTGTATATAAATCAATGATAGGTCTGCGTAGGGCTCTATCTCAAAATTTATACATCACAATCAAAATCCATAGATCTGTGATGTTCACCCACTATGCGGTGAACACAAGATTGGTGATGCAGGAGCATCATGGTCTAAGTAGCATCATGCTTTATTAATTCTCCGTATAGCCATGATTTTTTAGGTTTTTGAATTTGTCAAGTCCATAGGAAGTCCAAATAGGACATTTCAAGAGAGTGAAAAGAGGAAAGAAGTATGGAAGGAAGGAAAAGAAAGTAGAAAAATCATGAAATTGTAAGAAGAATATAATTTTGAAGGATAACTATGTTTTTGCATCTTGGTTTTACTTTATTAGAATTCTGAGTTTTCATGAGGAGTTTAATAATTTGTATAAATGAATGATCTTATAGCTTTTCTATACTCATTGCAATAATGTAAAATCTAATACTAATTTTATAAATTCAAAAAGAACTTAATTATTTGATCTAAACATGTGAAAGATGCTCTATTTTAGCATACTTAGATTTTCAAAACTATGTGCGGAATATTATAATGTGATAATTTTCCATCTCATTTGCATGAGAATTTCTATGAGACCTTCAAATAAGCAAGAATCATAATCATGTTCTTTGGATCTATGTGATGATTTGTTGCATGTCCTAGAACTCTAAATTGAGTATATACAAGATTGTGGTTGTGCCTATAATGCATGGGACTAGGTAACTTGTGTGAAGACATTAGAAGAGTGAGCATTGATGATTGATACATGAGAATATGGTAAGGAGAATGTAAAAAACCTAAGTAAGAACTTGTTTGGGGCCCATTGATGAAAGTATTTTTACATAATGGTGGACTTTGTGTTTCTATAGCCACAACAGTGGAAAGAACAAATATAGGTGTTGTACATGCTATCATGAGCCACTGGAAGAAAATGTTATAGAAAATGTGGATATAAATATATATATGCCAAATTCCAGATCTTGAATTGATAGTTTTGAAAATTTATAGGAAAAATACTTCTCTCGGGATCCTAACGAGGTTTTTTATAGGCCTGGGATAGGGTTTGCCTTTGGAGGAATTGAACTGGTGTCCCTAGATTTCACCCTAAAATCTAAGACTACCCCATATTAAAAAATTTATTTCTTTTTAAAATAACGATTTTTTTTGTGTTTTTATTGCTAGAAGATGCTTGTATTGCATCAAGATATTCCCAGTGTATCATATGAGCCAATTTCGACAAATATCCGGATGCCAAAATTTGTTTTATCCTTTCGCCAAGTTTTTCGTGGGATTTTTTAAGTTAATTAATTAAAGCCCCGTTTGAAGTAACTTGTGCTCTGGTTTAACCCTATTGAGGTTCTGCATGCCTGTATTCACATATACCAGTAGGGTTTTCACCAGGAATGAATCATGGGCTTTGTTTATGACTTACGCAACATTTTTATTTTTATTATTTTTTGCGTTTTTTCTCTGTGAAATTCTCCTAGGTCAATTCCTTCACCAATATAGTCTTTTTTATTGCCTGGAGTATCTAGAGATCATCTACGGCTGCCATTCCAGAAGGAATCAGCCTCAGGAAGCCAACTCCTATGTAAAAAGATGAAGTCATGCACAAAAAGCCTCTCCTAGGAAAGTCACATTTTTTGGGAATGGATGGATTTAAGCTCCAGTGGGATTTTTGGTAGCAGTAGGTGAGTGAGAATTTTGTACCTGCCTTGCAGGGTACTTTTTCCCATGAAGGCAAAGTCGCTTAAGTTACGATGGAAAAATTAGAGGCAACAGGTAGTGGGAATTTCTTACATGCCTTGCGAGGTAAAAATTCTCATTATGGAAGTCAAACAAAAGTGACTTAAGTGGATGATGGGATTTTGGAGCTGCGGTGTAGGGTGAATAATCTCATTAAAAATTGACTTTTAAACAAAGAAATCCACCATGCTAAAAATGTGACCCCTTTTGGAATTAAAGAATGATTTTAATTGCATTAATTAATAGTTCTTATTCCTATTTTTGGCGCTCAAGGGTAATGAAGAGTCAATGCATGTGAAGAATTCAAAGAAGACTGGGAAGATGAAGGCTAAAAATAAATTAAATGAATTTATTTAATGCAGCCCTAGAGCATGCTAAAAGTGCGACCCATTTGGAGGATAAATAATGTTTTTGAAATATTTATTAATAATTTTTATTCCTAATTTTGGCGTATGGAGAAATACAACGTCAAAGCATGATGTTAAGTGAAAGTAGAGGGCTAAAAATAAAATAAATTATATTATTTAATGTCAGCCATGAGCATGCAAAAAATAGGCACCCAAATTGGAAAGAAAAACATGCTTATTAATTAGTTAATTGCGAAGAATAGGAGAGACAATTATTAATTATAGAATGATGAAGGTTATATAAGCATGGGCTGCCATAATGATGAATTAATTAATTCTTCTAGTAAAGGATTGCAACCCGAATAGTTTTGGCGCCCAAGGAAGGAGAATTTTTGCATTGAAGTTTATTTTCCACTGCTGGGAAGCTTCAAAGTTTGGCACCTAGGGTTGGAGGAGCTTGATTTAAGCCTTGTTAATTATCTACATGTTGGTATGAGTGCCCAGGTGAAGTTAAAAATATTTACGCTTGCTATCCATGTAATGAAAGCCTCAAATTTTAGGGTAGCGGGCTTAATATGCAAATTTTTGTGATAAAAATCAAGTGTTCTTGCTCTTCTAATATGTCTTTTTCTCGAATTAATTATAGGTATTCATTACAGGTGTTCATATAAGTGAAAGAGAGTGCAAATCAATGTCAGGTACATTGAATATGTCCTCCGAATCTGAATAAATTGTTAGATCTGCACCAATTATAAAGAATTCGCAGCATAATTAAAAGAAAAAGAGTTCTTAAGACAAAGGTTTCTCCATCCATGGAAAAATGGGATGAATGAGAAGGATCAGTGGATTCATGCATATCTTCCATATTTGTTGATGTCAATGATGCATACATATTCCCCGAACCTATCACCGATTTAATTGTCACCTCTGCACAAATTGATCCGATTGCGAGGGCTTCTAGCAAAACTTCATCCTCTGTTTCTAATGCAACCTATGTAGAAGTTAGTGCATGGAGAATTCCTTCCAGGATCTTATGCATGTGCTCCCAATCTTCCAGTTGAAGCCTTCATTGAATTTGCATTCACCTGGAGTGCTTTCTAGAATTTTTAATTGCCCATATGTAATTGAAAATAAAAATGATGAGTTATTTACGGCAAACATTGAATTAATGCACGTACTAGAGAAAAACTGTAAAATCTTCAAGGATAAGAGGGAAGAAAAGTCAAAGGAAACACCTGTAAGAAAAATCATAGTCAGCCACTTCCAGATCTAGTTTGGTGAGAATCAAAGGAAAAAGAGTCAACTGCATGCAGAATATGGAAAAAGGAACAAGATTGGAAGTGTTGCAGCTTTCTTCTAATCTCTTTTCCTCTTTCTTCTTCTTTTTGTTATTTTCTTTGACAAAGTAATTGAGCGATCAATTAAATTATAAAACTTAAGTGATTGGTTTAAAATCCATTGCTTCAAGAAGTCAATTACTTGGAAATAGGTGGCATACATGTAAAATAGAAGGTTCTAATTTCAGTTATAAATCATGCATGTCATGCAAAGAGGAATTTGAGGAGGAGATTATCGGTTGTTTCCTTTCGACTTCCACATGTGCTAGTTCACTAAAGGCTTCCTATTTGTAATTTCCCCTTCTTCAAATATTTTTATTTTACCGCTACTTACTTATTGCGAGAGCCGTATAGCTATGGTTCATGAGTTACATGGTTAAAGTAATACCCACAAATAGATACTAGAAAATTTAATCGACAAATCTTACATGGGAGCCTCACCGTAAATGAGGGAGATTTATCTCATAACGCCTAGGTTTTCAGCTATGTAGAAAATCTAGCCAATAGTTTTTGGTGACTCTACTGGGGAACAACTATATTTGCAGATCAAAGCTTATCTCTTGCAGATCAGAGTGTTTTCCCATTCAACTTTCAACTTGGCTGAACATCCATTCACCCAATCTGTGAAGGCACAAGGAAGGACTGATCATTTCTACCGATTGTAGGAGCAATTCAATTTCAATCATCCTCCTCAAGTTAGAAGCCACAGATGTAGCCTTTCACCAGGAAGAAGAGTGTAAACTTATCCAGATCCGGATCATCTTTAGCATAATCCGGTAGCTGGAATTATTCATCAAGTCTACTCTCGGAGAAGACATGCCCTATTCATCATGTTGAACCGGAACCCACCTGCAACACTTGTTCCATGGGGTGTAGCCTTTGGAACTCTGAATTTGACTCCTCCTATGCATGATCTACCTAAAGTGAAAAGAAAGAATTTTTCAAAATTATTTGGAGATGGAAAGAAAAATCCATCCACTTAGCTGCATTTTTATATCTGTGGAGTGCTTATAGTCGAACATGAAGATGTATCTCATCAGGACTTTTCATAGAGACTCTGCATGACTTGGCTAGAGAATGGTTTTACCGATTAGCTCTTGGCACCATAACCAACTGGGCCACTATGAGAGATGCATTCTGAAAAGATTCAAACCAGCTGAAGATTCCAATACCTTGATAACTCAACTCACTTAGTTGAAGAAGGAGCCACATGAGCACATGCAGGATTTTATTACAAAATTCCAAAGATTACTTTACAAAATTCCAGCTTCTGCTTCTCTGAATGATGAGAATAAAAAGGTATTCTTCATCAATTCTTTACTTCCTAAAGTAAGCTATCAACTACGAAGAGCACGTCCTATTGACTTATTAGCAGCCCAAAACATGGCGGTTGAAATTGAAGATGACCTCATCATGGTTGGAAAGATAAAGAGCAACACTTCTAGAGCTGAAAGTTCATCCTCTACTACTACTTCGATTCACTATTGTAAAAGTTAGAAAATGAGATGTTGCAAATGAAGAAACAAATGGCTCAAATGGCTCAAGGCAACAACACTGCCCCTTCTTAGAATTTCAACAACAACAAAAACCGCATTGCTAGTTCCCAAAGATTAGCAATTGAAGCTGCTCCCGAAAAACGTGGAGATGAATGAAAAGACCAGAAGTTTGATGCCGAGTAGCTCGAGAATGATGATTTTTAGGTCTTTCTGGTGACTCCAACATTAATTACCTAAACTAAAAATATGAACATGACGATGAGAGACTTCATGAAGATGATCATGGTCATACATATGCAGTATTTACAAGATCACAAACTCATCAAGCTAAGACATTAACTGATGAACAAAGAAGGGGCAACCCTTTACCTTCTTCCTTAGCTCCCAAAAATAAGAATGTAAGTTCTTCATCTCAACCACAGAAAGTAGCTTAGGTATCTGAATCTATACCTTCCTTCGACATTGTTGATCATGTAAAGAAAACTAGGATTCAAATGTCAGAAGATGAATACCTGAGAGCCTTTCCCGAGAAATCAAATAGGCTAGCCAAATATGTACAATCACCAGGACAAACCAATACATCCAAATGCCTTTTGCCTAAGCCCAAGGATACTCCTCCCCAGAAAAACACTATAGTCTTTAAATCCTCACCATCTTCTAAAAGAGTGGAACTGTTCTATGTTTCTCTATTGCTTAATGGTTCCAAGTTAAGCAATCGTGTTCTAGATTTGGGTGCTTCGATAATGTCATGCCACTAAAGTTGTAGACGCTCTTGGGCTTACCTTGAAAAATACCATAAAAATATGTTATTCCATGGAGAGACAAGTCCCTTTAATCGGACAAATCAAATATGCACAAGCTGTTTTGGTGGATTTTCCTTAGAAGAGATTAAAGATGACAATCTTAGTTGCTGATATTTTGGTCTCTACGAGATGTTCTTTGAGTAGAAACTTTTGCAAAGATCTCGGGAGGAGAAGTAAAGATGGATAGGCCCATATTCCTATAAAGGGGATTAATCAGAAGTTAGAACCGGAAAAGAAGTCCAGTACACTTTATAAAATATAAGGATCCTAGATCTCATATTCTTTTTCAGGAATATAACCACGATGTATACTTCTTGGAAATGGATAAAGGCGTTCAGGCTTAACTTCAACCAGAGCTAGTATAAGAAGAGGAAAAAGTTTATATGTTGGAGTTTAAAGGCAGTTGTTTTTCTTTTGGATCAGGAGCTAGTGTTCTACTAATATCTCCAAATCATGAGATATTCCCATACTCCCACAAGCTGATGTTCGAGAACACCAATCATACGGCGTAGTATGAAGCATTCTTATAGGAATGGAGCAAGCTAAAAAGAAAGGAGTAAGACTCCTCAAAGCCCAAGTAGATGTTGAGCTTCTAATAAAGCAAGTTCGAGGGAAAAGTCAAGTCAAAAGAGACAAGTTGAAGCATTATAGAGATAGAGTAATTTTTGCCACATTCGATTTTATAGCCTTCTCTATTGACTTCATTCCAACAAATCAGAATTCCAAGGTAGAATCTTTGGCGGTCACAACTACACTATTGAATCCGGATAGACCACCATCCATATTCAAACAAGGAAACTATAAAATGGAGATGGTCTACCACCCTAAATTCCCTGATAGTGATGAACAGTGGCATACTTTCAACGATGACAAAAAAACATCGACATGTTTGAAATAAGAAATATTTGGCAAAGTGTATGTTGAAGGGAGTAAATCACCACCTCGACAAATAGACACAAGAAAAAACTCTGATCCAGTTATAATGACAATAGTGGAATAATCCAACCAAAAGGTAACAAAATCCCCAAGGGTTTAGTTTCCTTAGTAGGGACATTCAACAAGCATGATCGAGACCTGAAGAAGAACAAAGAATGTGGTGATAGTTCTTCCTCGAAAATGCAGCATTGTAAACTGGGAATGAAGGAAGTTGATGCAGACTTATCCACCACGAGAGAAGAAAGGATGAGCCACTACCGATCGGATATTGGGTACTCACGGTGGGACAAGAGACATGAATGAAGGGCATGCACGGAAAATTTGATTCACTCTGGAAAGGGCCCTTCATGATCAAAAGAGTCATCGAATGGACAATTTCTTCCTTTCCTACCAGGATGGAATTGAGTTACCATTACCTTTTAATGGGAAACACTTAAAGTTGTTCCGAACATAAAAGAGAAGGGTAAAACCTATATGTATATAAATAAAATTTTGTTTTTTTCCTTATTTTTTGATGTTGTTTCATTTTTGTTTGCCTAACCACGAGCCCAAAGGACAAGATTCAAAACCGAGATGCTTGGATCTCATATTTACCCTTGTCATTTTGACAGAGGCAAAGATGTCCACAGACAGAGCTAATCAGTGGTGTCCCTGCATTTCAGCCTGAAATCCGAGACTACCCCATATTAAAAAAATTTCGTTCTTTTTAAAATAACGGGTTTGTTTGTGTTTTTATTGCCGTAAGATGCTTGTATTGCATCAAGATATTCCCGATGTATCATATGAGCCAATTTTGACAAATACCCGGATGCCAAAACTTCGTTTTATCCTTTCGCCAAGTTTTGTCCATGGGAATTTTTATTTAATTATTTAAAGCCCGTTTGAAGTAAATTGTGCTCGGTTTAACCTCTGTTGAGGTTTTTCATGCTTGTATTCACATATACTAGTAGGGTTTTCACCAGGAATGAATCTTGGGCTTTGTCTGTGACTTTTGGCAACATTTTTTGTTTTTATTATTTTTTGCGTGTTTTTCACTTTGTGAAATTCCCCTAGGTCAATTCCTTCGCCAGTACAGTTTGTTTTATTTCCTGGAGTATCTAGAGATCATCTATGACCACCATGCTAGAAGGAATCAGCCTCAGGAAGCCATCTCCGTGTAAAAAGATGATGTCATGCACAAAAAAGTCTCTCCTAGGAAATTCACATTTTTTGGGAATGGATGGATTTAAGCTGCAGTGAGATTTTTGGTAGCAGTAGGCAGGTGGAAATTTTGCACCTGCCTTATAGGGTACTTTTTTCCATGAAGGAAAAGTCACTTAAGTTACAATGGGAAAATTAGAAGCGGCGGGTAGGCGGGAATTTCTTACCTTGCCTTACAGGTAAAAATTCCCATTATGGAAGTCAAACAACTTAAGTGGATGATGGGGATTTTGGAGCTACATTGTAGGGTGAATAATCCCATTAAAAATTGACTTTTAAACAAAGAAATCAGTCATGCTAAAAATGTGACCCCTTTTGGAATTAAAGAATGATTTTAATTACATTAATTAATAGTTCTTATTCCTAAGTTTGGCACTCAAGGGTAATGAAGAGTCAACGCATGTGGAGAAGTCAAAGAAGACTGGTAGATGAAGGCTAAAAATTAATTAAATTTATTTATTTAATGCAGCCCTAGAGCATGCTAAAAAGTGCGACCTATTTGGAAGATAAATAATGCTTTTGAAATATTTATTAATGGTTTTTATTCCTAATTTTGGCGCATGGAGAAATAGAAGGTCAAAGCATGATGTTAAGTGAAAGTAGAGGGCTAAAAATAAATTAAATTTATTTATTTAATGGCAGCCATGAGCATGCAAAAATAGGCACCCAAATTGGAGAGAAAAGCATGCTTATTGATTAATTAATTACCGTGAATAGGAGAGACAATTATTAATTATAGATTGATGAAGGTTATATAAGCATGGGCTGCCATAATGATGAATTAATTATTTCTTCTAGCAAATGATTGCAGCTTGAAAAGTTTTGATGCCAAAGGAAGGAGGATTTTTGCATTAAAGTTTAATTTCCACTTTGTTGGGAAGCTTTAAAGTTTGGCACCTAGGGTTGGAGGAGCTTGATTTAAGCCTTGTTAATTATCTACATGTTGGTATGAGTGCCCGGTGAAGTTAAAAATATTTACGCTTGCTATGGATGCAAGAAAAAGCCTCAAATTTTAGGGCAGCCGGCTTAATACGTAGATTTTGCGATAAAATCAAGTGTTCATGCTCTGAATCCGTCTTTATGTCTCAATTAATTGCAAGTATTCATTACAAGTGTTCATATAAGTGAAAGAGAGTGCAAATCAATTTCAGGTACATTGAATATGTCCTCCAACATAATTAAAAGAAAAAGATTTGCTCAGACAAAGGTTGTTCCAGTCATGGCAAAGCAGAATGAACGAGAAGGATCGGCAGAGTCATGCATATCTTCCATATTTGTTGAATTCAATGATGCAGACATAGGCCCTTAACCTATCATTGATTTAATTACCACATTTGCACAAATCGATCCAATTGCAAGGGCTTCCAGCAAAAAATCATCCTCTTGTTTCTAATGCAGCTCGTGTAGAAGTAAGTGCATGGAGAATTCCTTCCAAGATCTTGTGCATGTGCTCCCAATATTCCAGTTGAAGCCTTCATTGAATTTGCATTCACCCGGAGTGTTTTCCATAATTTTTAATTGCCTATATGCAATTGAAAATAAAAATAATTTTTTATTTATGGAAAACATTGCACTAATGCATGTACTGGAGAACAACTGCAAAAGCTTCAAGGATAAGAAGGAAGAAAATTCAAAGGAAACACCTGTAAGAAAAATCATAGTCAACCGCTTCCAGATTTAGTTTGGTGAGAATCAAAGGAAAAAGAATCAACTGCTTGTAAAATATGAAAAAAGGAACAAGACTGGAAGTGTTGCAGCTTTCTTCTAATCTCTTTTCCTCTTTCTTCTTCTTTTTTTTATTTCCTCCGACAAAGTATTTTGAGCGATCAATTAAATTATAAAACTTAAGTGATTAGTTTAAAAGCCATTATTTGAAGAAGTCAATTACTTGGAAATAGGTGGCATACATGCAAAATAGAAGGTTCTATTTTCAGTTATAAATCATGCATGTCATGCAAAGAGGAATTCGAGGAGGGATATTTCTAGTTGTTTCCTTTCCGACTTTCACATGTGCTAGTTCACTAAAGACTTCCTATTTGTAATTTCACCTCTACATGTTATAAGTAGAGGAAGAACCTACGGGTTAAAGATCAGAATTTGTAAGCAACATTCTTGTGTTCCAGACTTTGTGTTGAAACCCCTGATAGCTATTTGAAGTAGAGGAATAGAAAGGAGCATATTTCTAGAGAACTTTGTGTCAATCGGTGCACTTTGTTTCTAACTTTATGTCTTAGATCTATTCATAAATTTTGTGTTATTCTAGATCTAGATCTAGATCTGAAAGTTTCCTTTGCTTATAATTTTGTATGTTAATATTTATCTATTTTACCTATGTGCATGTGATCAACTCTGTAATCTATTGATTGGGTTGCACATCTTCCCCCTTTCATTCCCGTGTTTCTATTATTTTCCCCTTCTTCAGATATTTCCTTTCTTTTACAGTTGCTTACTTGTTGCAGAGCCGTATAGCTATGGTTCATGAGTTACACGGTTAAATTAATACCCACAAATATATATTAGCAAATTTAATTGACAAATCTTACACGGGAGCCTCACCAGTAAATGAGGGAGATTTATCTCATGGTTGCCTAGGTTTTTAGCTATGCAAAAATATAGCAAACATGAACCAATTCCTTTGACTTGCAAATCTCCAGATATATGGCTAAGGATCTCTAACAAGGGATTACAAAATAATTTATGAAATCTAAGGGTTCAAATTCTTGATTTTCCTAACAGATTTAGGACAGAGGAGAGGAAACACGTCTTGACCTAAATTAGAGGGGAGATTTACAAAGAAAGTAGCATTTTCACTTGGAATTTTTCTATGAAACTTTATATACAATTTAATACCCTTAATGGATTCTTATACATATGAATTTGGTGTCTTGAAACTTCCTAAGAGTGCATATATCCAAGACAGTATACCAAGACTAACCTAGTGAGGATAAGTAAGAAAGAATGCAAAAATATAAGTATTGAGAGTTGTATGTGGAATTGAGCCATGATATTTTAGGGACATATTTGTATAGGTGAATGTTTATTAATGAATATTTAAGAGTCTTCTCGGGTATTTTTAGAATCATGAGTGCATAGTTGGAGCAGAGAACATGGTCTTAAGGGGGCTTATGAGGACAATTGGAAGGCAAAGAAGGAATGAAAAGGTTTTGATCATTGTTCATACATTAAGATGAGTGACATAGAATTATAGGAAGGTATAGGTCATAGGTAAACTACGGAACAACACCAAGCTCAATCATAAGACTAATTTGGCCTAGATTTGACTAAGATTATTTGTGGACAAGAAAGTGACTTCAAGGGAAAAAGAAGAGGACTAATCAAGTATATTAATTTCAAAGATAATGATGATTGTAAGGGATTAGAATGGGATGATAAAACATGGTATGTGCATGATTCAAGGTATAATGGTGCATGAAGAAGCCAACATTTCTTGCTAGAGTCAATTTGACAATTTGACAAACTCTTATAAACAATATAGCTAATGAATGAAATGATTGGTTTTTTATTTTTTTGTGATGATTAGATGAAATTTAGATGGTCAATTTCACCATGTGGTATCAGATCTAGGACAATGGATATATTATTGTGGCTAACATTGAAAATGCAAGTGTGAATGTGAAATTGTAGGTACGAAGAAAAAATTATGAAGAAGAAACAAGAAGAGATAAGACACCAAAATTCTAGGTTTGATCCTAGATGAGGTGTGAGGAGAACAAGGTGAAAAGACTTGTTCCAAAGAAGAAAGAGAAAGATATGGACAAAGGCAAAGTTAGTGTTAGAGTTATTAAGAATGTTAAGCCACCGGAAGAAGAGTCAAGTTGAGAAAAAGAAGAGAGATAGAGAGAATTCTAAGAAGAAAGAGGAAGAAAGAAATTTTGATATGTTGTTTGAGAAAGAGCTAAGAGAACTCAAGAAAGATGTATCCATGGTTGAGGAATGGATATTGAGCATGGAAGAATAATAAGTAGATGAAGAAGAAGAATATGAATGGCAAGGTGAAGAAGAACAAGCACAAGAACTTGGTGAAGAAGTGACCTATTGCTACCTTGAAAAGGAGAGTCACTTGATGACATAGATGAGATAGCAGGAAGATGAAGAAAATGAAGAAGGTGCAACAACAAATCAGTATGAGGAAGAGGTATGTGAATCAATTTGTGTTCCTCTTTAATTTTTTTTTGTTTGTAAATACTCCAAAATAATTTGAAATCAGATTTGATAAGCCTATATATGATGAAGATGATAAAGAAATGGATGAGTTTAAGCTAAATGAAGAAATGAAAGTGCTTGATGATTTGTTTTCTCATGTGGACAAGGAGGAAACTAGTTTGGATGAGGTGAATGCAAGTGAAAAAGAGATAGAGCAGTAGGTACAAGAAGTCATGAATGCATTTGAAGAAGACAAGGTAACCCAAATTGACTCCAAACTTACTCATTTGATGACTGAGAATTAATATTTCATTAGGTGAATTCCTAGAAATTGTGGAAAAAGACTCTATTGGTGCATTTGAGAAGCAAAAGGAAAATGAAATAAGTAAGATTGAATGGGGTAATGAGCATGGTGATCAATTTTTCATAGGTGAGGTAGATGATTTGTTGCAAGATTTATTGTGTATGATGAATGAAGAGAAAGAAAATGAAGATGTACCGAGAAAATGTCTGATTTATGGATAAATGAGGATGCAAATGAAGATAATTCAAACATAGGTGCAAGTTTGAAGAACCTTTAAATGGGGGAAAACAAAAAGAAGCACACATAAAATCAAAGAAATGAAGATAAATAACTATTTCCAGTCTTTCCAAGCATAGGGAAAGAAGAAAACATGAAGAACCAAGAATCTACAAAGATGAAAGATAGAAAGAAGCATGAAGAAAAGTGTGTATTTTTATTTTTGTGTTTATTTGTGTAGGTATCGGCAATGGAATGTTGAAGTTAAAGAAGATCAAGATGGAAGTCAAGAAGAAAAAGAGAACATTCAAGGAAAATGCAAATATGGAGAACTTTTTGTGGGACCCGGTGGTTGTAAGACAAGCAACGGAACTAGGAGTACAAGAGCAAGGAAAAGACAAATCAAGAAGATCAAGAGATACTAGAAGAAACTAAATGGTAGTATAAGGCTCTTTTTCTCCACCTTGGGAGTATGATGTAGGAGCATCATGGTCTAAGTAGCATCATGTTGTTAATTCTCCTTATAGCCATGATTTTTGAGGTATTTGGATGTGTTAAGTCCATAGGAAGTCCAAATAGGACATTTCAAGAGAGTGAAAAGAGTTAAAATTTGAATTGTCTTTGTTTTGTGATTTTCCCTCCAAAAAGGGAATTTGGAATTGTAAAAGATTAAAAATGAGAAATGTTTTTACAAAGAGGTTGTAAAGAGTGTAGGGGCGTGTTAATGATGACATGGGTCCTAGAATATAGTCTAAGTCAATAAATGTATATAAATGTTAGAGATGGTGATATCATGTTTATAATGGCCATGTATTGACAATGTAAGTATTTAGAAGACAATTAGGGTTGAAGATAGTGTATGAAATGAGTTAAATTCGAAGGGAAAACAATTATCACACCCTCCTCGAGGAAAGAAGTATGGAAGGAAGGAAAAAAATGAGAAAAAGCATGAAATTTTAAGAACAATACATTTTGAAGGATAATTATGTTTTTGTATCTTTCTTTTACTTAATTAGAATTCCGACTTTACATGAGGAGTTTAATAATCTATATGCACGAATGATCTTCTAGCTTTTCTAAAGTCGTTGCAAAAATATAAATTCTAATACTAATGTTCTCAATTCAAGAAGGACTAAATTATTTGATCTAAGGATGTGAAATATGCTTTGTTTTAGCATACTCAGAGGTACAATATTATAATATGATAATTTTCCATCTATTGCATGAGAATTTCTTTGATACATTCAAATATGCAAGAATCATAATCATGTTATTCGATCTATGTGATGACTTGTGGCATGTCCTAAAACTCTAAACCGAATATATACAAGACTGTGATTGTGCCTATAATGCATGAGACTGGGTAACTTGTGTGAAGGCATTGAGAGAGTGAACATTGATGATTGATGCATGAGAATAGGGTAAGGAGAGTGTAAAAACTGAGTAAGAACTTGTTTAGGGCCCATTGATGAAAGTATTTTTACATAACTGTGGACTGTGTGTTTTTATAGCCACAACAGTGGAAAGAATAAAAATAGGAGGATTTGTACATGTTATCACGATCCATTGGAAGAAAATTTTATTGAAAATGTAGATATAAATATATATTCCAAATTCCATATCTTGAATTGATGGTTTTGAAAATTTATAGGAAAAAGACTTCTCTTGGGCTCCTAGAGAGGTTTTCTACAGGCCAGGCTAGGGTTTACCTTTTGAGGCATCGAACCAATTCCATTTGACTTGAAAATATCTAGATATATAGCTAGGGATACCTACTACGGGATTATAAAATCATTTATGAAAACTAAGGGTTCAAATTCTCGATTTTCCTAACAGTTTAGGACAGAGGAGAGGAAACACAGTCTTGATCTAACTATAAGGGGAGCTTTAGAGAAAAGTACCATTTTCACTTGGTATTTTTCTCTAAAAATTTCTATATAGCTTGATACCCTTAATGGGTGCTTATATATATGAATTTGGTGTCTTGAAACTTCCTAAGAGTGCACATATCCAAGAAAGTATACCAAAACCGATCTAGTGAGGGTAAGTAAGCAAGAATGCAAAATTATAGGTATTGAGAGTAATATATGGAATCAAGCCATGATATTTTAGGGACATATTTGGATAGGTGAATGTGTATTAATGAGGCTTTAATAATCTTCTAGGTATTTGTAGAAGCATGAGTGCATGGTTGGAGCGAGATAACATTATCTTAAGGGGGCTTATAAGGACAACTTGAAGGCAAAGAAGGATGGCCAAGGTTTTGATCATTGTGCATACATTGAGATGAGTGACATAGCATTATAGGAAGGTAAAATGCAGAGGTAAAGTGTGTAACAACACCGAGTTAAATCACAAGACCAATTTTTCCTAGATTTGACTAAGACTATTTATGGACAAGAAAGTGGCTTCAAGGTAAAAAGAAGAGGACTAATCAAAATTTCTTGATTTCAAAGATAATGATGAGTGTAAGGGCTTAAAATGGGATGATAAAACATGGTATGTGTATGATTCAAAGTAGAATGGTGCATGAAGAAGCCAAAATTTATTGCTAGAATCAATTTGACAAACTCTTATAAAAAAGATAATTAATGAATGAAATGATTGGTTTTTTATTTTGTTATGATGAGTAGATGAAAGTCGATGGTCCATTACACCAATCAGATTCTCTATGTCCTAATCCATGAACCTTCCTTCTTGGTGTGGGGATTTTTCCTCCTCCTTATCCACTATGTAATCCACCATTATGTCACGATTGTGCTACGCTATCTCGTGTTCCTTGACATCTATTGTCATGCTAATATCCTCCCTCCAACCAAGTATGTCACATAGTGTGGTATATTTGGTAACCGCATAGTAATTATGCACTCATTGTAGTGTGCCTCATCTCTCGAGGGCTTGGTTCTGCTCCAATGTCAAAAACCGGGTGGTGCCATCTGTCCCAACTCCCCTGTGTGGCTCCCAAAGCCTCTCCCTCTATCACCTCGGATGTGGTACTCGGATCTCCAAATTTAGACCGTAGGGCCTTTATTTATCTCCTATATTGATCCCTCTATTGAATGGACATGTCTCTCTCTTAGCACATCCCCTCAATCCTCTAAAGTGTCCCATCTCACTCTTGGTGAGCTACATCCAACTCCACCTATAACCGGGCTCTCTTAGCCGCTACACCTTCATCTCCACCCTATCCTCCCATAAGTGTTGTTGCCTCTCCTCCTGCTAGCACCACAACCTCTCCTCCTACCCGTGTTGCCTCCTTAGTCTCTCGGGCTGCCCACTCTTATGTCATCCACTATACAAATTCCTCTCCAAATCCCACATCATACTCATCATTCACCCATGGCTCCCATTTCTCCACCAATGGGTCTACCATCACAAGGATGGGAATGTGCCTCTTTGACTCATCTCGCTGTATCGGATGGGTGCGTTAGGCACCATCCGAACCACACCAAATTGTCTCATCACTCGTGTAAACCGAAATGCCTCTATTATCTCCGGCCTCCATGCCTATACCCTTTAACCCTCCTCATCCTCCGCTAGTTGTACATGTGTCTCGAGTGTGTAAAAAACCATCTATAAGGCCTCAATCTCACACCATGTACCTCCAGGGATTCCCAACCTTGCCATGCACCAATCTTCGCCCCTCTAAACCCTATTGTTGTGATCCTGGTTAGATATCCATCTCAAAAATTCTACTACCACTCAATATGATCCCTTATGATTAAGGGAATCCCTAATGGAATCACCATGGATATGTGCTCATATACCCTGTAGTGTACCAAGAAGCCCACATCCATCCCCAACCACCTCCCTGATTTGTACATCCACAACTCATAGTATACCTACGTTAGTAGAGATACTCTAAAAGAGAACATTGTCCTATGCTCCACAATATCTCGCTACTACCTCCGGTAAAGCCCATGAAAATCGGCTCCACCTTTGAGTTTGGTAGTGCATAATAATAAATCACCATCATGATCAAATATATTAGCCAGCTCCCTCTCATAGCAGGATGATATCGTGTCTCAATGTGGAATGCCTCAGATATAAAGGCAATTTGTGTGGCATATGCTCCAATTAATCATGTCAATGTAGTCATCCCACCCTTTGTCAGTAACTCAACACTATCTATGACCCCCGAATCAATAGCCTCAATATACGATACACTTCCTCCAACGTGATTTTCATTTCTACGTTCTAGAACCGGTGGAGGTACTAGGCGTCAAATCCCATCTATCTATCAAGGCTATGATCAGCCCTATATCTCTTAGCATCCTCTCGATAATGGCGAATACTCCCAATCTGATTTGCATCTAAATGGTCCAACTCTACATTGGTAACATCTACTCTAATGTTCCCAACATGTTTGGGACTCTGTCTCTCAAGTATAACATGTCTCGAAATACAAAATCCGTCAAACAAGTACCATCAATATCTAATCATAAAAATAACCATTTTTCATCTAAAAATCTCAATCTAACCTCACTCTTACTCGGTTGGCGTCGACCTATTTATGGTCGATGCCTAATTTCCCTCGATTGATGAAGACCCATCCAATCTCTGCCGAATACCCTTGCACCCATCAAACAATCAAAAATTCAAAAAAAAAAAAATCAACTAAAAATAAAAAAAAAAAAAGCTAGGATTTCGGACATACCACTCTCTGAGACCTCTAACACCCTTCCTCCTTCACTACCATCCATTTTTCTCAAATCTCAAGTTTTTCTACCCCTTAGAGCTCTCGATCGTCAAAATCGTGGCATGTAAATGAGCTTAGTTGGCCGAATCCACCACTTATATAGCCATGTTTTTACCCATGCCAAATCTCCATTGACTCACCCATTCACTTTTGACCCAACTTTATTTTTCATCTTTTAACCCGTCTCATCCAATCTCCTTACCAAATTATCTTTTCTTCCACTTTAGGCTTGTGTGTCACCCATAACACCGATCTTTTCCTGCGTAACTTATCTTGTTATATTTTCCCATTATCTTATCTTGCAGCTCATCCATATCTCATCTTAATCCCACCTTTGTGGCCATCTTTGTGTTCCCTCTCAAGGCACCATCATCTCATGTTAATCCTACCGTTTTGGCCATAATTTATCTTCGTCCCACCCAGATGCATATTTTCTTGATTCCTCATATGTGAAGGATATCACATACTCTTCTTCCCCAACATTTTTTTCGATCATTGTCTTGACCAATCCTTGCATTTTTTAGGCATGTTCGATGTTTTCCTTTGACCCATTGGTCCCACAACTTACACATCCATCTGATTGGATTCCATAAGATATTAAATGTTGTCTCCATAAAGGTTGTGTTATGTTCACCAAAGTGTTTCCACGGTTCCTGCCATTGTTATATCGGACATCCGAGTGGATTCCCATTGGATTCCATCCATCTTGCAATGGTTTTAGAAAAATCACGAGTCTTTAGGACATTAATGTCACCTTTGTTGAGGCCGTGCTATGTTCCATATCAAAGTGATTCAAAGATCACTACCATATTTTTATTATTATTATTATTTTTTTATCCTCGCAATGTCCATATCACCATTCCCCTTGGGGCATCTTTCTCATCTTCCCTCATATTTTCTCATCCTTTCCATATTTTTACTTTTCCCTTCATCTATCATTTTCAAACTCATGATCGATTCTTCTTCGTTTCATCGATCCCTAGTTTGAGGGGGAACACCTTAATCATCATCTTTTGTCACTTCTAGTTTCTGTCTCATGACTTGCTTAATGAAAACCACTTAACAAAAAGGGGAAAACATAGACATAAAATTTTGGTACATTTTTCCCCCCTTCGCTCTCCTTCATCATCATTTTGCACATATATACCTCTCTTCCTATTCAAATTCAACTTTCCCTCCTAAAACCCATTTATTCTTCTAATTCCCACTTTCCCATCTTAACCTTACCATTATTTGATTTTCCCCAAATCATCCCTAATAAAATTAGATTAACCTCGAAACCCCTCTTTGATCCTAATTTTATCCCTAAATAACCCATTTATCATCCCTAGGTCCCCATCTACCTTCATTCAATGCATTTATATCCTCCAACCACCTTTTATCCTTCCCATATAACCGTAACCCGCCTAATAGCCCGAAACCCTAATTTTACCCCTTTAGGGATCTTTGCATCGAGTTGATAATCATATCCACTTCCAAAATCAAGGGTCGATGGTAGTCAATGGTCACCTTATAAGTATACCTATTCCCTCCTCTCTTAAGGATGAAGTTTTGAGGATTCAAGCCTTCTTGCAAGTTTTTCTTTGTTTCTTTCTCTTCTTTAGAGCTACAACCATCAACTTGGAGCTATTTTGGAGATCTTGCATGCCATCTTGGGATATTTGAATTCTATTTCTTTCTTAGATTCTTGACCCCCTTGTGCATCAATCTTGTAGGTCTACCAATCACCTCCTGGAGCTTTTTCGTTTATCAACCTTCATTGATCCTTTCCCACAATCATTTTCCCATCCATTTAATCCCCTCAAACCCTAAATCTATCATCAATCACCATCAACTCTACTCATTCGTCATGACCTTGATCTCGTATCTTCCCTTTTTTCTATCTTTCACCTTCTCTACCACTTTCTTTCTAGTTCCCGCAAAGATCTCGGACATTCTAATCTTTTTTTCCTACACACTTAACACTTCGTATACAATCTTCATTATCACCAAATCATTGTCGATCCAACCCAATCACTATCGACTCGACTTGCAATTGGCATATTCTCTTAGATCTATCGATTTTCTTGTATCCTTTCTATTTCTCTCGATATTCCAACATCAAATCCGAGTCTCTAGCTTTTTAGAGTCGGTTTTAGATATGTTTTCTACATTTTTTTAGCTACATTGTTGTAGTTGCCATCAAATGTACCTATCGGTCTCGGTTTGCCATCGACTAGACTAAGTTTGGTATCTCTTATCTCATCTTTATCATTATCTATATTCTCATATCTTTAGCATATCTCATATATTTGTTCTATTTTGTCACACCGATACATCCTATCGATCCATTATCATTTATCTATCTTTTTATCAAAGTGGGTTGACATCCATCCCTAGGAAGTTATCACTTCTTGGGACTCGACCTAGTCACACAACCCACCATCTTATGTTCGTGTTTAGCTTCTCTTTTTGTGTAGGTTATCTAACTATCCATGAAGAGAATATTTTACGGCCATGTCATCATATTCATCACCATCATATCAAGAGGTATCCTTAAACCCTCTCATAATTTTGAGTTTCCTATTTTCTTGTATTCCTTTCCATTAACTTGAAACAGAGAGAGGAAAATTCAATCAACATATATTCACATCCACTTGTAACTTGTTTGTATCCTTACGTGTCAACATTATCCCTTCCATCATCGTGCCACACATTTCAGTCTTTCTTCTCAAGAAAAACATAGGTGAAGTCCCCTTGCACACACACTTTATTCAAAATAAATATGAGAAATTGGTACAATATAAAAAATAAAGCTATGTGAATATGAGGAAAGAATTAATTTTTCTTGGAAAACAAAATCCCAAATGCTTTTACAGGGGAATTGTAACAAAAACACATAGAAAATAATATCACATATGCTCAGTGGTTAGAGTATGCAAGGATCCTCTATGAGCGGTCTCAACAAAAGGATATTCCTCCCATAATTAATACCTTGATCGAGCTTTTCTTTGTGGAAGACATCAAACAAGGCATAAAGAATCTAGCAAGTGGTAAAGCACAAGATATTGATGGGTTGTATGATGAATTTTTAAAGTGGGGTGTTGAGGTCCTCACTCCGCACATTAGAAAAATATTCAATGAGATCAACCAAAATGGCTTCCCATTGGAATGGATGACTAGTGTTGTTATTCCTCTATTTAAAAGTGGTGATATCAATAATCCATCCAATTACCACACCATTATGGTCAATCCTCTCCTTGGTAAACAATTTGGGGGCATGAAAGAACATCAAATCGGTAGTTGGGCCAAAAGAGAGGGTAAAAGAGAAAAAGGAAATCTTGTTTCTGATGTAAACATTGAACCATAGACCATCACATCACTCTTAGGAAACTGGTTGAAAAGTTATGGGACACCCAAGGAGAGGACAATTTCTATTTCTTGTTGATTTTAAGAAGAATTTTGACACGATACCTAGAGACAAACTTTGGAACAGGATGGAGGAACTTGGGATTCCATATGAGTTTAGAGCAGCAGTGCATAGGCTTTATGAGAAGGTCATAGCTAAAATCAAAATGAGAAAGGGTATGTTAGAATGTTTTGGTAGTGACATTTGTGTCAAACAAGGTTTTCCTCTCTCCGCCTTGTTTGGGTTATACATTGACAAGATGGAAAAATGGTTAAACAAAGTCAAGGGAGGGGTAATATAGTTGGTAGGATATGTGGTGAAGTTACTCTTATATGTTGATGATCTTATTCTAATTTCTAAAATATCTCAAGGATTGAGGGATCATTTGAAAGCCTTAGAACTCTTTTTCTAGGAATTTTGTATGCAAGTGAACATTAGCAAAAACCAAATTCATGTTTTTTTATTTAAAAGGGAAAGAGCAAAAATTAAATTTATTTTTTGAGGGGATCCTATTGGAAACTATAACAAAATAAAAATATATTGGGATTGATTTTCACAACTTAATTGGGAGACTTATAGAGCAAAAAGGATACAGGGGTTTGGAAAGTGTCTTACCTACATTAAAATAGGTGTAGGACGGCTTTGAACATTAGGACTAGAAAACTAAGAAAACTATTATTTTATTGTTATTCATCCCGGTTACCCTTTATGGTTGCGAATTATTTGGGAGTAACATGTAAAATCATGGGAAAAGACATTTAGAAAGAATCTAGAAACATCTAATCACAAACACTCTTAAATTCAAATCAACAATTTGTTATAAGATCCTATTGGCTGAAGTGGGTACTTTCTTGATGGAAGCATCAACAATAACTCGGTTGCTTAATTTATCTCAAAAGGTTGAAAGAATGGATAATCATTATTGACCCAAAATGGTTGTGGAGGAAAATTAGATCCTAGAAAGAAAATTTGGATGAAGCTAAACAACAAATGGGGAATCAAATTTTAGGAGTGTCCTAATAAAAACATGGAAATAAAAACTATGTGATAGAAAAAATTAGGATTGTGATGTGGACAGAGAAAATTGGTCAAAAGAAAGCATACTACATAAATAATTTAACCCCACTTGGGAGCATGATGAAAACGTTTATCCAGGGGCAGCTATCAAGGGTAAATCAAGGCTTTTAGTGGCTCAACTAAGGACTAGATCACATCATCTTTGATGTTAAACTAAGATGGACTATACCCAAGGAGGATTAGGAAAAGAGAACTTGTATTTTTTGCAATAAAGGGGTGGTAGAGATGGAATGACACTTCATCATGGAGTGTTCAACTTATGATGATATTCATTGTTAGAGTAGGTATTTACCTTAGGTCATGTTCACCTAAGTACTTTATTTATCTTTATTGTATTTATCCTCACCCACTTATGTGTGTGGATATTTCTTTTATCTTATTTAGATATTAGGAGATATTATCTAGTTGTTAGGTATAGTTCTTTCCTTGATCCATGGTATTGACTAGTTCTTTCCTTGATCTATGGTATTGACTAGATCCTTGATGTCTAGTTCTCTCCTAAATCTATGGTCTTGACTAGTTCTTTGATGACTAGTTATTTCCTTGATTTATGGCTTGATCTACGACCTTGACGTTCTTAGATTGTTATTCCTTACCTATTTAATCAAGTCCCATTCTCAATGTATTGCATTGAGTTCCATAATAATATATGATATTACTTTGCTCATTTGTTTGTAAAGGTTTTATGTAAAGCTATTCGGTGAATTGCTTTCATCTTATTAATCATGGTGTTTAATTAGCATCTGTATTCTTAGTTTGGTATGATCTGGGTATCATTCCTTTCCTGGTATCAGAAAGCAGGAGATTGTTGTTGACATCCATCTATAAGTTTTATTTTGTAAATAAATTCATTGTATATTCATATATTTGGGATTTGGTCATATTTTGTTGTTGCATGTATTTTTATGCAAAACGGAGGCTTCCATTAGATCCAGAAGGTGAGAAAACCCTAGGATCGACTATAAACTTGACCATTCCTAGAGGCAGTTGTTTTTTTGAGTTTTTACATTGTTGTAGGGAAGGACACCAGTCTACCTCGAGATCCGTGCCATAAAGGTAAAAGCACGGGATTCTATTTTTTGGGTCTGTTGGGTTTCTCAAGATCTTCACAGGGAAATTTTCTGGCGTATTTGTCTCGGTTTACGCACATGAAGGTTTTCGAATCTTTCCTTTTTGGCAGGGGTCCACGGATGCTGTGACACGTTTTTTTGCTATTTCGAGCAAATCCACAGGCTGCTATTTTCAGGAATAAAGGTCACTATGTACACAGTCCAAAAATAGACACTCATTAAAATCCTTAGCCCTTGGGTCATATGAGGGCTTAAAGCTTGTAATTCCTACTAGTAGGTGCCTAACTTTAGCCCCCTTTAATTTTATTTGTGTGGTGGTAACTTTTGATCGGTAACTTAGTTTTGAGTGCCGTTTTGCAAAAGTGATTTTTTTTTCATGCTCTTTCCATTGGAAATATTTATCTTGAGACTTACACTATAATTATAAAGTGTAAAATATAGAGGAGTGTTATAATCATTATGGATGCATTTCGGTTGAGCCCAACATCCTAAATTTTTGGGAGTTGCAGGTTTATACCTATCATGGATTCTCGAGAATGATATGCTTTTCTCGGAAGTTTTTGGACTTCAAGAGGATATTGAAGAAAATAGATCACTCAAGAAGTGAAATTCTCTTCTACAATAACTCATTCACGATAAGGATATAATAATACACTCCTGCGCAGAACAAACTTGCTAGCCTACAACATCACCATCATACCATTATATTATGGACAATCATATTCATGCTCCTATTCCACTTGCAGATATTGCTCCTGAACCCACTGACATTGATATGTCAGTCTTTGAGTCAGTTCCTGCTCTTGATGCTCATACACCTATGAAGCTTATTACTGCATGCTCTTCCACATCTGTGCTTATTACAGTACCACATGTTGTGTATCCTATTTCTACTCAACTACATGGATTTTTAAGAAGCATACCACTGCATTCAATTCTCGCATGCTCTGTTCTATGGGTCTCACTAGTGGAGTCATTGATAGACATTCATAGGGTATTGTTTCCTCTATTCCACATGTTAAGTGGAATTCTCGCCATGACATTGGTTTTCGTGCAGATACTTCATTGGGATCACACATTGACAGAGCTCCTTTTTTTTTTCTCTCGACTCTTTCTGAGGATTATGAGCACCACATGAGTTCTCGCACCTTTACTCAAGCTTGAGAAACGTGATATTTCAGCCGTCCGACATGATCAACCCGATACACATTCGATGTTCTTTTGCATTCACCCATTGTGTATTTTACACCAAGTCATATGCGAGCATCTTCTTTATCCATTTGTGTTGATCTGGGGTAGATATCTAATCACTCATGGTGATGACGTAAGCATTCATTGAGAGAACTCTCTGAGACGTGGCTCCTCCACCATTAGGCCTCTTGCTCCACTTTCTATACCTTATGCATTGTGATGCTTCTTGTTTTGAGCATTTTTCTTTAGCAGGTGTAGTGTATCTCTCTTATTTGTTGAGAGATTTTTATCTATATTTTCGACATTTTTGGCATGTTGATAGTATCTCTTATGGGGGAGCTATTCTAGTGGAGCCCAATGTTAGTTTGTCAGTGTTTGAGTAGTTGATTTTGGGCAACTCATACAGATTTTTAGCATCACTCCACCCATTCAACAGTATGAGAGGGTGTGGTGTTGATCCTGCTTCTTTGTGTTTCATGTCTTTGCCTTGTTACCTTGGCTTTTCTTGGATCGTGACACTTTAGAGTTTATGTCCTTGCCTTGTTGCTTTGGTTATTGTTCTTGGATTGTGGCACACCTATTTACAATGATTGATCGAATTATGTCCGGTGTTTTTTTGTACTTTTGACATCACTTCGTTGATAGTCTCCTTATATGGAGCTATTCTGGTGAAACCCAGTGTCAGTTGTTTTTGAGTTTTGTGATCGAGCAGTGGATTCAGACCATAGTACACACCAAACTTCTTCAACATTGTACGAGTTTTATAATCTGAGCTTCTTGGGATGCCTTGAAGCTGTGTCTTTACTCTCTTTACTTTGTTGTTTCGTTTTGGGTACCTTTTGGTGTCCCTTTTTCCCGCTTATTGGACATGAGTACCTCATCGTGCCTAGTTTTGGGACTCATACTTGTAGACATGCCACTTCTATTTTGGCCCCTAGCTTCACTTGAGGGGGTGTTAGATTAGATATTTACCTTAGCTCATGTTCACCTAGGTACTTTATTTACCTTTATTGTATTTATCCTCACCCACTTATGTGTGTGGATATTTCTTTTATCTTATTTAGATATTAGGAGATATTATCTAATTATTAGGTATAGTTCTTTCCTTGATCCATGGTATTGACTAGTTCTTTCCTTGATCTATGGTATTGACTAGATCCTTGATGTCTAGTTCTCTCCTAAATCTATGGTCTTAACTAGTTCTTTGATGACTAGTTATTTCCTTGATTTATGGCTTGATCTACGACCTTGACTAGTTCTTAGATTGTTATTCCTTGCCTATTTAAGCAAGGCCCGTTCTCAATGTATTGCATTGAGTTCCATAATAATATATGATATTGTTGCTCATTTGTTTGCAAAGGTTTATGTAAAGTTATTCTAGCGAATTGCTTTCATCTTATAGATCATGGTGTTTGATTAGCGTCTGTATTCTTGGCTTAGTATGATCTAGTTACTTCCTTTCATTCATATCCAATATGAAAACAACTTTAAGGTGGACAAATTAAATGATTTTTTCGAAGAAAAAGACTTGAAAATATAATGGTTTTTGTTCTCAAGATTCACAAGAGAAGATATGGTATTGAAAAGAGTCTAAAATCATCTTAAAGTCTCAAATTTTTGTCCCATATACTCTTTAGTCTCATGGATGTCATTAAAATATTTCATTTCTTGTCATTTTAACCAACTCATAAGTTTGAAACCTATTTTAAAGTTTTCAAATAAGAAAATGATAACTAATTTGAGAGAAAAAAAATTTTTTGGTTGATATGTTTCTATTATTAGCCTTATTTATGACCATGTCACACAAATTAGATGATAAAGATTCGCAAACAACCTCCTTCCATGTGCCTTTGTATATGTTCTATTTGTTGTCATAGTATCTCTACTTCAACCCAAACTCCCTCTTTTCCACGTGCTTTGTGTGATGTTTGACTAGACTTATTCATTTTGGACTCCATTTTATTGTAATTTTTCATTTGTTTTGGTGATGTATGAGCATCCGTATTCATAAAATATGATGTGTCAAATAAAAATATTTATAATAGGTTGTGTTTAATTTTTTTGGTGTTGGCAAGTTGTGTTTTATAGAATTTGTGTTGTTCAAGGTTGTAGAGTACTAACTAAAACCATTAAACATTATTAATGTTGTGAAGATCTATTAAAGTCATAGAACAAGACTATAATTGCAAAGGTTTGTTAAATTTGTGGATCAATACATGAATCTGCATAATTCTATTGAAGTTGCAAAGCACTATGGTAAGCTATGTTTGTTTGAAAACTTCTAATAACTACAAATCCAAGATAACACCATGAAGATCACCAAGAAGAATATTGGCTACACTTCAAGTCTTTTGAAGGGTCCTTTGGGATTTATCGTCATAATGTTACATAATTTTAGGACTTCAAGAATTATGTCCACCGTAGCATTGGTTGGCTTGTATGCCTATTTAAACAAATCCCAATTATCTTAGGAAGGTACCTTTGGAGAAATCTCAACTTTTTTTTGGTAGAAATAGACCTAAGAGTGATGCAAGATTAAATCTTAGAGTATTGTAATGAGTGTGTAAGTAGGTTGACTCTCATTGAGTATATACCATTATTCCCACATTAAATGATCTATAAAGACTTTATTGTTTGCGATTGGTCTATGTTATTCCTCTAAGTAATTGAATAAAGTTGCATTTATGTTGATTATTTTCAATCTATTTTTGATTGTCTGATAATTATATATATTTTCCACATGTAATTATGAGGGATACGTGGTCTAAGGAAAATCTTCATTTGATGCCTTAACCGTGTTTGTAGAATTTGGTATCAAAGGAAAGTTTTCTTTCACTTTGAGTCAAGTTACAAAAATATTGGTGATTTTCTATATTTACAATCGTGTGAAGAATTTAATTTTCGACGTCTTCGAATAAGAAGATGTTGGATAAAAGGTGTAAATATTGGACAAAAAGCATTATTAGTTTTCCACATTTGTGAGTGTTGGTAGAAAATCAATGTGGACATCTTGCAATAAGAATATTTTTGCATACAAGGTATGAAGGTTTCGATGTTGTGGATCTCACATCTTTGAGAAAACACAAGGACACACAAGAGGATTACTGTGAGAGGTCACATAGGCCAAAGCACAAGAGTTGAGGATTTGGCCAAATTAATGCAGACTATGAAAGCCTACTTGGAGGCCATGGGAGTCACACAATGATGAGGTGTTGCTTTGTGGAATATTGGAGGGATAATTTAATTTAATTTATGTAATAAAGGGTGTAGGTCGCGAATGAGGAAGAAGAAAATGTGCAAGCTAAAGGACCAAGTGACAATATTTTATCCACAATTGGTAGGATAGGGGTAAGCCTAGATTAGATACCCCGTGTGATTTTAGAAATTTGGAAAGAATGGAGCTCATGGAATGGAAAACAGAGTTGAGAAGTATTTTGGGTATGAAGACATGTAATATCTTAGAAGATTTAAATTTTCCTACACGAAGTTGAAGGTTCATCCATCTCTTTGTGGGATAATATTCAGACAAAACAATAAAAAGGTAATCAAAGGTCTAGACTTGGGATAGACTGGTAGCAAAGTTAAAGGAAAAACTCTTTCTTGCATATTACCAATTCAAATTGTTTAAGAACCTATATAACCTATGAAGAGAGAGAGAGAGAGAGAGAGCTTGGTGTGAAGGAATGCATTAAATAATTTTATTGACCCACCATTATAGTGGGTCACATGGAAGATGATTTGGAGAAGATATCTAGATATATGAATTAATTATGGATTATCATTCAAGATGAGTTTGAGTTAATCCAATTACACCTAGTTGAATATGCCTATCAATATGCATTTAAGGTAGGGGAGAATATGGCATGCAAGCGGTAAAACGTTTCATACAGAAAAGGAAAGTTCACACAAGGCTGAGGACAAGTTGGTGGTAGGGAAAACTCTATGCATCATGACAGATAGGATACTTTGATGTCATGGAATGAAGTAATCAACAAGAGGAGGAGGAAATATAAATATGGGAAGATGGTCCTTTAGACTTGGAAGAGGTCATGGATTTAATGACACAAGTTATAAGTGTTGAGAAATAGGGCATGTAGCTTATGATTTCCCACATTCCCAAAGTGATGTCAAGTGAAACATTGTGAAAGCATGCATTACGCAAGATGATGAAGATAATGTATCAAGTCATGGAGAAACCCATAAATAGGAGAAGCGTTGATGTTCAATAATGTATTGTCAAACAAAAAAGAATAAATTATTCCTAATAAGAGGAATAATGTGTTCATAACACCATGTAAATGAGGAGGTAAAGTTTACAAGTTGATAGTGGAAAATGGAAGTAAAAATAATTTGGTTATGTTAGAGATGGTAAACAAGTTTCCCAGTTAAAGAGGATAAAACATCCTAATCTGTACTAGGTTTCATGGTTGCGAAGGGACACCAAATTTTGGTGACTAAGAAAAGTTTGGTTAAGTTATAGATAGTGAGATATGAAGATGAAGTGATGTGTTATATCATGTATATAGATGTATGTCATATGTTACTTGGAAGGTTGTGGCGTTAGATTGGAAGTTGGAATATGATGGCTGCACGAAGACCTACAAGGTGGTGAAGAATGAAAAAGTGTACACCCTCAATCAAATCAAGGATAAGGCTGAAGGAGAAAAGAAGGGACCAAACGTAATGTTTCTTTCAGAAACAATTCTTGAGTGAGGTAAAACACAATATTACATGTTTTGCACTAATAATCAAACCCACAAAAAGAGGTGTAGTTATAACAAAGGAAAGAGTTGAATCAAGCCATGAGAAGTGAAGGGATTGTTGGGAGATTTTATGGAGATAATTGTAATTGAGTTTCTTGCAGGGTTACTACCTGTGAGAAATATAATTCTCCACATGGATTTAATCCTAGGATTGAGTTTTCCAAACAAGGTGGTATACAAGATGACACCACAAGAGAATACAAAGATACAAAATAATGTTCAAGAATAATTAAATAGATTTATTAGAGATTGTTTAGAACCATGTGCAATACATATGCATATTAGTATTAGTATTAGTATTAGTAGGGATAACACCGCATATGTCTATAAGTGGGTAGTATTGGTAGCAAAATTGATACTTCTTTTGAAACCGAGTAGCATCACAATTTGATTAGGATGATTAGAGACAAACAAATCATAATAGGAGTCATTTTGTAGCTGGTGATATATTTTAGATGACTCTTTATCACTTTGGTTTGGAAAGGACTCGGTATCATTGTGCTAAGAGTTTGACCTACCCTTACTACATTAGATTGTGCCTTCAACCAGGGTGAGAGGACCCATTTTGTGACCTATATTAGTGAAAATTATCAATGGATTAGCAATATTTAACTATTCCTTTGGCAATATTTTGAAGGATACCTCGAGAAAACCTTGCTAATACAACATAACCTAACTCTCACGAGTTGTCACTTTAGAAAATGAAGATGTTCTCTACATAAGGCCCAGTGTCATTAAAGACGATGATAAAAATTGATTGCACTTGCATATTTTAGTAAAGGATAGATGAATTCAATGATCTTCTTTGTCATTTTTTGATACACAAAGGCAAGTAGGGATAGTTACTATATGATATATCACTGAATATGAAATTTATGGTTGGGAAGTTAAGTAGGATAAAGTTGATTATAACAAATTCTTGAGAACTTTAAACAAATGTTGACAAATCTACAAAGAAAAATGACAAATGGATTCAAATAGTCGATGACAAACCTTCAACTAGAAAATTGTGCATCTATGAAAGCTCAAAGACACACAACTTCACACATTCTTCAAGGATTTAACATAAGAACTCATGTTAAAGACTTAATTAAACCTTAGACGTCCCTAATATATCATGCTTATGATACACTCATAAACTGACAAACAATCTGTATCACTCAAATGAAAGTAAAGTGAATTTAAATCACTTATTGCATCATGAAATGAAAGCTCTCTTCATAATGTAATTGCAAATTCCACAATACTATCACGAGGATGAGATCTTGTGTGATTTTAGAGGGATTCCTAATGTGAGATTGTAACAGGAACATAGATAACTATTTGAAGATATCTCAAAATGACAATAGACATAACATGGTTCATGATTAACACAAATTACTCAAGGTTTTCCAAAATTTGATAAACAAGGGAAAGTTTGTTTACAATCTAAAAGTTTTATCAATGGCTATACATTTGTAACCATCTTAACATGATCAATTTCAAAGATACACAAGAAATAACTGGTTTCTCAAATAAGTTCCTTTAGAAAATGGCTTCTCTCTGTTTTTTCTCCTTTTCTTTTCTCTGAGAAAATTTCAGAAAAATTAACCCCCTTTTTGTGATTATCTTCCTTCCTTTTATATAGTCCCCTTTGCTTGTTAACTTTCAAATATCTTCCCCCCAAAAGTCAAAATATTCCTAAGAATATTCTCCCTTTTTAAAAAAGTGTTATAGAACATGGTATTTAGAAAGGTCTTTCTCAAAGTTTCTAGGTGTACAAATCACCAGTCTCTTCAATCAACTTCACAAGTGTTTGAATGGGACATCAGGTAATCTTTTCTAGTAGTTTTTGTTAATCATTATTTCCTAGAATTGATTAGATAATCATTTCAAATAGTCTCTGATTGCCTCCAGATAATATTGAAATGACATATATCCATACTCACTTTTTAATAATCTACCTAGTCACCACACACTTTGCTTCATGTCTCATTGGCTTAATTTCCACACATAGTTTCTATCAAATCACTTTGATTTACCATCTCTGCTCATCCCTAACATCTTCCAAATCTTAACTTCTCCTATGTGTGAACTGAACACAATCTCCTTCATTTCATGGGAAATATTTCATCAAATCAGAACACATGTCTCCTTCTCATTATAAAACTTGGCTCAATTTCATTATCATCATACATTTCCCTTTTTATTCTGAGTATAAAGAATTTAAAAGAGAATGGTAAGGTTCTCTTAGCTTACACCTAAAGGAGATTTCCTCGAAGGACTTAAATCAGATTTTTGATTTAAGCGGTCCTAATCAATCTTTTGTTAGGGATTTATTTGAGATAGAATGTCCGGGTGACATCAGGGGGTCCCTAACATACCGAAAAGTCTGATTGGCACCTCTTATAAGGCTGATCAGGATTAATACTATGTTTACATCCTTCCAAGTTATGTATTTCCATATTTTTAGATGGGAGCATATGAAAAATCCTAAAGACTTGAAAAAATATTGGGTCGAGAGAAGACCCCAAGTATCTCGGGTAGACCAATTTTCAATGTCCTTTCCTGTGTGGTGAGGATTTTACATCAAAATATATTCCTAAGAAATCATGTGTTGTATGATAAATCCTCCATCGACACAGTTCCTGCTATCTCTCACAAAATAGAAGGGTTAGAGAGAAGGCTCAAATTCCTAGAGAAGAAGAAAGTAGAGACTGTGCCTTCACAAACAGCTTTCAAAACCAGGGTCATATTCAGGGAAAAGGAAAGGTGAACCATAATCACAACCCCCAATCGTTATCTCAAATGGGGAAGAACACCAATCATTTTTTGCTCGCCATTCAAGGGTAGCCATTTCCTCTTATCGAGACAATAGAGGGAGATTTGGTACTTGATCATCCATCTACCTAATGCATTTTGCTCCTCCGGCAGAGCATGAATTATAAGTCCCTTAACAAATTCCTTCCCAAAGGACCACCCAACTTTTACATGGAAATGGGAAGCTGGGTCAAGTCTGAGGCCTCTCAGTCTATCCAATCAGCAACATGCGCACTACTCGCCCCTCCAACCACTTCAGGTTTCCCCTCTCAAGTAACTCCCAGCATATCAATCCCCCATAAAGGGAAAGGAAAGACGACCTTCCTCGCATGAGGTCTATATCTTTTAGATTGGGTTTCATCTTAACAAATAAAATTGAACCGGAGAAAATCATGAGTCATCCTAGAATGAATCGGAGACATTAATGGATATGGGAATGTCCAAGGACTGACAGGTCAATTATTTTCATTCAAACAACACATGGCTCAAGAAAGATTGTGTTGAGGAAAAACAAGCTTATGAACAAGCTCCCCTTACTCCAAGGAAACTATGAAGTAGGGCTAAAGAATGCATAAATGTTATGTTCTTTTAGTACTTTTCTTTCTGGCATGTACATATTTTCCTTTGTCATGGGTAGGGGCCCCTATACAACCCCATTTTGTTCCTTATCCGAGTCCAAAAACATAACATCATCAATCAATTACATGGATACCTAAAAGATTATTGGGGTAAGTTATGGATCAAGGACTTGATTCCTAAGATCAATATTTTTTTTCAATTGGTTTTCAAAAAAGAATCCCGTCGGTTGAAAATATTATAAAAGAGTAATGTAGATCCCTAATCGTTCACTCTTTGTCGAGAGGGGAAGAGAATGTGAATCATCTTTTTACATTTCCCTTTCTCTAAAGGTGTCTTCTCACTGATTTTCGAACTTTTCAACATGCAATGGATTATGCCTTTGAATATGGAGGATTGTTGTACTCAATGGGAGAGCCCTTTTAGGTTCCCTTATCTGGCTTTGGCATCGAAGATTACTTTGCCTCATCTCTTATGGGTTTGTGGAAAATAAGAAATTATAGTGTTTTTAGAGATTAGAAAGCTCTGATTTTGGTGCCTAAAAGGAAAATCCTAGCTGCCATACAAGAAAATCTCAAACTGTTTAAAGGTAAAACAAAAAATCCTTTCCCGAAATGGGAGCAGGAAGTGCTGGATAAGTTTTCCTATAGTCCGGTCAAGATTAAAATCCTCAACAAATGTTTACTTGATTAGACCTATGGGAAATACAATCAAGATCAATTTTGATGGGGCTTCAAAGGGGAATCCTGGTGAAGGCCTCGGGGGTATCTTAGGAATAATAGTGAGGGTGATTGGCTATTTTGTCATACGCAGGTCCCTTGGGAAAGCAGGACTAATAACATGGCTAAAGCTAGAACCCTCCTATGGGGTATTTTCAATTTAAGGAGAAATGTCTTAAGGACATCCAGATTGAAGGCGACTCCTTAATTGTTATAAATGCTCTCCTCAATAGGAGTAAGATCAATTGGTTGTTAAAAAACATCATTCAAGATATCAAGGAATTGCTAAAGTATTTTGATAAGATATCTATCAATCATACCTTGAGGTAGGGAAATAAATGTGTGGACAAGATGGCCAATGTGGGAGTCCTTAGTAATGAGTACAAAATTTGGTGCAAAGGAGAGAGATTACCCCTAATATTAATGATGAAATCATTAAGGATAGAAGGTGCTAGGATAAATGATGTCGGCATGAGTGGGGGAAAGTATTCCAGGTACCATGCTAGCTTTTACAAAAAGCATTGTTTCTGTTCAACCTTTGATAGGGAAAAAGCTTAGTGGTAGTAGAAATATTTTGTTGCACGAAAACTTTGGCAATGTGCGATGGTTGAGACAGATTCAAGTGGAACCCGCCAGTCAGAACATGGAGGAGAGTAACCAGGATCTTTGGAACAAGCTTAAAGTTGGAGGATTTAGTAATTATATTGCTAAATTACATGGTCACGACCCAGCTCACTTAGGACTTCTCAAAGCCCGGAAAGAGGGGGTTTTTCTGCAGGGTATGGAGGTTGAGGTCTCGGAGTCTAATATTTCTAGGGTGACTGATATGAAGATGGAAGGGTTAAAGATCTACAAGGAAAGAACCCATAGAGACCTCGAGATTGATCGATTTTTCATTGGCAAGGAGACATGTTACTTCTTCACGGATGGCATTGTGCATTCTGTGCATTCCTGAGGGTCTGGAAGGATGTTTTCCTTCAAGTTATGAAATATATTACGCTGGAGGGTAAGTATAGAAAAATCTATACCCATCACATGACCTTCCTCAACATGTTCCGTCACAAGTTTATGGTTAGTATTCCCTTTTTTCTTACCACCTCTCTTTCAAATTCGTTGATGGCTTTCCAGAATGAGAAAGCTAAGTTGCCCCTCCATGAGGGCCTGATTCTTCTTTTGGTTGAGAATGGCAAGCCAGTTTTGGATTATCCTTTGACAACAACCCTAGAGGAGCAAGCCAAGGAAGATGATATTACTCTTGCAGAGTGTCTAACTAAAATGAAAGCGGGTAAGGGTATCCTTCGAGGGGAATGAGAAAGATAAAGAAAAAAATGAGGGTGGTGTTGGGGAAGCCAGCGCTTCGAGGAAGAATGAATGTGTGGGTGATCCCATTGTATTTGAAGAATGAAGCATAAAGATGTTGTATTTAGAAGGGGTCCTAAAAGCCATGGAGGAAACAAACGAGGGGCAAAGGGAGTCCATTCTGAACATCATCAACATTTCAAGAAGATGGTCATAGATAAGGTCTAGATAAAACATAGAATGAAGGAGCTGGAGATTCAGGTTAAAGTTTTGCTTGACAAAGTGGAGGGGATTGAAGGGGAAAAGAAAAGGAGGAGATTCAACCTTCACATAAGTATCTCGAGGAGGAGTAGGTGATGGTTGGTATTGGTATCCGTGATGGCTACTACTTGTCCTGGGGCATTGGGTGGTTTTTTGCTTGTTGGAGGTTTTTTTTTGTTTATGAGTCAGATTATGTGATTACCGCAAACTTTAGCAAAGCGTGATGTCCTGTTGCTTTTAGGTCTTTTTTTCCTCTCTGGGGTCCAGATCATGTAATGTAAGAGTTAAGCCTATTTAACTCATCTTTCTGGGACCCCTTTCTAGTTTTTTTCTTGTTTTGTTTCTGGCTGCATTCCTCTCTTTTATACTGAGCCCCTGAGGAGTCGATCCTTGTTTTTACCTAACCTAATAAAAAACATGTTTACCTAAATGTATGTTAATTTCATCAAAGTGAATATAGCATTACTACATTCTTCCATTTTTCAATTGAAATAAAGGAAAGATAAATTTAGAAAAATAATTACTTCTAATGCAATAAAAGTGTCATTTTAAAACACTATTTTAAAAAGGATGAATATGAAAAGAAAATATAGTTCAAGGAATAATTGTCTAAGCACATTCATCATCCTTTGCATCTTCTTCTTCAACTTCTAATTCTGGATCTTTCTCTTTTGGTAGCCTCACCACATATGCATCATATATTTTGAATAATTCATTAATCTCATCCTCATCTGGCCTATATGATGCTAGAAAATCAATGCCTGATCTAGAGATTGCATCAATGCAATGGCCCATTTTTGCTTGTATTCCAATGGCCTTTCCTTCAACTCTGTAATTCTATTTTCTATTTTTCTCATGGTCTTAATGACTTCATAGGAGAAGTCATTCCTTAGAACATTCCTTTCAAAAGAGTCAAGTAAGAAATCAATATTCATGTCCCCATAACTCTTCTTGAACTTATCAATAACCATATCCTCCAACTTTAAATCAATAGCATCGAGAGTATCATCATCCCAATTTCTTTTGACTTCAAGTTTTCCTTTGATTCCATTTAGGGTCTTGACTCTAATCTTTGATAACTCCTCAAGGGAATGTTGACTTCCTTTAAATTCAGCTAGTACAATGTCCTCTTGCTCAACCAACTCATCACTAAGTTGGGTTATACAGTCCAACTTGGGAAGAATTCCTCTAAGTAGAAAATCTCATTATCACATTGCTAAGTTATTTCATCGATTTCATTGAGCCTATTTTTGAGATCCTCATATTTTGACCTAGCTTTGGTGATAGCTTCCTTTCCCTTTTCAGTCAATTTTTTAACCTAGATGTCCACTGCCTGGACCTTCTTAACAACATTATTTATTTGATCCATTCCACCAGGGGTGTTTACAAAGGCACTTACTTGGGTTTGATTAGTCTACCCAGTTAACTGTTGTAGACTAGCACTTAAAGCTCTAACCTGTTCTTTCAGTTGCCTTTTTGTCATCCTATCCTCATCAACCTTTATAGTAAATCATTCACTACCTCTAACACTCCTTGTTTTAGTTGGTCCCTTGAGGGATTTCCTAGGGGAATAATCCAAACATTGTAATCATTATCTATTATATTTTCCTTATTTTTCCTTCCAAAGGTGTTGTTATCTCCAAGGTTTTAGCTCCAGATGAGTCAGTATGGGTCTTTGTAATAGTTCTAGCCCTTTTGGAAACCCTTGTTTCCTTTGGGAAGGATAGAGAAGTGAGGTCAATGGCCTATATAGGGAGGCTTTCCTTTTCTTCACTGGAAATCAGTTCACTGATCCATCCCTTCTCCAAACTTATTACATATTTTATTTCATGTGACTATTGTGGAGATTTCCCAGGATAATTGTTAATTGTTTGAGCATTTCCTATTCATCTTGAACTAGTGTCTTTTCTTTCTCATCATCATTTATATCAATAATGGTCCTACCACTATGACCCTGCATTAGATTATTTTCCCTCTGATTCATGTCAATAGCCAAAGGATGCTCTTCTTCTACTTCTTTCATTGGGGCCATGGTAAATCCAATTTTTCCTCAATATCCTCAACTAGAGGTTGTACATCTCTATTAGTGGTGATATTTTCACTAAAATTTCCTCTTGCAGTATTTCTAATTTCTTCTCAAAAGGAATCCCTTCCTCCTGGGGTAATTCATCAGGTTTATTAATTCCAATAAAAAAGAAGCAATCTCATCTACTAATTTTTCTGCATCAAGTATCTTTCTCACCAATCAATTCTAACCTATCTATTTCTAATAATACCTTCCCTATGGAAATGTTTTTCTATATCTTGGGCCTTTAGTTCACTAACTGATGCATGAATGTTCATTTCCAATTCTTTATTTAAATGAATGTCACCTACTGGTGTTAGCAAGTGGTTCTCCCATAGACAATTTGAGTGCATCAATCATAGAGAATTCTCCATCCATCCCAACATCAGCTTCATCATTTTGACATTCTACATAGTTGTGTGGTGTTTCAACTGAAGGTATATTTACATCTTTATTAGGAAAAGTTTCAAACATCCTCATACCTGAGTTGTGGATTGACCACTTATTAAATCAATTGCAACATTTCCTTGGGACACTGCACTCTGAACCCCTCCTAGTGTTGCCTCTGTAGAAGAAAAAGGTGTAGGCAAAGGAATTTGACTACTTCATACATGGTGGTGGCATATCTTGTTGAGCTTGAGAAACATCATTTTTTAGTTCAGGGGGATCAATCACTACATCCCTGTGCTTGTGCTTCTTGGGTACATGAGCACCCACTCTTACCAATACTAGCACCTGATCAATCTTGTGCTTCTTGTGCATTCTTTCAAACTACCTTAGGTTTGGTGCTACTCTTCGCTCTTCTTTATGAGGCCTAGCTTGGGTATGACCACTTGTAATAGCCTCACTCATCATTTTTCCAGTACCAAGTGGCTTTGGTGAAGTACTTGGGTGAATAACCTATTTTTCCAAACCCTTCATCTTTGCTTGAATTGGTACTGCAAAAGTAATGGGGAATTCTCCATTGTCTTCAGAAGCATTTCCTCTATTTTCTACCTAAGAACTGACATAGGAGTTCTAGTTCCACTAGTGGTTGATGTCCATTCATCAATGAGCTCAGGAGTAGGCCTCTTGGAGGGAAATTGAGGGGATTTTCCCCCTAATGGGTCAATCTTATCTACACCCTCCCTTAGAGGTGGAATATCATCACATAAGATCCCCAAACTTCTGAAGTTGTTCAGACCCTTGTATTCTATATTGAAAATCAATATTTATATGGGCCAGCCAATCCACCATTCTCCTCATCACATCTGCTATCCTTACATAAGGATCATCAGATTTTGTCTCATTCCAGTTTGGGGGAGATTATAGGTTGACTTTCTATTTTTTGATCAACATAGTACTTGCTTACTATATTGGGATCATCCACAATCCCTTCTAGGATGACTACAATCTTGAAATCAATTACCTATGTGAAAATTCATTCTTGAGAAATCTCTCAATCTGACTTCCTCCTCATCTCTGCAATTCATCCAGTAATCCTCAAAGTGAGGCTCATGTTCAAAATTATTGGCAATATTGTTAAACACCCACCTAATGTCATAATTGGCTCTTGCTTCAAATTTTTCCATGTCAAACTTCTTCATTTCATCTTCAATTAGTCTTTCCTTTATGATGGAAGGACATAATACCTTCCAATATTGATAGGAAATTTAATATTTGTTTTATGCCTTCCAGCAATCAACTTATGCACTGGTGTCAAGTTGTCTTTCCAGCTCACATAAACCAATTTATCATCAACATACCTAGGCAATTTATAAGGTTTTCCCTCAAAGCCACTAACCTTGATGTAAGTGAAACTTTTTTATTGGATGAAATAACACCCATACTCCAGAATCACATGCCTAGCTTGTTCAGATATTCTGTACTATCCCCATTCTGGTTTGAAAAGACAAATGAGGGGTGCAAAGAAAGCATCATTAACTAACCTCACATTACTACTCCAATTGGCCAACTGCAACTGAGGGAAAAATTCATGTATCTAACATTTCTTGAAGTCAACATTTGGTACCAGACCTGGGAAACATTTATGCCCTGCAACATTATAGATCAAGATATGTCATCATATAGAAATCTAACTCTATAGTGCCTCCCATTTCAATCCTTTGCTACTAGATTAAACATGTGACCATGGAGTGCTTCTGTAATGAAGGTGGCCTTAATAGATACTTCCCTTCCTCTCAAGAATAATCCAAATATATGTGGTCATCCATTCCTTAAACTCATTTGTAGTTTCTAATCCCACCATCTTAACTTAAAAACAATGATGTCCTCAACCTCTTTGACAAACATTACCTTAACTAGCCTCTTGGGAAGTCTATATGTTTCCCTTTTTTCTATGTGAGGAGCCATTGTGTGTTTATCATCTTGGCATAATCCTTCTTTTTCTCTTCGTAATCTCTGCAAGGCTAATTATATACCAATGGTGATGGGGTTTGTAATGACAGGAAGCTTTAGCATTATCCTAAGTGCAGCTAGTGTTAATGTCAACACCACATCCCCACTCCCATCTAACACTTCCCTCTTCACAGGGTCATAATTCATGGTGTAGTACCATACTAATTTTGGGCATTGAATAGATGGTGGGATGGCACCTACTAGAGAAATACAACTTTCTTGAATTGCCTTTAAGGATTCACTTTTATCGGGGCTACCTAATCTTTGGAGGAATTCATTCAAGTCAACATTCATTAGGTTTGTGTCTGTAATATTGTCTAAATCACTTGTGACTACTAACATGACTGAGAATGAGGATGGCATGGTTTTCATTTTCACAAACCCTAGCTTATTCACAAATTCATTTGTTAACAAGAGAGAAACAGAGGAATTTCTAGTTCTTACCAGTTTCTGTGATTACCTCAAGCAATTCAACCTCAAATCAATAGTCCCTACAATTCTCTTTCCCATGAATCCAAGCTTCTCTGTCGAATTCACAATACTTCACGATGGTGCTATTTGAAAAACAACAAATCAATTAACAAGGATGAGCAAAACACTTAGCCAAAAATGCCTTTGATGGTGCATAAGAGCATTGATGGCATGGCAGAAATAAATGCATCACATCTCAACCATCCACCTCATCATTTCCAACTTTAAAAAAGAGTCATCCACATGGAGAACAACCTTCATTGAAGTGGGCGTGGGGGTGTATTTTACATCTTGTAATGTTTTTTAGAACTTATACACTTTTAGGCCTTTTGACCCACCCATCCACTATTTGAATTTTAACATGGGCACAACACATGGTGCTTCATGGGAAATAGTGGAACAATGGGTGGTTTCTACAAATTTCACTTTTTAAGTTAAAAACCCAAAGTGCCAAAGTTCTTCCGACAGCCCCCCCCCTACTCTATTGATAAAATGGCCACTTGTCCTCTCCACGTGGGCCTTAAGCATTCTTCTTATCTTTTTGCATTTTATACCAAATTGCATAAAGAACACAACCAGGCCCACCTTCCCACATCCACTCAATTTATGACACATGTACATCCTCATGGCAACCAAGAACTTGTATATGTTGCTTGATAATTTCAAATATTCGAGGAATATTCGTCAGTTACGGGCCAATTTTTGCATTTTACAATCATAACAAAAAGTGACAAGTTCACAAGTTGGCTCCATCCTACACATCCAATTAGAAACTGCCACGTATAGATAGGTGGCGTGTGATAAAATTTGAAAGCAGAGACATGGCCCGAGGGCATTTTACAAACGAAGAAACTTCAAATTTTCGGACCAAGCTCACATTTGCACTCACTCGAGGGGATTTTCCAAAGGATATACGATAGAAAATGACCCACGACAACAAGAAAATGGACAAAAATGTTTAACAGAGGAAAACAATAGGCTACGAAGGAAAAATTTAACATAGTAGGTGATATTTGAAATGAGCACCAACATCAGCTCCGACTCGGGGATGGGCACTCCTGTGAGTGCCACAAGAACAAACCATGGTGCTAAAAAAAAAAAACCAAGTGCCAAAATCCATTGGGCCATGGAGTCAAAAACCAATGCATAGAAAAGAGGCAACAACAACCAACCCCATAAAAATAGACCAAGAAAACCAAGGGCTGAAACCAATGGTCAACAGGGACCGAGACAAACATGGACAAAAAAAGAAAAAAAAACAATAAAAAACTAACAAAAAGAAAAATATACATTGTACAATAGTGCGTACCTTTTCCTTTGAGAGATCAATCAAGAAAGTTCTTTAAGTTCCTGCCATTAACAAAACTCGAGTAATTCTCCATCTAAATCCTTTAAGAAAAAGGTATGCTCACCAATTCTAATGTCAATGGAGTAAGGACCCATCCATAATGCATCAAACTTTCCATGTTTTCCCTTGTCCTCATGTCTACTATCCCATAGTAATACAAGGTCTCCCACACTAAACACTCGAGGGGTCACCTTTTTATCAAATAGTTTTTTCAACCTTTCTCTGAATCTCAAGTGTCTCTGATGGGACTCTCTTCTTATTTCATCTAATTCAACAATCTGATTGATTCTTGCATCATACGGACTAACTTCTTGATCTTCAATTTGTTGAAGAAATTGGTATGAAGACAATTGCATATGTAGGGGAAGGAGGGCTTGAGCTCCATACACCAATTCAAAGGGGCTCTTTCTAGTAGCTCTTTTAATAGTAATTCTATCATCCCATACAATGAATTTCAATTGTTCTCCCCATCTTCGTTTATTTATTTCTAAAGTCCTCCTGATTATTTTCAACAAATTCTTATTGCTTGATTCTCACTTGCCATTACCTTGAGGATTGTAATTAGATGCATATGTAAGGTTTATTCCATACTCCTGACACATGGCTACTAAGGGCTTGGCTCAAAACTCATAGCATTATCAACAATTATTTTGGTAGGCACTCCAAATCTACAGATTATGTGATTTAAAACAAAATCCATAACAACTTGGTGAGTTGCCTTTTTAGTAGGAATTGCTTCAACCCATTTGGTGAAATAATCAGTAGCAACCAATATCCATTTGTGGCCTGCACTTGAAGGATCTGATATTTCTCCAACAAAGTCCATACCCCATTGTTTAAAAGGAGCTTCAACTGATACTGGTTGTAAAGGAGAGCTCCTCGAAGCTTTCAATCTTCTTGAGAAGCATTGGAAACTCTCACACTTTCTAACTAATAGAGTTGTATCTTTGAAAAGCGTAGGCCACCAATAACCAGCTCTTAAAATCTTATGAGCAGTTACTCTTCCAAGCAAATTGCCCCCACAAACTCCTCCATGAAACTCAACAATTATCTTAGGGGCTTCTTCTTCAATAATGCATCTCAATAGAATCCCTTCAGGATTCTTCCATGCCAGTCCAAAATCAGTGATAATATATTTTTGGGCAGCTAATCTAAGCGCTCTTTTCTAATTTTTACCCAAATGTCCCGACATTCCAAATTCTCAAGATAAAACATGATGTCCTTGTACCATGCTAAATTAATCAATTTTTCATGGACATTCATATCTTCTCTCTCAATTTCATTTATTTCCATTACCTACAAGTTGCTCTCTACCATTAGCTTTTCCAACCCTAAGCCCCTAACTAACTTGGTGGTTTGAATATCCATGTCATACTCTTGTAATTTTTTTACCCATCGACATATTTTTCTTGATATTTCCATTTCTGATAGGATATCCTTGACCATGGTATGAGGAACAAAGGTCATAATCTTGGAGCTCAAAATATATGGTCTGAAGACTTTTGTTTCTCTTACCAAAGAGAAATCATGTTTCTCCATAATAGTATATCTTAATTCTTCTCCTTGAAGTGCCTTACTAAAGAAAAAATTGGCCTTTCATTTCCTTCATCATCTTTTTGTAGTAGTATAGAAGAAATAGTATTCTCAGAAGAAAAAGAAAACATTTGAAAATATTTCTTGTAATCAGGGGCTGCCAAAATAGGGGCATTCTTCAATGCTTCTTTAATCCCAACAAAATATTGGGTAGATTTTTCTTCCCATTTGATAACCTGATCCTTTTTTAGCATACTTGTAATGGGGATAGTCATTTTAAAAAAGTTAGAGATAAATCTCCTGATGAAATTTATTTGTCTAAAAAAGGATTGAATTCCCTTTTTGGTTTTGGGTATGGGAACTTTTCCAATAGCTTCTACTCACTCAGGATCTATCATAACCCCTTCCTTAGATATGATGTGTCCCAATAATTTTTCCTTCTAAACCCCAAAGTGACATTTTTAGGATTCAATGAAATACCATACTCTCTGCACCTTAACAAAATTTTCTCTAGATGTTGCAAGTGATCACTTCTTCTTCTTGAAAACATTGTCACATCATCCTTGGTACACAACAATGAAATCATTTATATATCCTAAGAATGCTACATCCATAGCTCTTTGAAAAGTTTCTCCAACATTCATTAGACCAAATGGAATTCTTACATACACATAAGTACCCCATGGGGTGGTGAAAGTTGTTTTAATTCTTTCTGATTGCTTTACCACCACTTGATTATATCCTAAAACCCATCCAGAGTAGACAATAATTCAGAGCCAGTAACTAACTACAACATGTTATCCATATTGGGAAGGGGATAATTATCTTTGATTGATGCTTTATTCAAGTTCCTAAAATCCACACACAACCTTATATCTCCATTCTTTTTTTCGAATCGGCACTAGATTTTCTACCCATGAAGAATACCTTGTGGGTTGTATTATACCTCCATCCCTTAACTTTTTTAATTCTTCTTGCATTTTGAGGGAGAGAAGTGGATTGATTGGTCTTTTTTTTTCTTGAATGGCTTAGCATTAGCTTCCAGTGGTATTTCATGCTAGAAAAGGTCTTCCTATATGCTTTCAACTCTGAATATGACCATGCCAAGCAAGTCCTGGTACTCTTTCAACAATTGGACATATGATCCTTTTTCTTCTTTATTCAAGTTGCTACCTAACCATATTCTCCTAGGTTTGTTGTCCATTCCTAGGTTATGTTCTTCCACATCTCTCAAAGATGACATATGCCTAAACACAAATGCAATCAACATTATCAAAGTTTGACTCAAGTGCAACCAAACCTCTTGGAATGGTATTTGTTTTCAACTAAATAATATCTTTACCAAACAAGGTTTCTCTTCCCTCATTACTACAGACCATTGGCTCCCAATCCACATGTTGATTTGTGAATTCCCCTTTGTTTTGTAAAAATATTTGAATTTGGGCATCATCTTCAAAACTTGCCAATGTTTGACATTATCAGGAACAGATGGTCTTGTCATCACCTCAATATCATATTCACAATACGACGACATTGTGTAATTTTCAAACCTAGATCCTAATACTACCAATCTAATTCTGCTACAACATTTTGTTTTCTCTCATGGTACACTATATTGAAGGAGTCAAACATTTCAATGAAATCCCAAACTGCATGCTTGTATTGCTTCATTCTCTAATTCTTTGTTTTTCATATCATTTTTAACTTTTTATTTCTTAACCACCAATTCCCACTAATATCCTTTAACAATAATGTCTTTGATACCATACTTCCAAGAAATCCTTAAACCTAGAAGCAATGCCTCATATTCTACAATATTGTTAGTGCATTCAACTAGAGTTTAAAAGAAAAGTTGAACTCTTTCTTATCTAGGGATATCAATACAATACCTACACCATTTCCAAAATTAGAACAAGCTCCATCAAACATCAAAGTCCAAGGGAAACCAAGTTTCTCAGGGAAATTGCATTTATCAAGTTCATGTTCCTTGAAATCTGCATAACCAATGAAATTGTTAACATCTATATCTGTATATAATACTTCATATGAAGCATTGTTTGGATCTTCGATCAGATGTAACATCTTCTTTTCACCATATAACTTCACAATATTTCCTTCCAATGGTATGGTTGCATATGACATATCCATTTGCACACTTCCACCCACACTAGCAACCCATTTCCTTGATAAGAGCATGCCCCATTTGGCTCGGGCAATCTACAATAACCACATTCATAGTTAAGGATTTTCCAGGGTAAGTTGTTAATTACACTATTAATCCTTTGACATATCCAATCATAGGAACTTCCCTTGAATCCATAGTTGTGCATTTCCCAAAAGTTTGTTGTCACTTTGATGTTTAATTCATTCATTACTTCAAGAGGCATTACATTGCATGAAGCTCCTGAATCAAACATACGTTATGCACCAACCTATCCTTGATAATCAAAGTGGTGTAAAAAGGATCAACATCAAGTTGAGATTCCACAAGTGAGGTGCCCAAGTATACTTTTGGTGATTCTCCCAATTCTTCCAGGGCTTGAGGTACCTCAAGCTCTATGATGACAGGAGGAAGACCCACATCATTACATTATTTCCTGTGTTATTATCTCTTCTTTAAATCCCAAATACTCAAATGCCACTTTCTATGCTCAGGAATTATGAGAAATTCAACAATAGGTACCATGACTTTGATTTGACTCAAAATATGGGCTATATCACATGGAACATACTTGGGTAAGGTAGTATTGGATGGAAGATTTATGATTCCCTCTAGTGGTATAATAGTCTTTACAACTTGGGCATGAGTTGGGGTACAAGTTTTATTTGGAGCAACATGACCTTTGTTGAGTGCATCCTTTTTAGGGGTTTCCTAGGGATATTAGTGAGTAGTGGAGTTTTTGGTTTGGCCTGAGGACCTCCCCCTTTGATAACTCTACTTCTTGTATTATGTTCCTTTTCTTGTGTGAAACCACTACATTCATCAATAGTTTCCTATCTTCCTCAGAAGGTATTCCCCATCATATTTCTTAATCATTAGGGCCCTTAGGTACTCAAAATCATGATTAGGTAAATCAAAATCCTGCACCATATCAATCTCAATATCATCATCATGTGAGAGAGGTAATACTCAGTGAATGCAATCCCAAACTCTAAACAGTCCTAACACTTATTAAATCAATTGAAGTAGCCCTTTGTGTGAATTTTCAGGGCATTCCATCATGCACACATCACCATAAGCTTCATCATCATTTACCTCTTCAACTTCCTTACCTAGATCACATGGGAATGTGGCAAGAAACACTTATCACACCAATCAATAACGTGAGCCTCTTCCACCATAAAACCCTAGAAGTCAAAGGATCTAGGACCAATCTATTCTCTCTAAGTTGTGGTTGCTTGTTACCTAATCCCATGGGCCCCTTTCCTCTATCATCTAACCTATGATCATTCCTAGGATGATTTCCAAATCTATCTTATTTTTAGTTTATGTTGACCCTGAGAGCTCTTCCTATCCCCTTTTCTTCTCTGGCCAACTTGTATGATATTTCTTTAACCACCCCAACCAAAGTCTTCACAACCTCCTCTAGATCACTTGCTTTACTCACCTGAGGTCTATCAGGTTAATTAGTTTAACACCTTCTCTCTTAGGAGGTTTTCCAACTACCTTGATATTATTTTCAATTTGTAAGGCCATAGTGAAATCCTACCTTAATGTCCTAGGGTTCTTGTCTCTTAAGTAGTATGTAGCCTTTTTGTCAAAGGCATCAAAATATTTGATTAAACAAGACTCATCACTTGGCCTCAGGATTATGGGTAATCTATTTAGAGTCTTATTGAATCTGGTATTAAAATCTTGGACAGACTCATTAGGATTCTTTTTAATATTTTCAAATTTAGACAGAAGGAACCTTGGATCAGTCTTATCCCCATATTGTAATCTGAAGGCATTTTTCATCTCCGTCCATGAGTCTATTGAATTATCTAGTAAAGCCTTATACCAGTCACGTGCATCTTCTTCAAGAGTATGAATGAATAATTTTATATACACATCCTCATACTCAATCTCAAAATATTCCATCATGTTAAAAAAAAGTCTCAAATGTTGATCCCCAGTAATGGCATTGTTTCCCTAAAATTTAGGTAGCCTGTTCCTCACATCTTGGGGTACAACATTAGGATACCCAACCATGCCTCTAAAATTTATCGGTCCAAAAGTATTGACAACAAAAGGTGGTCTAGGTGGAGGCTGAGCCATATTATCTTGAGGAGGTGATCCTACAGAGAATCAAAATGATAGGGACCAAAGGCCTTTTGAACACAGAGTATAACTTTCCAAGTGAATATCCTCTAATGATTCAATTTCATGAAACACCCTATCAATCCTAGATGATGAAGGGAAAAAATAAGGGAAACATTTCTCAGACACAAATGATGGCCCTTCACTAGTTGGAGAATTTAGTTTTTTACAAGGACTATCTGATTCAAAAATATCTGAAGATGTAGGAAAATCCACAACTACAGGTTGATCATCTTCCAACACTGGTACTACCTTTTCTTTCAACTCTTGACTTCCCAACACTCTCCAGATTCATCTTCCTTCTAATTTTCCTTCCCAAGCTCTAGAAATAACTTCCTAGTAGGATCCCTAGTGAAGAAATATCTCCTTCCTTCCATCTTTACAAATATTAATGAAAAACCCTTGACAAAAATTAAACACTGGTAATAGCAACCAGAAATTGTAAACTAAACATGGAGTCACCACCAAGGATTTTCACCTTAGATATGCTAAAGCACTATAAGTAATCTATCAATTGTTTATCAACACTTAATTTCTACAAATCTTGATGGATCTGATCATTCTTTGTCAATATTTATCAATATCCACATGATTTAGTGCCAAATTTACTAAAGCCTAGAAAATATTACATAAAAACTCCCGATCTCACACAATTTTCACAAATTTTAACAAATGATGATATATAAACAACATATTTGCATACGAATCATTACCCGAGGTCGATGTGTGTATGTATTTACACAAATAGTCCCTGAAAATGGTGCCAGATTAGTGTTGGTACCCAAATTGATCCTTCCTTTGAAACCGAGCAACATCACAATTTGATCAGGATGCTTAGAGACAAACAAATCATAATAGGAGTCATTTTGTAGCTAGGGATGGATTTTAGATGACTCTTTATCACTCTAGTTTGGAAAGGACTAGGTATCACCATGCTAAGAGTTTTACCTACCCTTACTACTTTAGGTTGTGCCTTCAACCAAGGTGAGAGGACCTATTTTGTGACTTGTATTAATGGAAATTATCAACGAATTAGTAGTATTTGACTATTCCTTTGCAATATTTTGAAGGAGACCTCAAGAAAACATGGCCAATACAACATAACCTAACTCTCACAAGTTGTCACTTTAGAAAATGAAGATGTTCTCTAGATAAGGCCCAGGTCACTAAAGACAATGATAAAAAATTGATTTGCACTTGCATATTTTAGTAAAGGATGGATGAATTCAATGATCTTCTTTATCATTTGTGGATACACAGTGCAAATAGGATAGTTCATGTATGATATATCTCTGGATATGTGATTTATGGTTGGGAAGTTAAGCAGGATAAAGTTGATTATACCAAATCCTTGAGAACTTTAAACAAATGTTGACAAATCCACAAGGCAAAATGACAAATGGCTTCAAATAGTCAAGACAAACCTTCAACTAGAAAATTGTGCATCTATGAAAGCTCAAAGACACACGGCTTCACACATTCTTCAAGGATTTAACATAAGAACTCATGTTAAAGACTTAATTAAACCTTAGAAGTCCCTAATATATCATGCTTATGATACACTCATAAACTGACAAACAATCTGTATCACTAAAATGAAAGTAAAGTGAATTTAAATCACTTATTACATCATGAAATGAAATCTCTCTTCATAATGTAATTGCAAATGCCACAATACTGTCATGAGGATGAGATTTTGTGTGATTTCAGAGGGATTCCTAATGTAAGATTGCAATAGGAACATAGATAACTATTTGAAGATATCTCAAATGACAATAGACATAACATGGTTCATGATTAACATGAATTACTCAAGGTTTTTCAAAATTTGATCAACAAGGGAAAGTTTGTTTACAATCTCAAAGTTTTTCAATGGCTATACATCTGCAACCATCTTGACATGATCAATTTTAAAGATACACAAGAAATAACTAGTTTCTCAAATAAGTTCTTTCAGAAAATGGCTTCTCTCGACTTTTTCTCCTTTTCTTTCTCTGAGTAAATTTTAGAAAAATTAACCCCTTTTTGTGATTATCCATCCTCCTTTTATATCATCCCCTTTTCTTGTTAACTTTCAAAATTCTTTCCCCCAAAAGTCAGAATATTCCTAGGAATATTCTTCCTTTTAAAAATGTTCTAGAACATGGTGTTTAGAAAGGTCCTTCTTGAAATTGCCAGGTGTACAAATCACTAGTTTTTTAATCAACTTCACTAGTGTTCGACTGGGATGTCGTAGTAGTTTTTTTCTAGTGGTTTATTTTAATCATTATTTCTTGGTATTGATTAGATAATCATTTCAAACAATCTCCTAATACCTCCGATAATATTGAAATGACATATATCCATACTCATTTTTTAATAGTCTACCTTGGGCACCACACCCTCTAGCTTCTTGCTTCACTGGCTTAATTTCCACACATAACTTCTGTCGAATCATCCTGATTTATAATCTCTGCTCATTTCCAACTTCTTCCAAATCTTAATTTCACCTTTGTGTGAACTGAACACAATCTCCTTCATTTCATGGGAAATATTTGCATCAACTCAGAACATATGTCTCCATTTCATTATAAAACTTGGCTTAATTTCATTATCATCATACCTTTCCTTTCTTATTTTGAGTATAAGGAATTTCAGAGAGAATGGTGAAGGTGCTCATAGCTCATAACTTGAAGGATATTTCCTCTAGGATTTAAATCAGATTTTTATTTAAGTGGTCCTGATGAAGCTTTTGTTAGGGCTCTATTTGAGATAAAATGTGTGGGTGACACTAGGGGGCCCCTAACATACCAGACAAGTCCAATTGGTGCTTCTTACAAGGATGATCAGGATTAATCTTATGTTTGCATCCTTCCAAGTTATGTATTTCCATATTTTTAGATGGGAGCATATGAAAAATCCCGAAGACTTGAAAAAATATTGGGTTGAGAGAAGACCCCAAGTCTCTGGGTAGACCAATTTTCAATGTCCTTTTCTATGTGATGAGGAGTTTGTATCAAAAGATATTCCTAAGGAATCATATGTGTTGTATGATAAATCCTCCATCGACACAATGCCTATTATCTCTCACAAAATAGAAGAGTTAGAGAGAAGGCTCAACTTCCTGGAGAAGAAGAAAGTAGAGACCATGCCTTCACAATCAATTTCAGCACCAGGGTCATCTTCAAGGAAAAGGAAAGGTGAACCAAAATCACAACCCCCAATTGTTATCTCAAATGGGGAAGAAGACCAATCATTGTCTGCTCGTCATTCAGGGAAGCCATTTCCTCCACTCAAGACAATAGAGGGATATTTTCTACTTGATCATCCATCCACCTAATGCATTTTGCTCCTCAGGAAGAGCATGAATTATCGGCCCTCAACCAATTCCTTCCCCGAAGGACAACCCTCCTTTTACATGGAAATGGGAAGCTTGGGTCAAGTTTGAGGCCTCTCAATCAGTCTAGTCAACAACATGCAGTACCTTCCCCTCCAACCACTCCAGGTGCCCCTCTCAAGCAACTCCCAGCATATCAATCCCCCATAAAGGGAAAGGAAAAATGACCTTCTTCACAGAGGTCTAGATCTTTTAGATTGGGTCTCATCTCAATAGAAGAAAATTGAACTGAGAGAAAATCATGAGTCATCCTAGAATGACTCTGGAGGCATTAATGGATATGGGAATGTCTCGGACCTGGAAGGGTCAGTCATCTTTGTTCAAAAACACATGGCTCAAGAGAATTTGTGTTGAGGAAAAACAAGCTTCTGAGCAAGCTCCCCTTTCTCGAGGAAACTTATGAAGCAGGGATGAAGAATGCATAAATGTTGTCTTCTTTTACTATTTTTTTCTTTCTGGCATGTACATATTTTCCTTTTCATGGGAAGGGGCCCCTATAGAACCCCATTTCATTCCTTATCTAGAGTCCAAAAAACATAGCAACATCAATCAATTACATGTTTTTCTAGATGTATGTTAATTTCATCAAAGTGAATATGGCATTACTTGCATTCTTCCATTTTTAATTGAAATAAAGGAAAGATAAAATTTAGAAAAACAATTACTTCCAATGCAATAGAAGTGTCATTTTAAAACACCAATTTAAAAAGGATGAATATGAAAAGAAAATATAGTTCCAGGAACAATTGTCTAAGCACATTCATCATCCTTTGCATCTTCTTCTTCAACTTCTAATTCTGGATCTTTCTTTTGGTAGCCTCACCACATATGCATCATATCTTTTGAATAATTCATTAATCTCATCCTCATCTAGCCCAGTATGATGCTGGAAAATCAATGCCTGTCTAGAGATTGCATCAATGCAATGGCCCATTTTCTCGCTTGTATTCCAATGGCCTTGCCTTCAACTCTACAATTCTATTTTCTATTTTTCTCATAATCTTAATGACTTCATAGGAGAAGTCATTCCTTAGAACATTCCTTTCAAAAGATTCAAGTAAGAAATCAATCTTCATGTCTCCATAACTCTTCTTGAACTTATCAATAACCATATCCTCCAACTTTAAATCAATAACATCGAGAATATCATCAGCCCAATTTCTTTTGACTTCAAGCTTTCCTTTGATTCCATTTAGGGTCTCGACTCTAATCTTTGTTAACTCCTCAAGGGCATGTTGACTTCCTTTAAATTCAATTGGTACAATGTCCTCTTGCTCAACCAACTCATCACTAAGTTGGGTTATATGGTCCAATTTGGGAAGAATTCCCTCTAAGTAGAAAATCTCATTATCACATTGCTCAGTTATTTCATCAATTTCATTGAGCCTATTTTTGAGATCCTCATATCTTGACCTAGCTTTAGTGATAGCTTCCTTTCCCTTTTCAATCAATTTTTTAACCCAGATGTCCACTTCCTGGACCTTTTTAACAACATTATTTATTTGATCCATTCCACCAAGAGTGTTTACAAAGGCACTTACTTGGGTTTGATCAGTCTTCCCAGTTAACTACTACAAACTAGCACTTAAAGCTCTAACATGTTCTTTCAGTTGCCTTTTTGTCATCTTGTCTTCATCAACCTTTTGCAGAAAAATCATTCACTACCTCAGACACTCCTTGTTTTAGTTGGTCCCTTGAGGGATTTCCTAGGGAATAACCTGAACATTGTAATCATTACTTGTTATACTTTCTCTTGTTTTTCCTTCCAAAGGTGTTGCTATCTCCAAGGTTTTAGCTCCAGATGAGTCAGTATGGGTCTTTGTAATAGTTCTAGCCCTTTTGGGAACCCTTGTTGCCTTTGGGAAAGATAGGGTAGTGAGGTCAATGGCCTGCATATAGGATTTCCTTTTCTTCACTAGAAATCAGTTCACTGATCCATCCCTTCTCCAAACTTATTACATCTTTTGTTTCCTGTGACTGTTGTGGAGATTTCCCAGGGATAATCGTTAATTGTTTGAGCATTTCCTGTTCATCTTGAACTGGTGTCTCTACTTGCTCATCATCATTTATATCAATAATGGTCCTACACTATGACCTTGCATTAGGTTATTTTCCCTCTGATTTGCATGTCAATAGCCAAAGGATGCTCTTCTTCTTCTTCTTTCATTGGGGCCATGGTAAATCCAATTTTTCCTCAATATCCTCAACTGAGGTTGTACATCTCTGTTAGTGGTGATCTTTTCACTAACAATTTCCTCTTGTAGTATTTCTAATTTCTTCTCAACAACAGGCCCTTCCTCCTAGGGGTAATTCATCAGGTTTATTAATTCCAATAGAAAAAGAAGCAATCTCATCTACTAACTTTTCTACATCAGTATCTTTCTCACCAATCAATTTTGACCTATCTATTTCTGACAATACCTACCCTGTGGAAACATTTTTTGTATCTTGGGCCTTTAATTCACTAACTGATGCATGAATGTTCAATTCCAATTCTTTATTTAAATGAATGTCACCTATTGGTGTCAGTAGTGGTTCTCCCATAGAACAATTTGAGTGCATCAATCATAGAGAATTCTCCATCCATTCCAACATTAGCTTCATCATTTTGACATTCTACATAGTTGTGTGGTGTCTCAACTAAAGGTATATTTACATCTTTATTAGGAAAAGTTTCAAACATCCTCATACCTAGAGTTGTGGATTGACCACTTACTGAATCAATTGCAACATTTCCTTGGGACACCGCACTGCTCTGAACCCCTCCTAGTGTTTCCTCTGCAGAAAAAAAAGTGTGGGAAAGGAATCTGACTACTTCATACATGGTGGTGGCATATCTTGTTGAGCTCGAGAAACATCATCTTTTTCAGGTTCAGGGGGATCAATCACTACATCCCTGTGCTTGTGCTTCTTGGGTACATGAGCACCCACTCTTACCAATATTGGCACCTAATCAATCTTGTGCTTCTTGTGCATTCTTTCAAACTACCTTAGGTCTGGTGCTACTCTTCACTCTTCTTTGTGAGGCCTAGCTTGGGTATGACCACTTGCAATGGCCTCACTCATCAGTTTTCTAGTACCAGGTGGCTTTGGTGAAGTACTTGGGTGAACAACCTGTTTTTCCAAACCCTTCATCTTTGCTTGAATTGGTACTACAAAAGTAATGGGGGCATTCTCCATTGTCTTCAGAAGCATTTCCTCCATTTTCTACCTGAGAACTGACATAGGAGTTCCAGTTCCACTAGTGGCTAATGTCCATTCATCAATGAGCTCAGGAGTAGGCCTCTTAGAGGGAAATTGAGGGATTTCCCCTAATGGGTCAATCTTATCTTGCACCCTCCCTTAGAGGTGGAATATCATCACATAAGATCCTCAAACTTCTGAAGTTGTTCAGACCCTTGTATTTTATATTGACAAATCAATATCTATATGGGCTAGCCAATCCACCATTCTCCTCATCACATCTACTATCCTTACATAAGGATCATCAGATTCTATCTCATTCCAATTTGGGGGATTATAGGTTGAATTTCTATTTTTTGATCAACATAGTACTTGCTTACTGTATTGGGATCATCCACAATCCCTTCTGGGATGAATGCAATCTTGAAATCAATTACCTGTGACAAAGTCATTCTTGAGAAATCTCTCAATCTGACTTCCTCCTCATCTCTGCAATTCATCCAATAATCCTCAAAGTGAGGCTCATGTTCAAAAGTATTGGCAATATTGTTAAACACCCACCTAATGTCATAATTGGCTCTTGCTTCAAATTTTTCCATGTCAAACTTCTTCATTTCATCTTCAATTAGTCTTTCCTTTATGATGGAAGGACATAAATACCTTCCAATATTGATAGGAAATTTAATATTTGTTTTATGCCTTCCAGCAATCAACTTATGCACTAGTGTCAATTGTCTTGCCATAACTCGTATAAACCAATTTATCATCAACATACCTAGGAAATTTATAAGGTTTTCCTCAAAGCCACTAACCCTGATGTAAGTGAAACTTTTGTATTGGATGAAATAACACCCATACTCTAGAATCACATGCCTGGCTTGTTTAGATATTCTATATATTGTCCCCATTCTTGGTTTGAAAAGACAAATGAGGGGTGCAAAAAAGCATCATTAACTAACCTCACATTACTACTCCAATTGGCAATTAAATGAGGGAAAATTTCATGTATCTAACATTTCTTGAAGTCACATTTGGTACTAGACCTAGGAAACGTTTATGCCCTACAACATTATAGATCAGATATGTCATCATATAGAAATCTAACTCATAGTGTCTCCCATTTCAATCCTTTCTTTCCAGATTAAACATGTGACCATGGAGTGCTTCTACAATGAAGGTGGCCCAACAGATACTTCCCTTCCTCTCAAGAATAATCCAAATATATGTGGTCATCCATTCCTTAAACTCATTTGTAGTTTCTAATCCCCATCCGACTTAACAACACAATGATGTCCTCAACCTCCTCGAAAAATTTCCTAACCAGCCTCTTGGGAAGTCTATATGTTGCCCTTTTTTTCTATGAGGAGCCATTGTGTGTTTATCATCTTGGCATAATCCTTCTTTTTCTCTTCATAATCCTTGTAAGGCTAATTGTATACCAATGGTGATGGGGTTTGTAATGACAGGAAGCTTTAGCATTATCCTAAGTGCAGATGGTGTTAATGTCAACACCATCCCCACTCCCATCTAACACTTCCCTCTTCACAGGGTCATAATTCATGGCACAATACCATACTAATTTTGGGCATTGAACAGATGGTGGGATGGCACCTGCTAAAGCAATACAACTTTCTTGAATTTCCTTTGTCGGATTTGTCTGCGGGAAATTTGTATTTAATTATTTTAAGCCCTGTTTGAGGCTATTTGCGCTCTGTTTCAACTTTGTTATGATCGAACATGTCATTATTCCTATGTACCAAAAGGGTTTTAACTTGGAATAAGTTTTGGGCTTTATTTGTGACTTTTGGCAATTTTTCGTGTTTTTGTGTTGTCCCGTTTCGTTTTCTGTGAAATTTCTCTAGAACAATTCCTTTGCCAGTAAGCCCGATTCTTGTCCCGGAGCAGCTTAAGAATGTATACGCACGTTATGCTAGGAGGAAGTCACCATCGAGGTCCGGTTCCACTGGGAAAAGGTGAAGTCGCAGACTAAAATTCCCTACGGGGATGGGCACATTTTGAAAAACAAAGGATTTAAGCACAATGGAAAAATTGAAGCAAAGTAGGTGGGATTTTATTTCCTACCTTGCAGGGTACTTTTTGCCGTGATAGAAAATTCACTTAAGCTGCAGTGGGAAAAATAGAAGTAGCAGGCAGGTGGGATTTTATTACTCCGCCTCGCAGGTACTTTTTCCCATGATGGAAAAGTCACTTAAGCTGCAATGGGAAAATTAGAGGCAGTAGGCAGGCGGGAATTCATTGTCTACCTTGCAGGGTAAAAATTCCCATGGTGAAATAAAAGAAAAAGTGACTTAAGTGAAATCACGGGATTTTATTGCTTGCCTTACAGGTAAATAATCCCATTGTCAAAGTCAAATCACTTAAGTGGATCATGGGATTTCCGGGGCTGCCTTGCAGGGTAAAGAATCCCATTGTCATAAATTCTTAAAAATAGAATTCTATTATGCAAAAAGTGCGACCCACCTTGGGTGAATAATAATGCATTAAATAAATATTTGTTAATATTTATTCACCCAATTTTGGCGCCCAGGTATGGAGAAAAGTCAACAAAAGCAAAGGGGAATAAATCAATTGGAAATAGATTGTCTAAAATTAAATAAATTTATTTATTTAAAGGCAGCCCCCTCTTGTGAAAAAGTGTGCCCCTTTTAGGAAGGATTTAATGCTTTTTGAAGTATTAAATGATTAAATAAATTCCTATTTTCAGTGGCTAAGGTTAAGGCACACTGTGAAGCTTCAGTTGAGTGAAGAGTGGATGAATTAAATGAATTAATTTAATTTATTGGATGGTTGTCCTTAAACATGTTATTTTTAAAGAGAGAAGCATGATTTTTAATTAATTAATTGCCAGGAATAGGAAAGGCAATTATTAATTATAGAATTGTGAGGGTTATATAAGCATGGGCTGCCATAAGGGTGAATTATTTAATTCACAGGTAAAGAATTGTAGCCAAGAGGAAAAGTGCACCCCATTTGAAGAAGGATTTTGCTCAGGCAAGGTGGAAACAAGGCTAAAAGCTTCCAAATTTGGCGCATGCTTTGAAGGAGGTTGATCTTTGTCTGCATAATTGTTTGCATAGGTGTTACAGGTGCTCAGGTGTTGTTGAAAATATTTATGCTCTCTTTGTGTGTAAATTAAACACCAATTTTTGGGGCAGCAGACTTGAAAAGTGCAGATTTTTATAATTAAAATTCACTATTCATGCTATGGTGGCCATTTTTGTCTGGATTAATTACAGAATTCATTACGGGTGTTTTACAAAAGAAAAGGAGCTTTAATCAATGTCATATATCCTCTGAATCTGAAGAAATACCCAGATCTACACTGGTATTGAAGAAATCGACCAAGTAAGAGGAAAAAGAATTATTTAGACAAAGATAGACAAAGTCATGACAAAGAGAGATGAAAAAGAAAGCACAATGGAGTCATGCATCAATTCCAAACTTACAGACATATGAGACACAGATCTAGGTCTGGAGCCTCTTTCTGAATTAATTGATAGATCCAAAGTGGGAAAGACTTCACTCATGCATGCGGTTAAAAGTAGTGGAATTATGCAGCCTTTCCATGCATGCACCCAATTGCCCAGTGTGTTATGCAGTGCAGATCCATATCCGGATGCAAATCCAAATCCAGATCTCATAGTTGCAAAAGCTTCGCACAAAGGCTTCATCCTCTTGTTTCAATGCAGCCCGTGAAGAAGTCAATGCGTGGAAAATTCCTTCCAATATCTTTTACAAATGCTCCCATCTTCCAGTTGAAGCCTTCATTGAATTTTCATTCATCCGGAGTGCTTTCCAGAATTTTTAATTGCTCATATGTAATTAAAAATAAGGATGATGAGTTATCTATGGCCAACCTTGCATTGATGCATGTATAAAAGAAGAACTGCAAAAGCTTTAAGGATAAAAGAGAAGACAAGGCGAAGGTAAAATTCTGGCCGCTTCTAGATCCACCGCCGCTTCAATTCCAGCCGTTTCCAATTCCAGCTTGCTTCCAGATCCAGCTACTCCCGGATCTAGTTTGGTTAGAATTAAAGGTAAAAGAATTAGCTACGAGACAGATGACATGAAAAGGACAAGACTACAACTTTCCTCTTCCTTTTTCTTTCCTCCGACAAAGTAATTGAGCGATCAATTAAATTATACAACTTAAGTGATTGGTTTAAAAGCCATTATTTGAAGAAGTAAATTACTTGGAGATAGGTGGCGATGTGTAAAATAGAAGGTTCTATTTTCAATTATAAATCATACATGTCATGCAAAGAGAAATTCCAGATGGAGATTTCCAGTTGTTTCTTTCCTTCGACTTCCACATGTGCCAGTTCAACTAAAGCTTCCAACTTGTAATTACCCCTCTACATTCTATAATTAGATGAAGAACCTTCAGGTTAATGATCAAAATTTGTGAGAAGAAATCTTGTGTTCTAGACGTTGTGCTAAACCCCGAGAGCCACTTGGAGCAAATGAATACAAATGAGCAGGTTTCCTGAGAACTTTGTGTCATAGTGTACTTGTGTTTCTTGCTTTTAATCTTAGATCTCTTAATGAACTTTGTGTTATTTTAGATCTGGATCTAGAGCTTCCTTTGTTTCAGAAATTATGTGTTTATATCTATTGGATTCTTCTATGTGCATGAAATTTAGCTTTGTCATCTACCGATTGGGATGCACATCTTCCCCGCTTTCTTCTATGTGTTTATGTAATTATCTTCTTCTATAACTTTCCTTTCTTTAAACAGCTACTTACTTGCTACTGAATTATTCGCTTATGGTTCATGAACCGAATAGCTAAAGTAAAACCCCATTTAGATATTATCATACTTAAATTGACAAATCGACACGGAGCCTCACCGGTTAAATGAAGGAGATTTATCTCATGACCGACTAGGTTTTGTGCTATGTAGAAAATATAGCCAATAGTTTTTGGTGACTCACTGGGAAACAACTCCTTTACGAGATCAAAACTTATCTATTGAAGATTGGAGTGTTTTTGATACAAATCTCAACTCGGGTGAATGTCCATTCACAAGATCCGTGAAAGCACAAGGAAGGACTGATCATTTCTTCCGACTACAGGAGAAATTCAATTTTAATCACGCTCCTCAAGTTAGAAGCCGCAAATCTAGTCTTTCACTAGGAATAAGAGTACAAAATCATTCAGATCCGGATCATCTTCAACATATTCCAGCTGCAGGAATTATTCATCAAGTCTACACAAGAAGAAGACGTGCTCCTATCAACATGCAAAATCAAAATTAGCCACTTGCCCCTACAACACCTGTTCCATGGGGTGCAGCCTTTTGAATTTTGAATCTGACTCCTCCTATGCATGATCTACCTAAAGGGACGAGAAAGAATTTTCCAAAATTCTTTGGAGATGGAAAGTAAAATGCAGATGATCACTTGGCTATGTTTTTCATATCCTATGGAGTGCTTGCAGTCGAACATGAAGATGTATCTGTCAGACTCTTCATAGAGACTCTGCATGACTTGCCTGGAGAATGGTTCTACCAGCTAGCTCCTGGTACCATAACCAACTGGGATACTATGCGGGATGCATTCCTAAAAAGATTCAAACTAGCTGAAGATTCCAACACATTGATAACTCAGCTGACTCAGTTGAAGAAGGAGCCACATGAGCACATGCGGGATTTTATTACAAAATTCTAAAGATTACTATAAAAAATTCTGGCTTCTGCTTCTCTAAATGACAAGAATCAAAAGGTGTTCTTTATCAATGCTTTACTTCCTTAAGTAAGCTATCAACTACGAAGAGCATGCCTTGTTGACTTGTTAGCAGCCAAAAACATGGCAGTTGAAATTAAAGACGACCTCATCATGGCTGGAAAAATAAAGAGCAACACTTCTAGAGCTGAAAGTTCATCTTCTGGTACTACATCTGATTCACTATTGTAAAAGTTAGCAAATGAGATGATGCAGATGAAGAAACAAATGGCTCAAGGCAATATCGCCCCTTGCTCGTAATTTCAACAACAAAAACAACCGAACCGCATTGTTGGTTCCCAAAGATTAGTAATTGAAGTTTCTCCCGAAAACAACGTGGAGATGAATGAAGAATACCGGAAGTGACACTATCTACTCGAGGATGATGATTTTATAGGTCTTGCTAATGACTCCAACATTAATTACCCGAACTACAAATTTAAACATGATGATGAGAAAATTCATGAAGATGATCATGGTCATGCATATGCAAAGACTTACAAAATCACAAACTCGCTAAGCCGAGGCATTAGATGACGAACAAAGACGAGGCAGCCCTTTTCCTTCTTCCTTAGCTCCCAAAAGTAAGCATGCGAATTCTTCATCTCAACCGTAAAAAGCAACTCAGGTATCTGAATCTATTTCTTCTTTTGACATTATTGATCATGCCAAGAAAACTAAAGTTCAAATGTCAAAAGCCGAATACCTGAGAGCTTTTCCTGAGTAGTTAAATAGGCTAGTCAAATATGTACAATCACCAGGACAATCCAATACATCAAAAGGCCTTTTTCCTAAGCCCAAGGATACTCCTCCAAAAACAACACTGTAGTTGTTAAACCCTCACCATCTTCTAACAGGGTGGAACCTTTCTATGTCTCCTTATTGCTTAATGGTTTCAAGTTAAGCAATTGCATTCTAGATTCAGGTGCTTCTGACAATGTCATGTCAGCTAAAGTTGTAGATGCTCTTGGGCTTACCCTAACGAAGACCATAAAAAGGTGTTACTCCATGGAGAGACAAGTCCCTTTAATTGGACAAATCAAAGATGCACAAGTTGTTCTAGTAGCTTTTCCTGACAAAAGATTAAAGATGACAATCTTAGTTGCAGATATTCCTGTCTCCTACGGGATGTTGCTGAGTAGAAACTTTTGCAAAGAGCTGGAGGAGAAGTAAAGATGGATTGGTCCTGTGCACATATTCCTATCAAAGGAATTAATCAGAAGCTGGAGCCGAAAAGAAGTCCAAGTACACAGTACAAAATCTGAGGATCCTAGATCTCAAATTCTTTTTCAGGAATCTGACCGTGGGGTCTATTTCTTGGAAATGGATAAAGACATTCCAGAGCAAGAGCCAACAAAAGAAGAAGAAAAATTTTGGACTTTGGAGTTTAAAGGCACCTATTGTTCTTTTGGATCAGGAGCTGGTGCTCTACTAATATCTCCAGATCATGAGATATTCCCATACTCCCACAAGCTAATGTTCGAGAACATGAATAATATGGTGGAGTATGAAGCGTTGTTTCTAGGAATGGAGCAAGCTAAAAATAAAGGAGTAAAATCCTCAAAGCCTAAGGAGATGTTGAACTTCTAGTAAAGCGGTTCGAGGGCAAAGTCAAGTCACAAGAGACAAGCTGAAGCATTATAGAGATAGAGTACTTTCTGCCATATTTGATTTTACAGACCTTCTCTATTGACTTCATTCCAATAAATCAAAACTCCAAGGTAGATTCTTTGGTAGTCACAGTTGTACTATTGAATCCGGATAGACCACCGTCCATATTCAGACAAGGAAACTATAAAGTGGAGATGGTCTACCACCCCAAAGTCCCTGAACAAACATCTACATGTCTGTATGTTGAAGGGAGTAAATCACCACCACGACAAACAGTCACAGCAAAACTGATCCAGGTTATGGTGATAGCAGTGGAATGATCCAACCAAAAGGTAACAAAATCCCCAAGGATTTAGTTTCCTTAGTGGAGACTTTCAACAAGCATGATCAGTACCTGAAGAAGAACAAAGAATATGGTGATAGTTCTTCCTTCGAAGTGCAACAAGTGAATCTGGGAACGAGAGAAGTTGATGCAAACTTACCTACCATGGAGAGAAGAAAGGATGAGCCACCACCAAATGAAGTTGATAAGGACTTGCCCAAAGTATTTGACAAGAAGGCCAAAGAAAGGAAGTTCAAGATCGGAGATTGGGTACTCTGGTGGGACAAGAGACATGAACCGAAGGGCATGCATGACAAATATGATTCACTCTGGAAAGGGCCCTTCATGATCAAAAGAGCTTTCGAATGGACACTTTCTTCCTTGCCTACCGGGATGGAATTGAGTTACCACTACCTTACAACGGGCATCATCTAAAGCAAAGCAGTTCAGAACTAAAAAAGAAGGTTAAAACTTGATAGTATATAAATAAAACTTTGTTTGTTTTTCTTTGTTTTATTTTTGTTTTTGTGTTGTGTTTGTTTGCGACCTGTGCCCAAAAGACAAGATAAAAAACCAAAGATGCTGGGATCTCATCTTTTCCCTTGTCATTCTGACAAAGAAAAAGACGTCCACAGACGGAGCCAACTAGTGTCCCTGATTTCATCCTCGAAATCACGGATTACCCCGTCCGAAAAAAATTCGTACTTTTAAAATAATGGGTGGTTTTGTGTTTTTATTTCCTCGAAAGTTCTTGTATTATGTCAAGATATTCCCAAAGAGCCATATTAGCCTTTTTCGCAAAATACCCAGATGCCCAAAATTGTTATATTCTATCGTCAAGATTTTTCTGTGAGAAATTTGTATTTAATTATTTTAAGCCATGTTTGAGGTTATTTGTGCTCTGCTTCAACTCTCTGTTATGATTGAACATGTCATTATTCCTATGTACCATAAGAGTTTTAACTTGGAATAAGTTTTGGGCTTTATTTGTGACTTTTGGTAATTTTTTCATGTTTTTGTGTAGTCCCGTTTCATTTTCTGTGAAATTTCTCTAAAACAATTCCTTTCCTGGTAAGCTCGATTCTTGGCCTGGAGCAGTTGGAGAACGTATACGCACGTTATGCCTGGAGGAAGTCACCATTAGAGGTCTAGTTCACAGGGAAAAGGTGAAGTCGTGCACTAAAAAGCCCCCTGTGGGGATGTGCGCCTTTTGAAAAACAAAGGATTTAAGGTGCGGTGGGAAAATTGAAGCAAAGCAGGCGGGTGGGATTTTATTGCACATGCCTTGCAGGGTACTTTTTCCCATATTAGAAAATTCACTTAAGCTACAGTGGGAAAAATAGAAGCAGCAGGTAGGTGGGATTTTATTGCCTGCCTTGCAGGGTACTTTTTCCCATGATGGAAAAGTCACTTAAGCTGCAATGGGAAAATAAGAGGTAGCAGCAGGCGCGAAATTTATTGCCTACCTTGCAGGGGTAAAAATACCCATGGTGAAATAAAAGAAAAGTGACTTAAGTGAAATCACGAGATTTTATTGCTTGCCTTGCAGGGTAAATAATCTCATTGTCAAAGTCAAATCACTTAAGTGGATCATGGGATTTCTGGGGCTGCCTTGCAGGGTAAAGAATCCCATTGTCATACATTCTTAAAAATAGAATTCTATTATGCAAAAAAGTGCGACCCACCTTGGGCGAATAATAATGCATTAAATAAATATTTGTTAATATTTATTCACCCAATTTTGGTGCCCAGGTATGGAGAAAAGTCAACAAAAGCAAAGGGGAATAAATCAATTAGAAATAGATTGTCTAAAATTAAATAAATTTATTTATTTAAAGGCAGCCCCCTCTTGTGAAAAAGTGTGCCCCTTTTAGGAAGGATTTAATGCTTTTGAAGTATTAAATGATTAAATAAATTCTTATTTTCAGTGGCTAAGGTTAAGGCACACTGTGAAGCTTCAGTTGAGTGAAGAGTGGATGAATTAAATGAATTAATTTAATTTATTGGATAGTTGTCCTTAAACATGCTATTTTTAAAGAGAGAAGCATGATTTTTAATTAATTAATTGTCAGGAATAGGAAAGACAATTATTAATTATAGAATTATGAGGGTTATATAAGTATGGGCTGCCATAAGGGTGAATTATTTAATTCACAGGTAAAGAATTGCAGCCAAGAGGAAAAGTGTGCCCCATTTGAAGAAGGATTTTGCTTAGGCAAGGTGGAAACAAGGCTAAAAACTTTCAAATTTGGTGCATGCTTTGAAGGAGGTTGATCTTTATCTCATATAATTGTTTGCATAGGTGTTACAAGTGCTCGGTGTTGTTGAAAAGATTCATGGTCTCTTTATGTGCAAATTAAACACTAATTTTTGGGCAGCAAACTTGAAAAGTGCAGATTTTTGTAATTAAAATTCACTATTCATGCTACAGTGGCCATCTTTGTCCTGGATTAATTGCAAGAATTCATTACGGTGTTTTACAAAAGAAAAGGAGCTTTAATAATTGTCCAATACATTACATATATCCTTCGAATCTTAAGAAATACCTAGATCTACACCAGTATTGAAGAAATCCGCCAAGTAAGAAGAAAAAATTATTCAGACAAAAATAGACAAAGCCATGGCGAAGAGATATGAAAAAGAAAGCACAACGAAGTCATGCAACAATTCCAAACTTGCGAGACATAAGAGACACAAATCTAGGTCCGGAGCCTCTTTCTAATTGATTGATAGATCCAGAGCGGGAAAGACTTCACTCATACGTGCGGTTAAAAGTAGTGGAATTATCCGAGCTGCAGTCATTCCATGCACAACTCAAATGTTGCCGCGAGTGTGTTATGCAGTGCAGATCCATATCTAGATGCAGATCCGATCCGATCTCATAGTTGCAAAAGCTTCTAGCACAAAGGCTTCATCCTCTTGTTTCAAATGCAACCCATGAAGAAGTCAGCACGTGGAAAATTCCTTTCAAGATCTTTTGCAAATGCTCCCATCTTTTAGTTGAAGCCTTCATTAAATTTTCATTCATCCGGAGTGCTTTCCAGAATTTTAAATTGCTCATATGCAATTAAAAATAAGGATGATGAGTTATCTACGGCCAACCTTACATTGATACATGTACAAAAGAAGAACTGCAAAAGCTTTAAGGATAAAAGAGAAGACAAGGCGAAGGCAAAATTCCAGCCGCTTCCAGATCCAGCCGCCGCTTCCAATTCCAGCCATTTCTATTTCCAGCTTGCTTCCGGATCTAACTACTCCCAGATCCAGTTTGGTGAGAATCAAAGGAAAAGAATCAATCACCGCATGCGACATGAAAAGGACAAGACTATAACTTTCCTCTTCCTTCTTCTTTCCTCTGAAAAAGTAATCGAGCGATCAATTAAATTATACAACTTAAGTGATTGGTTTAAAAGCCATTACTTGAAGAATTCAATTACTTGGAGATAGGTGGCGGATGTGTAAAATAGAAGGTTCTATTTTCAGTTGCAAATCATACATGTCATGCAAAGAGGAATTCTAGGATGGAGATTGCCAGTTGTTTCTTTCCTCCGACTTCCACATGTGCCAGTTCAACTAAAGATTCCAACTTGTAATTTCCCCTCTACATTCTATAATTAAAGGAAGAACCTTCATGTTAATGATCAAAATTTGTAAGCAGCAATATTGTGTTCTAGACTTTGTGCTGAACCCCTGAGAGCCACTTGGAGCAAAGGAATACAAAGGAGTAGGTTTCCGGAGAACTTTGTGTCACGGTGTATTGTGTTTCTTGCTTTTAATCTTAGATCTCTTAATGAACTTTGTGTTATTTTGGATCTGGATCTAGAGCTTCCTTTGTTTCAGAATTCTGTGTTTATATCTATTGGATTCTTCTATGTGCATGCAATTTAGCTTTGCCATCTACCGATTGGGATGCACACCTTCCCCGTTTCTTCTATGTGTTTATGTAATTATCTTCTTCTATAACTTTCCTTTCTTTAAACAACTTCTTACTTACTGCAGAATTATTCAGCTATGGTTCATGAACTGAATAGTTAAAGTAAAACCCCATTTAGATATTAGCATAATTAAATTGACAAATCTAACATGAGAGCCTCACCGGTTAAATGAGGGATATTTATCTCATGACTCGCCTAGGTTTTGTGATATGTAGGAAATCTAGCTAACAAGGTTTGTGTCTGTAATATTGTCTAAATCACTTGTGACTTCCGACACGACCGAGAATGAGGACAACATGCTTTTCATTTTCACGAACCCTATATTTTTTAAAAATTCATTTGTTAACAAGAGAGAAACAAAGGAATTTATAGTTCTTACAAGTTTCTTGTGATTACCCACACAATTCGACCTCAAATCAATAGTCCCTACAATTCTCTTAAATCCAAGCTTCTCTATCGAATTCACAATACTTCACAATGGTGTTAATTGAAAAACAACAAATTGATTAACAAATATGAGCAAACACTTAGCCAAGAACACCCTTGATGGTGAGTTGATGGCAAAAGAAATAAATGCATTGCATATCAATTGTCCACCTCATCATTTCCAACTTTAAAAGTGAGCCATCCATGTGGAGAAAAATTTTTTGCTTGGCACGGCACGGGGCATACTTTGCATCTTGTAATGCTTTTTAGAACTTATACACTTTTAGGCCTTTTGACCCACCCATCCATTCTTTGACTTTTAACACAGGCACGACACGTGGTGCTTCATGGGAAATAGTGGAACTATGGGTCATTTATGCAAATTTCACTTTTTAAGTTAAAAATCCCAAAGTGTCAAAGTTCTTACGATAAGCCACTACCCCACTCTCTTGATAAAATGGCCACGTGTCCTCTCTGTGGGCCTTAAGCATTCTTCTTATATTTTTGCATTTTATACTAAATTACATAAAGAACACAACCAAGCCTCGCCTTTCTACATCCACTCGATTCATGCACATGTACATCTTCAAGATGAACCAAGAACTTGTATATAACGCTTGATAATTTTGAATATTCAAGGAATATCCATCGTGTTATGGGGCCAATTCTTTGCATTTTACGAATATATAAAAAGTGACAAGTTCATAAGTTGGCCCCATCTCACTACATCTTATTATAAACTGCCACGTATCAACGGGTGGCGTGATAAAATTTGAGAGTAGAGACACGACCCGAGGATGTTCTACAAATGAAGAAACTTCAAATTTTCTGACCAAGCTCGCACATTGCACTCGGCGGGGATTTTTCTAAAGGATATACAACATCATATGACCCACGACAACAAGCAACAAACAAAAATGTTTAACAAAGGAAAACAACAAGCTATGAAGGAAAAATTTTAACACATCAGGACAAGATTTGAAATGAGCACCAACAGTAGAAATAGAGACATATGCAATGGGTAGAATACTTATAGGGATACATGTTTTTGTTAAAGCATATAAGTGCAAAATCTAATAGGATTTCTAATTGATTAAGTAGGTGCAATATTTTGTTAACACAGATGAAGGTGGAAGTTGTGGGTTTTAAATCCATCAAGGAGTTGTATGTGCAGGATGAAGACTTCATGGGATCATATGTAGCTATTATGAGTGTTGACATGACAAATTGGTTTGACTATTTTTGTGCAAAAATGCTTATTGTTTAAAGGTATAACTTTATACATCTTGAGAGGATCCACATGGGAGAATTTGGTGAATGAAAAGTATATTAGTGGATTGGAAAGACATTTTGATTGGATAAGACATTAGAAAAACTAATGGAGAGTTTATTTTGTCTAGGGATGACTATAGATGTGCAAATTTTATATAGGATTGCGGTATATGTAATTAGGCTAAGGAACGATCTCATAATGTAGAGTTGTACCAACCTTTTCTTATACCAAAAAAACCTTGAAAGGATATAAACATGGATTTTGTTTTGGATTTATCTAGGACTAAAAGAGTTGTGTGTACGCCTCATTCTTGATTATTGTTAACATTTACTCTTGTGCAAGGGTTGTTGATGCATTATCCTCCTAAGTAGGTGGCTTATGATCCCTACTGAGATTGAAGGTGACCAAACTTGGTCACATACACTAGACCATAACACCAAGAAGAGATATTTCTATGTTGTTCTTGATGCCATAATTACTCTATCCTCATTTTATTTCTTCATTTTTCACATGTTGCCATCATTATGTCCACTTTTCTAACACTTGTTCACACTCATTTATAGTAATCCTAGTGCTTTTGGTGATCCTAGACCTTCGTCACATCATTATCATGTCTTTTCCTTCCATTATTTTATTGACTTACATCCTTGACCTTGAGGTTTCCCACAAAGCTAAAGGGGTCAACCATGTTTAATCATATCAAGCCTTTTGATTTTTCCTACTAATAGGATCCACCACGGTGAATCGCTTCGATCATATTTTAAACATTCAAATATGTATACACACCATGCCATGTCATTATCAAATCAAATCACGTCAAATAATTTTGCATGTATTCACCCCTACTTATTGGATTTGAGGTATTAGAGCTTGTTTTCATGCATTTGGGTCACCATAGTGAGCTAGGACTAGAGGTCTCCTTCTTGTGCTTCCTCTTTTCCATCCTTAATGTTTCTCTCTTGGTTTTGACTATAGAAAATATCAATGCATCGACAGTCACACACCATAGGTAAATATTTTTAACTCCTCTTTTATTCTTTATCTTATGGTTATTATAATGTAGATGGTTGATCATTCATTGCTCTAGATTTGTGTTTTCTTTAGTTTTTTTCTTTGTTTTATTTATGTTATGACCCTTATATTTATCCACCCATCTATATGTTTTCTGAATCCTAATAATATACCTCTCTCTACTTTAGATATAGGCCTTGGAAACCTATAGTTATCTTAGGGTTAGGGTTTTATCCTTCGTAATTACAACCAAAGTGTGCTCCTTTAGCATCTTTGGTATCTACATCATGTATTCAGGCCTATATTTGACCCACATTATTAGTTCCCCTATTTATATTATTGAAGAACAAGAGGACAACCACAAGGGTCCATCCTATACCATCATACATTGTGGTAAACTCGACCTGAATCATATTACCTTACTAATTCGTGTATTCTTGTTCATATTTTTCACCATTAATTTCTTTGTTGCCTTCATTTTCTATAGCATTGGCCAATGTATAGAGTTCTTTAGACAGTCAACCCCCATGCTGTCAAACCCTATGAACCATCTACATGACCGATCCTATTAGGTTGTATTTCTTAATTCATTCCTCTCGTTATATTGTCATTGGCCCCTTTTCTATTTATGCATGGTTGATACTATTTGATTCACAAATCATTTCTTATAATTTTACCTTAATGCCATCAAACACCGTGTAATCACGTCTCGCATGGTTGATCCCATCAAAAATATTTTTCCAAAACTTCAATTTCAGTCATTCTTTTCTCACAAATCTTCATCAATGGAGTATCTAAATAGTGGTTCTATCAATTCTTCCTCTAAGTAGTACTTGAATAACAACATTAACAATAAGTCATATGTTTTCCCTATAATCATGCCTCATTATACTTATTTTCTAGCCATAGGAGTTGTCAAAATAAGAAGCAATAAAGAACTCAATCATAATATGAACACTAGAATTGGTACCCATAATATTGTCTTTGATCTAGATGGTCAAGGTGAATATGAGGATATTTCTAGTTCTAGTTAACCACCTGTTATGAAAACATTTCTTTAGCAATTCCACGATTTTATAGGCGAAGCACTTTATATGCCACAAAATCATATTTAAGATTACCTTATCAATAAATTAGACTCAAATGTTAATATCACAAGCCTCCTACAAGCGATGCAAATGTTGATCCTACCAACAACACTACCATTCCTTCATCCAATTATATTTCACAATTAATCATCCTACTAATTGATCGTTTAAGCCAAAAAAACTACAATCGCTAATCAATGTTTGCAAATGAAAAATAATTTGGTCTAGCTCAATATCAAACCAAAAATGATCTCTTGGGAACATTGAACCAATGCACGACATCACCACTCTCGGTTAGTATAAATAGGCCACCCATTACCCAACCTCTTATCAACAAAAATTCCTCCATGTTATTCAAAGAGAACCCTTGCTCCCTTCATTAGTTCCATGGATACAAAAGTAATAAGATATTCCCTTTCTTGTGAGGGCTCTATTGACCACTGACCTTCATATAAATTCTTTAGGTAATATTTATAAAGATTGGGTCAAAGCTAATTCTTATGTGGCCACCAAGATCTTGGCCAAAACCTTACAAGAGATGCTCTAGATTTTTATCACACTCTTCTAACCAACTCTATTGTGGAGCTTGAAGGCCTAATTACCACTATTATAAATGAATTCCAATATCATGATCTTCCCAAAAATAATATCAATGCCTTCATTAGTTGCCAACAAAGATGAAAATGAACCCACACAAGCCTTCATTAAAATATGGGAAACCTTATCCACTAAGGTTGAGCATAACATCCTTGATGAGAGTATTTTTAGCTACTCCTTAGAGCCCTTGAGCCTTGCCTTCAATACAAGAAGAGATCCATCTCTCCTACCACATTGGAAGAAGCATCAAGCAAAGTAAATTCTAAGGCTATCTCATGAGGTAAATTTAAAAGCCTTGACTTGTTGTCGGGAAAATGTTTAGCATGAAAAATTCAAAAATTTGGTCATGACAACCAAGCCCACACTTGAAATTCCCTTTCCCGGTCATTTCAACCTTTCCTCCGACCATAATTTTAACTTTTTCACCCTCATTATGGTCAAGAGGAACATATTAACATGATTTTAAAGTATGTTTTATGTGCAGAGAATAATACATAGTTGTGTTCTTGAATCTACTTAGATCTAAGAAAAACAACGCTTCAAGAGGCTTCAAAAGTGATATTTTTGGTCTTTTATCACTATTGAATGTCCTCCGAAGGCTTACATGGAAGATTAAATCATCCAAGAGTTGTATGGGAGAACCTTTAATTTATTTGAGGTAGTTTAGGAAGATCCTATGAAAAAAATTGAATTTAGGAACAAGTTTAACAATATTGGGTCTTATTTGGGCAAAGCACTGGGAAATGCATATTCTTAAAAAAATAGTCACCTTGTTCAAAAGGTTTTAAGAGCATCATGAATTATTAATATCTCATACCTAAGGCATCGTAAAGTGACATATCCTACTTCATGGTGCAACGATCAATCAAGGATTCTGGGGAGCTTACAAATTTGGAAAACTATTTGTCGGTGAAACACAAGAGTCCTTATATAAGACATAACTTGTTCAAAATGTTGTAAGATCCTTGTGAAGATTAGGAGCCTAAAAATTCTCAAATTAGGGAATTATTAATTCTCTTCGAGATATAAAGGATGGTTTAGTCTGTGGTTGCAAACTATCCTTGCCACTCAACTCATTGGCACACATCTTGAGGAAAAACTGAAGGTATGGTTAAAACTTACTAAAAATTTGATTTTCAAGGCTTATAAATAGTTTCACCGGATTCATTGGCCCTCTTCCATAAAATTTATATATTTGACGACCAAAATCCATCACGTTTTGATCTTGGGGTGAAAGAAACAATTTGCAATCACACGTTTAGAAGATGTAGACGGGTGTTTGGAAGATGTATGACATTTGTAAGATGCAGAAAAATGTATGGAAGAAGTCATGAATTTGGAAAATGTATAATGGTTTCTAAAAGATTTCAGGATTCTACAGTCAACCTCTCTCTCCCTTCTTCTCTCCCTATATTCTAATTCCTCATTGAAAATGCACTTTTTCCCTGTTTCGTAACGAGGGAACATGAAAGGTCACGAGGGAAGATGAAAAGCCAAAAGTTATGAGGGAAGGTGAAAATTCATGTGGGGGAGATGAAAAGAAACTTGTAATGTTATAAATTGGAATGACGCCCCCATTTTAAAGGTTGGAAATTATTGATTGAATGTATGTTGTTGAGATTTAGTACTACTCGCATCAAGAAATAAAAGATACAATTCTTATATCTTCTTTGTCCATTTTCCTCTACTCTCTCTACCTTCAAATTTTATAGCATTATGATCTTATACAACCAAGAAGTAACTTTGTGTCCTTGATTGATAGATTTTTATAACTTTGTGTCTCTTGTTTATCGACCTTTTAACGGCTTGCATCATTGTGTTTTTCCAATTGAATTTGAACCTACTCGGTTATTATATGTGAACTCTACTAGTTCTTACTCACAACATTAACCATCTCTCTCCTTATTTCCCAACTCCCCTTTACCTCTCTTCACTACAAATTCCTCCCTTGTACCTTGTATAAGCATTTTCCATAGGTTTAGTGGAGTATTCATGTGTGATCCCGGCCTAATGGCCACCCACTATTTTTAGTTAGTTTAAATTCAATAATGGGAGCTTCCCCATACACAAGAAGGAGGGGTTTAGCCCCGTGATCTATATTGAATACTCAATAATTTGCAACACGACAAATTATTTCACCAACATGACCCAAACAACAACTATCAAAGAATGTGAACTTTATCATTTATCATAAAATGAAAAATGTCGATGATGGATTCACAAACACTCTTCTTCAAGGCCATCCATAACATTGATCACACAACTCCTAAACATCAAGGAGTATCTCACTCACATTCCTCCTCCATATGGACTATCATTAACCTTGGTTTAAGGAATTAAAACAACATTTATCATGACCATTTACCATGCTATAATTCCATATCGACCTCTTCCTCAATGGCATGATGAAAGTAAATGTTGTTGGTGGCATTCCAATTTGGGTCACTCATTATGAAAATAGTGGTTCCTTCGATCAATGGATATACCTTTATCCTTAGTTATAACTTTGATCATGAAGCCATTACTCATGAGAAGTTAGATGAAGCTATCAAGGCATGTGACAAATCCCAACTTTATGACCGACATGATGCAGTTCATCAAACCAATGAACATATTAAAATCTATAATGACCAATTTCTTGATCACTCTAAATTTAAGCAACCTACTTCAGCTCCTACATAGAATAATAAAGCATACACTAATGTTGTTGATACTCATCTTTGTCCACTAGTACATCTCTAAAAAATATGGTTAACATACAAGGTACTAAATTCATCATTCTTGCATTGTTCCCAAATCCTTCTTCTATTTAGTCCAAAATTACACAATCATTTATCCATATCTTACAAGCCAACCATTAGATGAACAAACCTTAAATCCCAATTTTGTTGTAATGTCCCTTCTAGGGAAGCGAATGGGGAAAAAGGGTTTCTTCACAACCCTAATGGATCAGATATAAAATTACATTGTCAAACACACAAACATCAATCTAAAATAGTTGAGAATTCTATTCAAACAATCAACACACAATATCAATCAGCCCTCTAGGGCAGTGAACAACATATGAGATTCACATCAACATATAACCATGCAAATAGCGTTGAAATGCCACCAAATAATTTATCCAACCACAATAATATTTATCAATCTCCAATATATCAAAAATATGGAGAAATGAATGGTAATTCAACAATTATATATAAATTTCAAGAAAACAACAATAAATCCAAACCGAGGGATGGAAAAAATAGATAAAATTATCTAAAATCCACCAAAATGTAGATTTCAACCTTATAAAATATGAAGAATACAAATATCAGCTCAAAATACTAAAATTTTTCCTAAAGACACCAAAATTAACCCTCAAGCAAGTCTCTTAGGTCTATAATTGAAGAACAACGCATAAAATTACTTTCAAGCTCCAATGTGACCTTCATGTGAGATCACCCTTGCAAAAAGATAGTTTTCCAAGTGTGATCCTATTGAAGGGTTTATTCCTCAATAGGTGTCCTTTAAAGGGTTTTGTCCTCAAAGAATATTAAAGAGAAGCTACTTGTTCCCCCTCCAAGAGAAATCAATATCAAAATCAGCATAACCCTCCTTAACAAGTCGAACCATTTTACCAGGGTTCATTTTAAGACACCCCTATAAAATTGAAGGTGGAAAATACCTGGCGAATATCCCCGTAACCAGTTTCAGCGAAAGGTGAATTTGACAGTATTAAAAAACAAAATTTTCACCTGGTTTTTCAAGGCTCCATCAGTGACGTCTGACAACACTAGTTCGTAATGACGCACGTCACTGGCGTGACACTTGTTTCGTAATGACGCGCGACACTGGAGCGACACTAGATAGTAATGACGCGCGACACTGGCGCGACACTAGCTCGAAATGACGCACGACACTGGCTCGTAACGACGTCACTAGCCCCTGATGACGCGCGTCATTTGCTCCTACTGACGCGCGTCACTTGCTCCTATTGACGTGCGTCATTTGCTTCTACTGACGCGTGACACTATCTTCTATTGACGCGTGACACCATCTTCTATTGACGCGCGACACTATCTTCTATTGACGCGCGACACTATCTTCTATTGACGCGCGACACCATCTTCTATTGACGCGACAACACCATCTTCTATTGACGCGCGACACCATCTTCTATTGACGCGACACTATCATCTATTGACGCGTGACACTATCTTCTATTGACGCGCGACACTATCTTGTATTGACGCGCGACATTGTAATCAAATGACGCGCGTCACTGTAACCTGTTGACACGCGTCAATCAATAGGGGCCAGTGACGCCCTATTTAGGTTATAAATACCCTTGTGCCGCTCATTTTCTCGTCTTCATTTTCCCGTTCTTGAATTTTTGCAGGTCTAAATCTTTGACAAAGACGCAATAACAGCTATAATGTCGACTTCACATGCTTCCCAATTGCAAGTTCAGCAAGAAAATCAAGAGAATCCAACTCAATCGATTTCCAAGATCAACTACAGGAATCCCTTATGCCCTCACATCCATACGGCTTTAAAGATGTCTTCAGAATATCAAGCTATAATGGAAGAGTGTGAATTTACAGGGCTCGTTAATATGCCCCATTTCGAAACAGATCCAGATATTTTGAATTACCTTCTGTCATGCTACAATTCAGAGGACGGTATATTTTATGTGACTCTGAACGATGGCCAAATGTTCCAATTCACTATTGAAGCAAATGACATACATCGGTTTACTGGCCTTCCTATCAGAAATTTACCAATTGTTACAACCAAGGCAACACTAGTGGAAGAAGACAAGAAATTTCTCGAATCAACGTACGGTTTCCATGTTGATTGTAAGTATAATTCCTTTTAATTCATATTTTTTAATCTGTTTTTATTCTGATACAATTTGCTGTTATAGATTTAAAGTAATTTTCACTGTTTCGCATTTGCAGCCCATGTCAATAAATCCAGGCGTGGTGTAGATACACAATCAATTGCACACCACTTTCTTGCTGCACTTATTTCGTTTTTTCAAGCCAGAATTGTTTTGCAGGGTCGCCAAACGGATATACCAAATTGGGCCATTGCATATATTTGTGCCACTATCTCAAAACATAAATTCGATTGGTGCACATATCTATCCAAAAAAATAAGAACTGAAATAACAAATTCAAAACTCTCAGATAAACCTTTCATTTATTCAACAAACTATCTCCTCGGCTTCTACTATGAGGCACTTTTAAATTTAAAACATAAAGAAATTCCTACTTGCTCTGATGAGGCTTTGAAGAAATTCTCAATTCCATTTGATGAACAACAGGTATAAACTATTTAGTTTGTAATTGTATTACAATTTTCGTCATTACAATGCACAGTTATTAAAACTTAAATTTTAATGTTTTGCAGAGAAGATATCTTGAAGCCATTCCAAGAAAAAAAAAGATGTCGAGAGGAAGAGGCCAACAACACGCGGAGGCTTCGGGGGACTCCCAATCTGAAATGGAAGCTCACTCTCCAAACCCTCAAGCGTTTGAACTCGTTAAACGCCAGAGAAGTAATACATTCTCATATATTATTTACAAATTCCAAAGTTGCATATTTATTTTTCAATTTAAATTTTAACCAAATGAATTGACAACATTTAATATTGATGAATTGCAGGGAATATGGAACCTTCTTCCCCAACTCACTCCATACAGTCGCATGCATTCATATCTTCTGAACAGCCACTGAGTTCAACTCCTACAAGGCCACCCGTGGCACCGAAAAAAACAACCCCTCGACAACAAGGTACAACTTTTCTATAGTACGTTTAATTTCGTAGTTTTCACTTTATGAATTGTTTTAATATTTTTCATTTTTTTCTTGTACTTTTCAGCACATGTCAGTCATGATCAAACCACGGCACCGACACCCACTCAACCATTAATTTTTAAAATGCCAACCAGAGGAACAGTGAAAAAGAACATTGGTAAACGCATGCCTTTTGCTCCGGCCCCTAGTGGGACACTAAACCTTGACACCTCGTTTCGAATTCCAACTCTCTCACTTGGTGGCTTGCCCAGTGCAACGGGCATATCTGTTTTGAACAATATAAATTTAGATGAAGATTATTTGGGCATTGATAGCAATGACCCAACTGGTTTTTTCGATACCCGCGAGATGATTCAAGGCCAGAAGGTATACTTCAAATTTCAATTTTAATATGCTTTACAATTTTGAATTACATTCTGATTTAAATTTATTTATCTAAATCTTGATTTATTTTTTCAAAAACAGGATCAGCCCACCCAAAGGCAGAAACAAGGAGCAGTTGATCTTTGTGAAAGCCCCCATTCTTCTCCAGCAAGATCGTCTGCATCAGATTCAGATAGTGAAGAGTTCCCACCTTTTCCTTTGGAGAACTTAATAGGTAATGATTTTCAATCCCATGTCAGTGAGTTTATTATTCCTCATATCCAACAGCTGATAGAATGGGAGAGAAGGGCTAAAGTTCTTATCAATGAGATTATTAGTCGTTATGAAAATTATTGGCAACGGGATAGTTTATACGCTGCAGTCCAGAATCAACCTGCGAAGATGGATTCCTTACTTACCCAAGTAAAATGTGGGACTGTCACGTTTAACAACAACTATAAAGACAACATTTTAGATAAGGCACTAAACAAATTGGAAAATATTAGTGCCGAGGCCTAGGCATATTTTAACAAATGGTCCAAGGACAAGGATTTGGTATCAATCGCAAATGCCGAAAGAGATAGAGCGGTTGTAAGTACTATTACATTCAAACAATCATTTTTGTTAATTTGAAATTTTGAATTTACATTAATATTTTGAATTGACATTACTCTTTTTGTGCAGTTGAAATATGAAAATTTGAAGAGTCAGGCGAAGGTTTTGCAAGTTCACTTGGAAACAGCAAAGAACAACTTATCCGCAACAAAAAATTTGAAGCAAAATATTGTTTTGGTTAACAAACAAAACAATACACTAAAGCGGATAATTAAAGAGCATGGTCTCGACCCTGACATATTGTTCAAAGCCAAAGCAGCTGCTGATCCAAATTTTCTGTCGCATGGAGATGCAACAAATCAAGAAGAAAGAATTTTAAAAATTTGGATAAATGGCCAAGATCTTATAAGTTCAGGGGTTATTTCTGGTGTTGGGGAAAGAGGTACAGCCACAATGGAAGAAGCCGTTGGGGAAGAGAGCAGAGTAGAATTGTCTAAAGAAAAAGAGGGTTTTGAAAATTAGAAACTTTTATTATTGAGGAAACTTTAAATATTGAATTTGAAAACTTCTACTATTGAGTATGTACTATGGTATTTGAATTATATGTATGTTTCTTGTTTACTTGCATTGTCATGAATTGTATGTGGACGTAGATGATGAATGATGACAATTGATAATCAATGATAGATGATGATGAAAGACGATGATCAATTTAATGTGTATAATGTCAAATTTAGTGCCTAAATATCTTGTGGGACTTTAATTATCTTGAAAATTGTCTTTGGGGAAAAAATAGCAACTAAGATTTGAAACAGATCTTTACTATTTAGGATTTCTCCTTAATAGACTTATGGTGTCGGAAAATTCTATTTTAAAGAGATTCACCTCTATATTAGTGCATAATCTCTCATTACAGAGCTTGTTTGACATCCAAAATAGTCAAGACCATTTGTCAGAAAATAACGTTTTGCTGGAAACAATCATTGATGTAGAGGCTAGATTAGCCAATTATGAAATAGTTAAATTCCAGGCCATAAGAATTAGAGCTTGGGAAATAATCAAGACCATGGTTTAAAAGATATGGTTTTTTTATCATGGATATTGTTTTGTGTAGAGTAGATTATGGAGGCTATGGAGGCTAGATTAACCAAAGTTGGAATAACCATGTGATTAAAAGATAGGTCAAGCTCGATATAGAACTTTGAAGTTTAATGTAAAACATACAAGGTTTTTATCATGAAGATTAGTCTGTATAGATCAAGTTCATAGGTTGAAGAACTGGATCATTTTTTTATATTTGATAAGGGTGAAGAATAATTGTGGATTAGAACTGGGAGGCTATAAGTTGGAATAATTTTGAGTGTATAAGAAAATATTGAATTTTGCAAACATGATCATAGTAAAATATGTTGTATAGGATTCACATATTGAGATTCTCTCTTCGGGACTGATTCTTGGAGTGGTTGAATTAAAAAATCTCTTTTTTTTCAAATTTTTAAGGTGGTGCATATGATCATAGCTCAATAAGGTTGTTTACATATCGTATTAGTTACAAGAAGGTTTGAAAGATACAATAAGGGTAAGGTTTTTACGGAAAGTTGTTTTTACTTTCTTCTAATTATCATTGTTGAGCTGATGAAATACTTGGTTGACCCGTGCAATGAGTATCAAAGTATAAAATTCCTGCTACCACCTTGTTTTGTTTTCCTTTGTTGAAGATACAATGTTCAAGTGTATGTTTGAAGACAATTTTCTTGAAGCTCCACCATTTATATGCCTTGAATTTTCTTGAAGCTCCACAAGTGTCTAAAATATTGAAAAAAATTTACAGCTCAACATAAAGTTCTCTGTGCAAGGTTGGATCATCTTAAAAAGGTAACATTGTGTAAATTTTGTCAAGAGTGCAAGGTTGGATCATCTTAAAAAGGTAACATTGTGTAAATTTTGTCAAGAGTGCCTTACTGGTACCTCATCTCAAACTCAGTCTTAGCATATATCATGAAGTTTCTTTATGAACTTATCAAACAAGACCCTATCATCATCAAGTACACACCAATCACTGTTTGTTTCTTTGGTCTGGGGATAAATTTGAAGTCTTCATCTCAATTGGCTGCATTGCAAACATGAAGGGAATTTCCTCTAGTGCAAAAGAGGTGACGCGCGTCACTTGCATCTATTGACGCGCACATCGCACCTATTGACGCGCATCATCGCTTTACCTATTGACGCGCACGCATCGAATGCTCACCATTGACGCGTCACATCGCACCTATTGACGCGCATCACTGGCACCTATTGACGCGCACATCACATATTGACGCGCACCTATTGCACCTATTGACGCCACATCGACACCTATTGATGCATGTCATCGCATCTATTGACGCGTCAATCAGCCATTGATGCCCGATTTAGCCTATAAATACCCTTCAACCAGTCATTTTCTCGTTTTCATCTTCCGGCTCTTGAATTTTTACAGGTCTCAATGCTTCCCAACTGCAAGTTCAGTAACAAAAATCAAGAGAATCCAATTCAATCGATGTCCCTTATGCCCTCACATCCATATCGTTAATATGCCCCATTTCGAAACAGATCCGGATATTTTGAATTACTTTCTGTCATCCTACAATTTAGAGGACGGCATTTTTTATGTGACTCTGAACGATTGCCGAATTTTTCAATTCAGTATCGAAGCAAATGACATCCATCATTTTACGGGCCTTCCGTTCAAAAATTTACCAATTGTTACAACCAAGGCAACACTCGTGGAAGAAAAGAATTTTCTCGAATCAACGTTTGGTTTCCATGTTGATTGTAAGTATAACTCGTTTTAATTCATATTTTTTATTCTGTTTCGCATTTTTAGCCCATGTCCATATATCCAGGCGTGGTGTCTAATATGTAGCATTTCTGAGTACATGTAATTTTTGCAATGCTAGTGTCTAAGATGAGCTTTGTAACTTTGTTTTACCTGATGAGTGCAGTGGAAAAGTTTAAACAAAAAAAAGATCTTAAGAAAACTGATGGAACCAAGAAGGGGAAATTAATTGATGTTCCCAAACCTGATGATGCAAATCAAGTAGGGGGGAAGAATTCTGATCAATGTACTTTAATATTAACGGAGGGTGACTCAGCCAAGGCTCTTGCAGTCACTGTAAGTGTTTGTGCCTTGAATCAGGGAAATGTGAATACTAAATTTTGTAGTATTGTGACATGTTTCGACATCACTTTCCAATTTAATTTTTTGTTATTTTAGTTATCTTTATCCTATCAGGTGGCAGGAATATCTATTTTTTGGGAAGCTACCACTCACCAACAAATGGAGAATAAAGAGATAGTAAATAGAAAAAAAATCCTTGGTCTACAGGAAGATAAAATATATGACAGCATTAAATCTTTAAGATATGGCCATCTGATGATAATGACAGACCAGGTACATGATCTTTGTATAGCGCTGTTTAGTTTCTGTAAATGTTCCCCCTGTATATTTGGTTGTGTTTCGAGACTTTTTATATTTGTTTTCTAAGCCTCCAGATGTTATGTATCTCCATGTCTAATGTCGGCACATGTTGATGTAGGCAACTCACAAAAATGGAAATGTGTTATCTTTCTACACAATTCCTGAGTATGAAGCTTGGAGAGAATCATTGAGTGGATCGATAACCGGCTGGACCATATAGTGCAACAAAGTAATGCTAGTTTGTTTTCTCTTTATATGTTTTCAAGTTCTGGTTTTGTTCACTTGCTGATTAGGTATCACTTGTTGCTTGGACCATACAGGGTTCCCGGTTTGGGCACAAGTACTTCTAAAGAGGGCAAGGAGTATTTCATAGATCTGGACAAGCACAAAAAGATTTTGTGTGGGTTGATGAGAAAGATGGAGATGCTTCCTCATATCAATCAACTTATAGAATGGGACAGAAGGGCTAAGGTTCTTATCAATGAGATTATTAGTCGTTACGAAAATTATTGGCAACGGGATAGTTTATACGCTGCAGCTGATCCAAATTTGCTATCGCATGGAGATTTCTGGTGTTTGGGAAAGAGGTATAGCCGCACTGGAAGAAGCCATTGGGGAATAGTGCAGAGGAGTAGAATTGTATAAAGAAAAAGAGGGTTTTGAAAACTAGAAACTTTTATTATTGTGGAAACTTTAAATAATGAATTTGAAAACTTCTACTATTGTCTATTGTGTATGTACTATGGTATTTGAATTTAATTATATGGATTTACATACAATCTTTAATTTTAATTGCATTAGATGTTGATTATCATGAATTATATGTATGTTTCTTGTTTACTTGCAATGTCATGAATTGTATGTGGACGTAGATGATGAATGATGATAATTGATAATTAATGATAGATGATGATAATGAGGATATGATAATGATATGGTGATGATATGATATATATGGATGATGAGGAATTTTATGTGGACTTATATTTAAAATCGTATAATTTTATGTGGACTTGTATTTAAAAATAAATTAAATATAATTCTAAGAAATCAAGAAAGAATCATCACTGGTAAGAAATTAAACATAATTGCAAATATGCTAGGGTTTAGCTTACCTCTTGCGTATTGCAATCATCAAGGGTAACATGACATTGTAGATGGAGGGGTGAGTTGCCTGACATTGTCAGTCCTGAGAAGTGCCAACAACATCTTTAAATATATAGACCAACAATATCTTTAAATAAATGTAAATATAAAGAATTAGACCTGTAACGTCTTTAATGATAACAAGAGCTGAAAAATGTAAAGTAACAAACAATAAGATTATGTTGAAGAAGATACCTATTTAAAATTGAAATCATCACCGGTAATGTGCTATATCTTTGTCTTAAAAAATTCAACACAAAAAATTGATTAGTAGATAGATGGGTGAGTTGCCTGACATTGTCACCCGAAGAAAATGTGACTTCCTGACGGATGTCAACCCACGTTTTCAAAAAATAAAAATATTGTATTTAACTAAATGTAAATACATACACCTTTAACATCTTTAATTATAACCATAGCTGAAAAAATGAATAGTAACAAACAATAAGATTAAGGGGAAAAAGATACTGCTTAAAGTTGAAATCATCACGCCACTTTGGTAATGAGCTAGATCTTTGTTTTAAAAAATCCAACACAAGAAATGGATTAGTAGATAGATGGGTTAATTGCTGATATTTTTAGTATATAGACTGTAACATCTTTAATGATAAATATAAAAGATAGATAAAGAAGATACCTACTTAAGGTTGAAACAATCCATTATCAATAGCTTCATCAAAGTCGATGTTGTCTTCGTAGAATGTGATGAAGAGCCAATTACATTCTCAAGGTTGGGAATATTTGTACTTGTAGCTATATTATTTACACCTCTTCTTTCGCAAAGGGAATTCCAGTGAGCAATTGTTCTGTCAAAAAATGAATAGAAACAAACAATAAGATTAAGGGGAAAAAGATACTTGCTTAAAGTTGAAATCATCACTGCCACTGGTAATGAGCTAGATCTGTGTTTTAAAAAATTCCAACACGAGAAATGGATTAGTAGATAGATGGGTGAATTGCCTGACATTTTTAGTATATAGACCTGTAACATCTTTAATGATAAAAATAAAAGATAGATAAAGAAGATACCTACTTAAAGTTGAAACAATCCATTATCAATAGCTTCATCAAAGTCGATGTTGTCTTCTGTAGAATGTGACGAAGAGCCAATTACACTCTCAAGGTTGGGAATATTTGTACTTGTAGCTGTATTATTTACACCTCTTCTTTCGCAAAGGGAATTCCAGTCTTGTAATTGCTCTGTCAAACGGAAAGGTTTCAAGGGAGTATCGAGAAACGTAACACCTCATGCAACTTTCCAGATTTTTATCCAACCTGTTTCTCAGTTTTGATTTTATAAATGACAATGCACTGAAAACCCTTTCATCCTCCACAGACCCCAAAATCATTGTCTGGCATAACTCATATAGTCTGAAATATTCACTGATATCTTCTTGTAAGATAGAACTTTGATAGATTCCTCGCCACAGCCTTGTAATAGCACCACTTTCAGAAGGTTGATCTAAATTCCTATATTGGTTCCTCATTGTTGTTGCAAAATTTGTTGACTGAAACTTTAATAAATCGGCATTCAGTATACCTTTGATTTCCGTACCCTTGAGCTCTGACGTCTTTGTAAATTGTTCCATTATTGTACCCATTGATTTATGGAAATGCTTACTGACAAAGTCTGCACGGCCACCTTCTGTATTCCAAAAATTTGGATTCATCACACCCATGGCTTCCAGAATTTTATCTTTACAGAAACGTTCCCTAATTTCTGATGACAAGGTTTCTGAAATTTTTTTAAGCTTTATTCTGGTTTCAACTATCACGACTCAAACAAATTACGTGTCACAGAACATCTTCTCGTTCGATCCTGTAATATCTTGACATTTTTACAAAATGTGCATTGGTATTTCCCTCCCATTAATAGAGATGCATAGGTGATCGTGGATATTAAATCTCAAAAAGGTGTTAGGATTTTTAAGATCTAATAAATCTCTCCAATTTTCAAAAACAGTGCATCAAAACTATCCTGGGAATCTGATAATATATCAAGACTTTGACATACCATTTTCCTCATCCGTATAAAATCCACAATATAGATTAATCTGCCCTGTGCATGCTTCATCAGTGTATTGATCTCCTTTAACATTGGAAGAATACCAACCAATGTAAGCAATGTCTCCAAATCAGTTAAGCGGAACAACAGGTCCCTTGCCCTATCAACTTCATGACGGTATTTGTGCATGAAACCAACCAATGAAGGATACTCCTCACGAACTCTGCATGCAGGTTCATACAAAGATATCCATCTAGTCTCCACATCCTTCAGAAGTTTTTTGCCATCTGTAATTCTAATTGCAAATTTTTGGAACTCGAGAAAACGCTTTGGGCTGCTTGACATATAGGCATGAAGTTCTCTTATGATGTCTTCTAATTTAGCAACATTTTCATGGTTGCTTACCATTTTATATGCTAAATTCATTCTGTGAGCCATACAGTGAATTGGTAGCATATATGGGGCCACTGTTGTTTGTAATCTAACACACAGCCCTGTTCGGTGACCCTGCATGACAGATGCACCATCTGCTCCAATGCATACCAACTTCGTAGCAATTTCATAATCAGTCATACCAGCAACATCTTTCAAATGAGAAACAACTATTTTATATAGGTTTTCAGCATTGCAGTTTTCAACCATTTTCATAACACCCAACAAATGAGGTGTCCTTATATGATTTTCTAATGTATAGATGTGGATACATACCCATGTGGTGTTGTCAACTGCTGTCACTTCATCAATTGAAAGAGAGATAAAGTTTGCTTTTTTTACATTCTCTTTCAAATCTTCCTTCTCTATCATCGAGAGGCATTTTTCCATTTCCCATCCACTACTCTCAGACCAATGAGACTGAGGTACATTCAGCATTCCATTAAATTGATACAAAACTTTGAAATCGAGGAAATCCGACATCGCTCTTCCTTTTTTAAGTATTTGAAAAAGAGTAGAGAATTGTATGAATTTTGCATGTAGATTTGTTTCTTTCATCTTACCAATATGCGATGTGATCGTTCCTCCCTTTTCCAATAGATGTCTGTGTTTTTTCTGCTCTGCCTCATATTCCACTGCGTATCTAACATGCATGCACTCCTTTTCAGTTTTCCACCTATGTGTTTTGATTTTCTGGCCATCTGCCCCCGTTACAGTTAAATATTGTTTTCCACAATGTTTTTCTATAGTGTCCAGCTTCAGTTGCATTTTTTGTTGCTTTCCCAATTTCCACGTACATATTGTACATGTACATTCACATGGGATTTCTTCATAATTAGATGATTGTACAGGTTCAATAAATGGAAATTTAGCTACCCAATCAAACTTGTATGTCCTGCCAATGGTCCACATATTCTTGTTCGTTTTCAATGCTTTACTTTTTTGAGTAGAATTTTGAGCAATATCACAATCACCTGGTTTCCTCTTTCTTGGACCAGAGTTTGATTTTGATTTCTGTCTTCCATTTTGCTGAGTGTTTATATCTGTGATATCTAGCTGCACTTCCTCAGTTACACCCCAACAGGACAACAATATCTTCAAGATCTGGCATATTATCGTAGGTTTCATTTGTTTGACTATGATACTGTGCAGAATGCATGTCCACCTCAATAATACCTTCCACACAGTCAGTATTCTGATTCTTTTTGGTGGCATCTATATGATTGGTATTTACAATATCTGTATCCGTAGAGTTTCCAAAATACTTGAAGAGTGATTTCTGAGATTTCTTACTTACTTTTAGGTTATTCGTATTCTTTGAGCTGGCACCTTCCATTATTCTGAAAAGAGTCCTGCGTCAGCAAAAGAACCAAGAAGCGACTCTGTCCAGTCTCTGAGGTCTTGTCGTGCGTGAACTGTCTGAGGTCGCGTGTCAACTCTGCCCAAGTCACGCGTCAACACTTCCTTCTGTCACGCGTCAACCCTTCCTCTGTCGCGCGTCACTTCCTAGCCCAAGTCGCGCGTCGAAAGCTCTTGCTCGCGCGATACTCTCTTGTCACGCCGCAAGATGCGCTCTTTGTCGCATGTCAAGATCTGCTCTTGTCACGCGCAAGATGACTTTATGTCACGCGTCAATAATGCCCTTGTCACGCGTCAACACTGCATTTGTCGCGTCAACAATCACAAAGCAACAAAGAATATGAATCTCTGGTGCTCAAGGGTATGCGAGTTCAAATTTCATAGTATTGGTAATTTGGTAAGCTACTTGAGGTATACTACCCAAAGAATCACATAGGTTTTTATAGGAGATGTTTTCAAATGAAGGCGAAGCCAACCCCCAAAAAAATATACTATATATTTTAGGCGAAGGAACAGACACCGACCCACTCAATAATTCACCTTTTCAAATTTTCCTAAAATGAAATTTTCGCCATATTACGAATATTCGCCGCTAAAATTATCCTTGCATTTTACATAGGCCTTGAAGATGTCATTGGACAAACATAATCCTCTAGAGAGGCTAACCTCCCACCCCCACCCTCTTCCTCTAAATGAAGGAAAATAACATTAAAGTCATCGTGTAGGCCTCTAAAGAATTCCTCCTTGTATTTTTTGACAAATATTCCACCACCTAGTTGAACCACTCCAATGCCATGCTTAGTAAATACAATAATTAACTACAAAATTATGACACTTACAACCATGGAAAGTTTCTCTCCCTTGCTCCTTCCTTGATGCCCATGGGAAGAGGAATGGGAATAAGGTATTCCATAGAAAAATTATTTTAAAAGGGGACATTGCAGTCCTCCCTTCCCAAAAAAATTTCCCTTAAGAAATTGCAAACTTGGATGCTCCAAGAATTTAGATCATGTACTTGTAAAATGAAATAACTCTTACCAAAACAAGCTGATATGCCAAAATATCATTATTCCAAGACAACTAAATCCCATAGGTGTTAAGTGGAACAAATATTACCCACAATGTTCACAGCTTTCTACTCCTTCCATCACCCTTATCTATGTGCTCTTCCTCAATGAAGCCTTCGCCCAACACATGATAACATCTTCCAGTAACTTGCATGTAAGCTGAAAATAAGTCATGACAACCATATATCAATTGGGATTCCATCCAATTCAACATTAGTATGGCTAGAAGTCCAGTCTCTTCACTAGTGGAGATTCACCATTATCATTACTATGCAAGGAAACCTTCTTAAATTACACATGGGTACAATTGTTCACGACTAAAAATATTATGACCAGTAGTATAGAAATAATAGAAATATGAAAAAACTATACTAGCTTCAGTAATATGGCTAATTTAGAGGTGGTAGGTCCCATACAAGGACTACAAACTTTGTCTTTAGATGCAACCCATGTGTTCCCTCATGTGATTGGGTGAGAAACAAACTCAACTACTCTTTTCTTTTAACACATGCACCTACACATGGAACAAACTTATTAAAGAAACAAGAGTTACCCTCATCATTGTTTCTTCATGCCTCATTGCTATTATGTTAAGTTCTTTTTCATGCTTGCAATCATCTCATATTCTCCCCTCAAGTGATGGATTTTAAAATTTCACTAAGTTTGTCCCAAACATAGTTGTAACCATGTGTTTTATTGTCCAAAATAAGAAATATAGTGGCTGGGATCCTTCTTAACACATCAACAATAATATTAGATTGCAAACCCTTCTACCTCATGGCTGGATATTCATCTCTTTTTGTCACAATAATAGATAGGAGTTAAAATTGTTGTTTATGTTGGTTTAGGTGGTATTTTTCTTCAGTTATTTAGTGTTATTCCACCTCACCAGGTGAGTCATCTCACTTAGGTGGACATGGATCTAGGTTTCATATTAGTTATGATAGATTCTCTTATAGAATCTGCAATATGTGTAAGTGTGTCATAGGAGTTACATTCCTATTTGGGAAAGTAACTCCTCTTCTCCATTATGGAGGAATATTCTCTTACATGGGAGTTACACATTCACTCCCCTATTTGTACTCACCTCCTTTGATCTATGACAAGCCTAAGCTAAGCCAAGCCAAGCAATTCCATTCTACTCCATTTTTGAATCTTGAGCTCTCATATGCATGCACATTGCTTTACAAAGCTTGCTTGCCTTAATCTCCCAAATCCTACACTTTGGTGAAGTGCAACTATTCGATGCACATGAATTCCTTCCAGGTCTTCGTCCTTCACTTCTTTAGTTTAAATGAATGAAAAAAAAATACATATGTCATAATGTTTACCTTATCCTCTAAAATATCCTTTCAAGATGCCCCAAACTAATCTCTTAAAAATTTGGCTTAGATAAGAACTTATGGGTACTGGTATGTAAGTATAACAACCATACGTTGCTTGGAATTTTGTTCCATACAATACCAAATATGATGAAAGATTGGCCTTAATTGTTCTCAATGATTGAACCCTCTTACAAAATTTCAAATGAAAAAAAATGTCTTCAAACATGCCCCTTTATTGTTCTTCCAAAATATATGCACAACCCAAAAATGAAATTGGAAAAACATCTCATCATTTTTGTAGCATTGCATTTCATTACTCAAATTCAAAATTGTAGTAAAAAAACATCTTGTGATAGTTTTTATTACCTTGCTAATAGAATAATAACACCACTTCCTTGTGATTGAAATCCACTTGGTGGCTGCAAGTTGAATGTGGAACTAGTTGGAAATAACAACCAATTTTTTTAAAACATCTCCCATAATGATTTGGGGTTCATGATGCACATTTTCCAAACTCACCTCATTCATGTTAGAAATATGAATTACACCCCAAAGATCCCATGGAATCCATGTCTCATTATGACTTGTTGCTAGGTTTGTTTTAGATAGTCAATCCCAAACAATAACATGATACATTACTTCACCTTGGTTCTTGAAAACTAAATTATTGCATACCTTGTAGCAATTTGAATGTATATTACATGCTACCAAATTTACTCTTTTAGTGGATGAATTATCCATTTCCTTCACATACATCCAAATGTGGTAATCTTGAAATTAACTTGAGTCCCACAAAACCATAGAAAGATGTTTCATACAATCTTGAAAATAACATCTAGTTTTCTTACCATCTTTACACCTTAAGTATTCATTTGGAATGATCTTATTTTGTCCATTTCCTATGACCTTGTCTTCATGTGTGTTACCTATTCCCCAAGAGTGTTTTATTGACTAGGAACAATGATCCTTCACTATGTGGTTAGGATGCACAACAAACCTTTTACGATTTCTCATGAGTTTCCTTTCAATCCAAGTGCAAAAAAAGATAGTTACATTGATCTTTCGAAGACTACCCATGTCAAAGTAATCTTGGTCTTGAAGAGAAGAAAAAACAGGTCCATATTTGTCTCTAGAATGCTTCTTAGTGTATATTCCATGATGACAAAAATATGGTTGCGATAAAGGAGGAAACAAAATGTGATCGTTTCTATCATACCTTAGCCTACCAACAAGGAGTTAACCATTATTTTATTGGTACTTATTTGGAACATCTTCAAACCTCTTGTCAAGGTTATGAACTCCCTAAATCTTCCCATCATTGAATTATTTGATAAATTCCATAGAACTGCAAGTAATCATGAAGAACAGGAAATTCCCTTCCTTCACATACCCTTCCATAATGTCATCCTCATATGCTTCATGTAAATTTTATTTTTCCTCACCATTTTTCTATCACATGCCATCATTTGAAATCAATGATTCATCATTGAATATCAAATTATTTAACCTTATAACTCATGCTTCATGATTTCCTTCTCTTTCCTAGGCTCGTGCTTTAATATTTCATCAAAACCTTGACCATTTGTACCGTTGTTCTTAAAATTAGTCAATGGATCATCCTTGGTAAGAATGATGGGAAATTTTAGGGATTTAATCGGATTCTCCCTCTCAATTCCCAACAAATTAAGTTCTTCTTCTTACTTTATCATGATGGAGGGACTCTTTCCCTTAAGGGCTGGAACATCTTCAACATTTTTATTGGGAATAACTCGGGGTTTAAACCTTTCTCTAATTCTTATTTCACCTTTCTTCAATCCTATAAACTCATTGAGTGACATGATATCAAAAATCTCATCCGGAAGAGCCTTGTACTCATATATGCTAGTAATACTTTTTCCTATTGTTCACCTTGTTTCCACCTTTGGAATGGTTTCTTCCTTGGAAGGAAAGTAGGCCTAGTGGTTGATCAATAAGTTGATCCTTGGTGTTGTCGTGAAGTTAAATTTTGGGTGAGTTTCCATTACCATTATGAGGCTTTGGTTCATGATTTTTTTATAGGGTTAGGGCCAACAAGTCCATGGTTTCCACCAATCTAACTTGACCTTTAATGAGCTTATCAATTTTGGCTTCTTATGAATCTTGGTGGGCCATGCTAAGTTCTTCAATTAGATGAAATGTCACAATGAAATTGTCCAGGTTGGGATGATTAAAATTCTGATACCACCAGTAATGTCCCTTATAGGGAAAAATGGGGAAAAGGGTTTATCCACAACCCTAATGGACCAGATCTGAAATTTTACCTTTAAACACACAAACATTTATCTAAAACAACCTATAATTCTCTTTAAACAATCAACTCACAATATCAATCATCCCTCTAGGAAAAAAACTACATATGAGATTCACATCGATATATAACCATGTAAATAGAGCTAAAATTCCACCAAATAATTTATCCAACCACACCAATATTTATCAATCTCAACTATATCAAAAATATGGAGAAAATAACTCTAAATCACAATTATAATTAAATTTCCAAACAATAATAGTACAACCAAACCGAGGGTTAGAAAAACTAGATGAATTTCTAGAAAATTCACCAAAATGTAGATTTCATCCTTATAAAATATGAAGAACAATAATATCAGCTCAAAATATTAAATTTTTCCTAGAAAGCAGTGAATTCAACCCTCAAGCAAGTAACCTAGGGCTAAAAATGAAGAACAATTGTATAAAATTACTTTGAAGGTCTAATCGACCTTTGTATGATATCACCCTTACACACAAGAGGGTTTTAATCCCCAAGTACGATTATATTAAAGGGTTTCATCCTCAATAGGTTTTCTTTGAAGGGTTTTGTCCTCAAAGGATATTAAAGAGAAGTTACTTGTTGCACCTCTAAGAGAAATCAATATCAAAATCAGCATAACCATCATTTAGCAAGTCAAACCACCTTATATAGGCCTTAAAGATGTCAATGGGAAAATAGAATCCTCTAGAGTGGTTGATGCCCCCTCCCCAAACCCCCAATGAAGTGAAATAACATTAAATTCCCCATGAAGGATTCCACAAGACTGACCTCCATAATAAAGAAATAGAAATCCTCTTTGCATTGTTTGACAAATATTCCACCACCTAGTTGAACCACTCCAATGCCATGATTAGTAAATAGAATAATTGATTACAAATTTACAACACTTATGATGATTTTTTTAAATCCATTTCTAAACAACTCATCTTCTATCATTTTTTGAGCCATTTGTTGCCTTGCACTTGTATTCCCCCATTATACTGCTAAGACATTTCATTATAACTTGAACTTATGACATGGATATTAATTAATATAGTTATTATTAGTTAACATTATTTTGTGGTTTTATGGGTACACATTTATTTTCTTGATTAAAATAATATGTTTGAATGATGTTTTGTATGATGCCAACCTTGTTTGCAAGAAACTTGTTATATGCAGCAACTCACATGCAACCAAAGGATCCATACACAATAACCCATCTGCAACCAAAGGACTTGTCTGACGAAAAAGCGTCCATAGCCAAAGGAAATCACACATATTAAAGAAGTCATGATCATGAGAAGCTTTTAGAATATGAACATCACAATCAAGTTTACACATGTCAATGGAAGAAGCGATTCTAATTAAAACATGATAACCAGGAGATGACTCAACTCCAACATATAATTATGCGTTGTAACTTAACAAGGAACTATCTGATTAAATTCATGATTTAGGAACTGATTGGTAAAATTGATTGGTTACTTAAGTCATGTGATTAATATGTAAACACTTGCTAATTAATTATATTACATGCATCTAGTCTCCAGATTATTTGGTTGAGATATTTTACTTGATATGATTCGAATCCTAGTCGAACTTTATTTCTTCACACTTCTATTGTAATGATATGTATAAAAAGAAAAAGTATTAATGCTGAAGATACAATAAGCGAATGTAGGTAGATCTAAATATAGATTATAGAGTAGCAGACACTTAGAATATAGGAGTTGTATTCCCAATTGTAATCTTCAAGCCAATATAATAAAAGTCCGAGTTCTATTTAGAAGTTGTAGTCACAAGCCTTAGGAGAGATTAGCACCCAAAGCAGGGCCCACTTGTGGTTTTTTTATTAATGGAAAATAGTTTTGAAGGGACTATACCCTGTTACAAAAGAGGCTCAATAGCCAGATAAACATGAAAAAGTAGCAAAAAGGATCTAAATCCAGATATTACAATAAGACCAACAGTAGTCAAAAGAGAAACTACTAAGAAAAAGCAAGACAAGGATTTAACTGTAACTAAACAACACAAAAACAACATACTATCAACATCAAAACAACAACTAGATCGCATCCAACCTACCCAAAAGGTGTTATTTCTTTGAAGCCCTCTCAATTCTTGTTTTGATCATCTGCAGAGAGGTAAAAAGTGCCAAAGTGGTGACATGTGTGGGGTCATTTACATTCAGCTGTGAGATGACCTAGTTTCTTTCCTTTTCAGTACCCCAGATGTCCTCAGGAACTCCACTCAACATAGTGATGCTTCTGACCTATTGATCAAGAAAATCACCTATAGCTTTGAAGATGGCCATGTTGTGATCGTGTCTATCCTTAGATTTCCCAATTCTATTATCAAGGGAGTTCAATTTCTTGTATATTTCATTAGTCTGATCTGTCCCAATGTCAGCATCCTCATTCATCTTTATTTTCCCCTTTTTCTTATTTAACTGCAGCAGATCATTATTAATGCTTTCAACTCATTTTCCAGCATTTCCATTTTAAGGAGAAGATTTTACCTCTCTTGTTGATTAACATTATCCTACTCTACATTACTGAGGTGTAAAATATTGTGATCTATTTCCATTTCTTTGCTTTACTCCTAAGGACACGACTTTGATGGAGATGGGGTCGCTTTAGAATTTCGAGTTTAGGAATGGTGGTCGAGTTAACAGTGGGAATATTGTGAATGGGAATGGGCGGAGAGGTGGGGGTAGCACGAATGGCGGGAAAATTTATAAGGCAATACCATGTTAAAGGAGAAAGATGAGCCCCTGATGGAGTGGAATGGCCCTAGTATGCTTTTGGAAGTCAAGAATGGAACACTCCATGGAGTTTAGGAGATAGTGTGGGAAGTAAACAAAAAAATTCCTCCTAAAATGATTAAGAAATACTAGGTGTTTTATGGGGATAGTGATGTACCATCCTTCAAGGGAGATAAATTGAACCATCATTCTAGTAATTTCATCAAAGGGTTTCGGTATGGAACTTACCTTAATGCCAGCCGTAACAAAGAGGAGCTCCTCCCCTGTTTTTGCAAACTTCTTCACTTCAGCATTTTTGTCTACCCTTTTGCTGAAAAACCTAATTCCATCTAGAGCTAGACCCGTAACCTCAGCAATGAGCTCCTCATTCACCAACACTCTTTGTCCTCCATACCTAACCTTCCTTTCTTTCCAATCCATAGCAAAACGCACCAAAATGTTTTGGTCGTGTCCTTGGATTTTCTCGATAAAATTGGTGACACCCCCCATTTGAAGAAGATTCCACAACTCAACGTTATCCTTCCAAGTGGGATCACAATTGGGCTCTAACTGACATGGAGCTCCCCTATTTTCCTTCCTTTGTGATTGCTATGATTTTCCTGCTTAAAACCACCTGTAAAAAACCTATCTCTTTCTTTCCTAGACTAATTTTTAAGCATCCAACTACAAGTCCAAGGAACATGAGAATTTTGATGACTGTAAAAATAATTACTCCTATCACACGTACTAACCTTCTTTTCCATTAAATCCCACGTAATCTCATTAGTGATTCTACATAAGATGTAGATGCTCATATTTATCCTTGGTAATAGAATTTTGTACTTTAATAGGGGTGTTTTGCTCATTATTCCAAGTGATAAAGTTGTTATTGGTACCATAATTAGCTAAGGTGTCCGCCACCCTATTGCCCTCCCTATATGTATGGAAAATTTTAATACTTTTGAAGGTTTGGCATATATTAATAGATTCTTGAATGAAATATTTAATGGTCCAACTTGGAGGATGCATGGGATTAAGATGATTTATAACATTCAAGGAATCCCCTTCAACGATAATGTTTTGAATGCTGCAATCCTTAGCAATTCTTATACCCCATAAAGCTGATAAAGTTGCAACATAGTGATTGGTCTAATTTCCCATTCTACCAAAGATAAGTAGTAACTAAAAACCTTTATGGTCCCGAATTATTCCTCCACCAATAGCTTCCCCTAGGTTTCCCTTAGAGGCTCCATCAAAATTTAATTTATACAAATAATTAAGAGGAGGGATCCAATGAATTGAAGATCTATCAATGGTTGGAGTTCTCCTTTTTGGACATTTTCAATGTCAATATTCCAATTTGAAATTATAACCTCATCATATTTAGGATATTTCTTGTTCTTGGGTGGTTTAAATCTTTTAATATTATCTTTAACTGCATTACTAATCTTAGTAAAGATTCTATTGCATGTCTGTCTACTATTTCTAAATATTATGTCATTTCTGTCTTTCCAAATCCTCCATATAATATGGGGCATAACCAACTTCCATATTCTCCTAACAATACAATTCTTTTAAGGAGGATCCCACTGTATCCAAGTTTGAATAAATTTCTTTGGCACTGTCTAGCAAACATTGAACTTTGAGAAAGCATAACTCCAGATATTTGAAGCAAACTCACAACGTAAAAAAATGCTTGATGTCCTCAGCCTCTTTTTTTTTGCATAGGCAACACATATTTGGCATTATAAAACCTCTCTTTATTAGGTTGTCATTTATGAGTATTTTCCTCGAGAACAAGCCAAAAAGAATTAACAAATCATAGTTTGTTTTTATCCCCTCCATTTTTCTTTTTTGGTTTGTTATCCCCTCCATAGTTTGTTGATTTGATTTATTGCATGATTAGAATTAACAACTCATTTTTTAATCTACATTCTGAGTTCACATGCTTTACCATATCCATAGTATTTTCTTCCAATCTGAATTTAGTTTGTTTCCAAGCATTGTTATTTCCCAAATTATAGTGACAACAATTTACTTCTTTACCTCCTAAACACCTGTAACTATGCATACAACACTGGCACTATTGAAATTCTACGTCCATTGGTTTGATAATTAAATGACTGTGGATTAATGAACAACATATTAATTTCTACAAGTTAATTTACACCACCATTTTTGGCGCCATTAATGGGGATATTGCAAAGTTATAACGTTTTTGAGAGGTTTTTCATTTCTTAGAAGAAGTTCAAGTTATAGTAAATTCACCTCTAACCAGCCCCACACTAATTTCCATTTTTTGAATTGAGCTAGTTGATACATGCACCATCCAAGGGATGCCCATGGTAGATTTTTACCCAATCCACAAGTAGCACAGATATCTTCATACAATTCTAAGGATTCTAAAGAAGATATACTTTCCTCTATACAAGGTTTGTTGTTAGAAAATCCCTTCCCAAGTGAAAGTTCTAAAGCTGCTCTTGAGCAGCCAAATATGGTAGAAGAAGTAAACCAAAATGTTAGAAATGGGACAACTACCTTTGAGTTTCCCATTACCAACAATGATGAATTTATTGCTATGAATAATATTTCTCCCTCTACCTTGCCTAACTTTTATGGATCCATGCTTGAAGACCCAGACACCTTTCTGTTTTACTTTAATGTTTTATTTAGGAGCTATGATTATACCACTGATGCACATAAATTGAATTTATTCCCTACTACACTCAAGGATGCAACCTTGATATGGTACATGGGTTTAGGAAGAAATGTCGTCACCACTTGGGCACATATGAAGGAGAAGTTTCTCACAAAGTACCAGAATTATCGCAGACCAAGTAGAAGAAGAGGTGATGAAATCTACAAGATGGAATAGAAGGAGGATGAACCATCAGAAGACTATCTAGAAATATTCTTGTTCTGTGTTCAGAAGGCAAGACACACAAGACTACCTCTTGAATTTCTCAAATTTCTCTTTTTGAAGGGACTCATTAAGGAGGACATGGATGCTCTAAATATGATAAGATCTTCAAAAATTTGAAAGCTACCTTTGAATAAATTTGTGAAGCCTACAGTAATTACTCTAGAACCACTATGAACATAATAAGAAATGTAAGATCAAGAGGTTGATCGGCTACTAAAAAAATTGGGGTCATATCCAAGTCAAATATTGTCAATGACATGGTCACTCAATTAGATGCTCTACATGCCAAGAAGAAAAGAGAATATGTAGAGGCAACACTCAAAAAGTTATGCTATGCATACGAGAAGGAAGAAATATGACTGCAGATGTAGAGGATTGGCCAGCATTGCACAAGAAAGGGAGGCTTCACCTGAATTCAAGATGTTGGAAACAAAGGATGGAAAAGTCTTTTATGTTGCTCAAATAAAACTATGGCTTCCAAGACAAGGAGGTATGTCACAAGACCCTATGCCATCATTTCAAAATTGGTCTAATAATCCATATATGCGAGCCCCACCTTGGGCTAATCAACAAAGAAAGGTTGGGCTTCATACCCTAGCCAATACTAGAAACAATGGTAACCTCAATTTATAGGCCAACAACAATGAAAAAAACCCTCAATAATGGAAACAACCTTGGAGAGGAGGGCAGTCATGGAGTAAACCACCTCTTTATTACCAAAAATATTACTAGCAACCTCCTTATCTGCAACAATAGGCTCCAATGCCAAATTCCCAACCTAGATCTCAGCCAAAAGCAACTCAGCTACCAACTTAACCAACACCTAACCACAACAATAAAGTTGCTTAGCCATCCTATTCCACTAAACCAACTCAATACCCTACCTATTTTGTTGATGTTAATAATATTCATATGTACTCGGAAGAGAACTTTCTCCACCAAGTGGACCCACTATTACAAAAATTGTAGATGAACCATAGTTGTTGTAGATTGATCCACAACAAAGCGGAAAAATGCTACAAGCTGATTTGCAGCTACTCGAGAAGAGTTCTATCAAGGGTAAAGTGCAAGCTAATGAACCACCATTTCCAGAGAGATTACAAGAAAATAAGACTGACCTCAAATCAAAATCTGATTATGATTTTTTCAACTAGTTGAGAGATATTTGTGTCAAAATTCCTCTTATACAAGTAATTAAGGATGTTCCCATCTACAACAAATTGGTTAAGGATATATGCATTAAAAACTAGGAAGAAAGAGAAAGGATCCATCTTTTATACAAGCTATTAGACAGGTTAGGCGATATTATGCTTGGAAATTTAGTTTTACCTAAGTATATAGATCTAGGCATTCCTTTGGTAAATGTTACAATTAATGGCACAACAATAAAGAAAAATCTGATTGACTTGGGGGCAGCCATTAACGTCATGACAAAGAAAATTATGGATGATCTAAAATTATAAGGACTAAGGCCAATAGCTACGCCTTACTGACTTGTAGATAGATCGACAAAGTGAGACTCGAAGGAGTAATTGAAGACATATTTGTGATGGTAGACTCTTGGGAATACCACAGATGACTTTATTTTTTTCAACCAAAAGCAAACTTAGGAGGATATACTATCATCCTAGGAAGGCCATGGTTGAAAATTGTTGATGCATTTATAGGTTCCAAGTTTGGAAACATGATTATTTCTAATGGGAGTGAAACAAAAAATCTAACATTTTATCCTCATGCCTAACCATTGAGCGATGAAGATCAAACCATTTGGGTAGAAGAGTTAGAAGCATACAGACTCTGTACAACAACTTATGATGGTAGAGCAGGTCTTGTCTTTGTTGAATGTTGAGAAGAAGAGGTTGTTCTTTCCAATGTCTTGTAGAATAACTATGGAAGAAATGAATAAGTGGATGACAAATTAAGGTGTTTAAACTGTCCCTTGAACCAATTTCTACCACAAAAAAGCACCAAGGACATTCTAGGTAAGAGTTGTATTCTCCATCAACTTCTTCCACATGATTGTATACTGAATTCTATCAAAGCAACAATGTATGTTCAATGTCTGATCTCTCCAAGCAAGTGGAGATAACCTCAGGAAGGCCACTCAACATGAAGAAAATGTTAAGCATGCAGTAAAATAAATTGTTGATTTCTCTTCTACAAAAGCATAAATAATCATTTGCATGGGATTCACCTTAAGTTTTGCACTCATAAAATTTATATTAAAGACAAATTATGCAAACCAATCAGCCACCATAAAGAAGAATGAAACCAATAGTGGGAGACATTGTGAAAGGAGAATTGAAGAAGTTACTAGATTTTGGATTTATATATCCAATTTCAGATAGTCAATGGGTGTCACCCCTTGTCATTGTGCTAAAAAATAATGAAAAATGGAGGATCTACGTAGATTATAGAGAGTTGAATGCAACAACAAAGAAGGATCATTTTCCACTTCCTTTCATTGATCAGGTACTTGAAACTTAGGTGGTAAGAAATATTTTTCTTTTCTTGATGGATATAGTGGTTATAATAAAATTCAAATTGCACTACAGCATCAAGACAAAACTACCTTCATATGCCCATGAGGAATGTTTGCATATTTTGTTCTTCCATTTGGCTTATGTAATGCACGTACTACATTCTAGATAGCAGTCTTGAGAAACTTTTCAGATCTAACAAATGACTACATGAGGGTATACATGGATGGTTTTATAGTACATGGCAGAACTTTTGAAGAAGCCATGAAAAATATAGATAATTTTTTGAAGAGATAAAAGGAGCACAATATATCCTTAAGTAATGAAAAATATTACATAATGATGCATGACGGTATAGTCTTGGGGCATTATCTATCTTCTAATGGAATTCAAGTTGATACAACAAAGGTATATGTTATAATAAATATTCCAACACCAAAGAAATTAAAGGATGTCAAGATTTTTCTTGGCCATGCTAGTTAATATAGGAGATTCATACAAGATTTTAACAAGGTGACAACACCACTCTTTGCATTGCTAGTAAAGGATGCTTCCTTTGAGAAAACTGAAAATTTGAGGCTGCATTCCCAAATTTAAAGCAAATGTTAAATATTGCTCCCATATTGAGGGACTTGTTTGGAACTTGTCATTCTACATTCATACTGATGCATCAAAATATGCCATTGGATTTGTTTTAGGATAGAAGGATGGAGTTCTAAACTATGTAATTTATTATGTTAGCAAGAACTTGCAGCATGCTGAAATCAATTACATAATCACGAAAAATGAATTTTCAGCAACATTGTGTATGTTATCAATAAGTTCAGGCACTACATCACAGTTATCTAGTGTTCATTCACATTGACCATGCAACAATTAAATATTTGATAAAAAAACTAGTTGTAAGCAAAAAAACTATCGATTGTTTCTCATTCTACAAGAGTTTGATATCATAATATTGGATAAGCTTGGCAAGGAAAATGTTGTAGAAAATATTCTTTCAAGAATGGAGACTAATGATGAAGAACAAGTAGTTGATGACTCTTTCCCTTATGAGAATTTATTTGTTATCTCCACAAAAATTCCTTGGAATGCGAGACATAGCTAACTATCCGGTTTCCGAAAGAGGGTTTAAAACCCATAGCGAGGATCATGAGGGACAACATGCACATCAACAGAGACATGCAAACGGCAAAAGTGTGAAGAGATCTCAAGAGGAGGCGAGCATCAACGGAATGTGCATGTGAAGATTTAAAACATGGGCGTAACTCAAGGTTAAGCCATAAAACTCTCATCTATCTCATAGATCAAATGGGGTGTACATATAGGAGGTGTTGAGTAACCCCAATGCTGCAATCATGACAACTCAAGTGGAGAGGGGGAGTTACATTCCCATAATAGAAGTGTAACTCCCAATGATGCATATGACACACTGACGTGCATTGACGCGTAAGAGAATCTCATAATGACCCCTAAATGACATGTGGACCTATGATCTCACCTAAGTGAGATGACTCACCTAATGATGTGGAAAATAACACACACCAACACCCCCTTCATCATAACTTAGGATGAGGTAGTAAGTCAAAATGAGAAATGGGTCCCGGCACAAGGCCTGATGAGGTACCCATGTACAAGAAAAAGATCCTAAGCAGTGAAGGAAAACCCAATGGGAAAAACATCCACCACAAGATAAAAACACACTCTCTAATTTAAGAAAGATGCCAAATATGGGTCCCGGCCATAGACGATCCTAAAAGGGTACCCATGTACAAAGAGGCAATCTCTTGGAAAGAAGAAGAAGAGAGAAGAAGAGGGAGATGAGAGGAATGCAGAAGATGCCATGGACAGATCTGAACTCTGCAGCTCTAGGAGGTCTCCCAAAAGAATGTTGGTGACGAGATCCTTTGCCTCTGGACTGAAGAAGAGCCACCTGCATGCGAACTATGTGCCTACCCTTAGGAAGGACATAAATGATGTGTTAGAAGTCTTCCCACTCCACAAAGGAAACTGAAGGAAGAAACATGAAGAACTCTGAGTCTGGTGCACGGAAGTGTGACATAGTTCTAGCGAGTGAGTGCCAAGGAATCAAGGTAATGCCATGTGCATAGAATGTCAAAGTGAAAAAGAGGAACACTTGTAGAAAGGATTTCCAAGTGATGTGAAGGGAACAAAACATCCTCCACAATAGAAAAGGGATCCATAGCTGAGGGTGGATCAATGAAGGTCTCTGGAAATGTGGAAGTGACATGATTCCCGAAAGGGGCACTCCCAACAACAGGGGATGATGAACTCCTATAAAACATATGTAGATGGATGAGGAACCCAGTAGTGCATTAAAAGTAGACTCAGTGAAAAGATGACTAAGGTCGTGCATATACTTGTGCCAATAAGGGGGCTCAAATAATAGAAGAGCGATGTCAGATAGGTATGAGTCATCCAATGAAGGCAGAGGAGTGGAAGGGGCCTCGCACACTGGAAGTGGAAAAGAGGTATGTGTGATGACTGTATGAGGCTGAGTAGGAGATTGCTCGATATCTGATGAGATGTGGGAAGTGTCAACACTCTCTGGAATAGTGAGAGAAGGAGGAGAAGAGTCCTTTATAGTACTCTCGACATCAGAACTGGGTACATAATCCTTGTCATCAAAAGTAGAACCAAGTGAGTCTGTGTCAGTGGAACTGTCATCACATGAAGAAATAGAGGAGACAACTGAATCAGCAGCAAAAACAATGGCGGTAGTATGTGAAGGGTCTCCATAGAGGGACTGAAGAATGCTCTAGACACGGTGAGGTGGATCTGAGTCTGCCACATGAAACTAAAGAGAACGAGAGACATGCATCATCATGTGACCAAATATGTGGTCACAAGTGTCGAGAAAGTCCTCCAGATGACGATGATCATTGGGTATAGAAACTGGCCCAAGCAAGAAGGGTAAAAGACCATACTGGGAAAAGTAACGTTCCATAGAAGCACGCTAAGATAAATAGTTCCCTCTCCCAATGAGAAGTGGCAGAGGTCAAAGTGATCCTACGATGCTCAAGTCTGGAAAGAGCACTCTCCATGATGCAGAATCAAAAGTGTAAGGTGCACAAAAGCAAGATGTCAGACTCGGCCGATAATGCGTCTGCATGTGAAAACCCAAGAGTACTAGTCAACCCCCTAGAATGTGGCACTTTATAAAGTAGTGTGTTTACAAAGATGATAATGCCATCATGTAAAGTGTGAGAAATCACACAACTTTGACCAAGGAAGCGCTCAAAAACAAGTTGCGAGTCAAAAGTTATGACATTATTACAATTACCACAATTGATGGAAAAAGCCAATAGGCCCTGTAAACAGATTTAAAAAGTTCTAAAAATGAGTGCAAAGGGTATCATGTGACTGCTCATTAGAAATGGCATCAAATTTCAGGCAGAGTTTGTTTTTCTTGCGAGGGGGGATTAGCCTCCTGCCAACCCCGGACCTCGCCCTCCATCTTCGACATGCGTAGGAATGGAATGAACAAGCAAAAATACAGCCTTAAAACTTATTACAATGCCATGTTGAATGTTTTTACCTCAAAACATTAAAAATAGGGATTATTTTAACCTGTAAACAATTCTAAAAGGGATGCATGGGCCCACGTTGAGGTGAAAGGTCAATGTGACAGTAAATGAAGATGAAACTGCTAAAAAAGACTAGGTCTAAGTTTTGGTGTGGGATAGACCACATGTCGGAGTCTTCTTGGTCCATGGTTAGGTAGGTAATGGCTTGATGGAGTAGGTAAGAAGCCCACGGGGATGTGTGGGTGAATAGCTATGCAATGTACAGGCTTGGTTGAAGCGAACCACCCAAAAATAGTCTGTCAAGGAGAAAAACACAGGATTCAAAACGTTTTTCAATGCAGAGAGGATGAGTAATGAACGTTGAGCGGACTTCTATGTGGTAGGGAGAACAACTAAGTAGAGGGAAAACACAGTACAGGAGTTGGAGGAGCCATTGAATGTCCGAGCTAGGTTGGGAGAACCAAGGCACGAGAGCTCAAGAGGCAGTAAGCCGGGAATGATGTAGGATCGGTCCCAGCCACACCGCAATGAGCGGCCACACCACAAAAAGGTATACAAGGAACAAACCATAGAAGGAGGACTCGAGCCGCAAGTCTGGTCATGAATGAAAATGGTGAGGCAGAGATGGAAGGCACTATGAGTTGAGAAAATGGATACGGGAGTTCAATACAAATGTAGAACCATTGAAAACTTCAACAATGCACAACTGAGCCCATGCGGAATGCACAACATAAGGAAAACGAGCCAATAAGCATGCAAATTCCAATGAATGCAAGCGAGCCAACGATCAAAAACTATAAACACAAACCCCACAGTAAAATAGAACTGGCTGAGGTAAAACACGAGTAGCGAGTCATGAGATAAGAGCGACGAGCTAGGGAAGATTTGAGCCAGAAATAGCTCCAACAGTCCTCCAAAAAACTCACAAACAACACTTTTAAACTTGGATCTAAACCTCAAACCTACAAACCACCTTCAAATATGCATGTAGACACCTGGAAGATGAAACCCATGAACACAGAAAACTCGAACACGATTAAACAAGGTATAAGGCCCATAAATCAATGCAAGAAGAGAACAATCGAATAACCATAATATCACTAACTGTCTAATAGCTTGTATAAAAGATGGATCCTTTCTCTTTATTCCTATTTTTTAAAGCATATATCCTTAACCAATGTGTTGTAGATGGGATCATCCTTAATTACTTGTATAAGAGGAAATTTGACACAAATATATCTCAACTGGTTGAAAAAATCATAATCAGATTATGATTTGAGCCAGAAATTACTCCAACAAATCCTCTAAAAACTCACAAACAACACTTTTAAACTCGGATCTAAACCTCAAACCTGCAAACCACCTTCAAAGATGCATGTAGACCCCGAAAGCTGAAACCCATGAACACAGAAAACTCGAACATGACTAAACAAGGTATAAGGCCCCAAAATCAATGCAAGAAGAGAATAGTCAGAATAACCATTACGACACATGCAATGAGAATCTGAATATCATGCCGAAGCCGGAAAACAAACGAGAAATGTCGAAGAGTGCATGGATCCATAATATCTGCTCTGATACCATGAAAGAGGGTTTAAAACCCGCAAGCAAGGATCATGAGGGATGACATGCACATCAACAGACGTGTGAATGACAGTGTGAAGAGATCTCGGGAGGAGCGAGCATCAACTAAATGTGCATGCAAAGATTTGAAACATGGGCAGAACCTGGTTAATCCATAAAACTCTCCTCTATCTCATAGATCAAATGGGGTGTACATATAGGAGGTGTTGAGTAACCCCAATGCTGCAATCATGACAACTCAGTGGAGAGGGGGAGTTACATTCTCAGAATAGAAGTGTAACTCCCAATGACGCATATGATGCAATGATGCATTGACACGTAAGAGAACATCTTAATGACCCCTAAATGACATGTGGACATACGATCTCACCTAATGATGTGGAAAATAACACACACCAACAGCTTTTAGGTAAAACACCTCCAAACTACTTATATTCTCAAAATGAATACATAGTTGAGAAGAGTGCATTTTTTTTTGGATAGTTGGATTTCTATTTCACACAGGGAAATATCATGTCATGATAATATGTATACATTATGAGGAAATATATGATGTCCTCAAAGTGTGCCACAATGAATCGTGTGGAGGACACTTTGTTTGTAAAAATAGTTGTACAAAAAAAAAAAAAAAGTGTTAACAATAGGTTAGTATTGGTTAACAATGCATAAGGATGCAAAATTATACACCAGGAGATGTGATAAATGCTAAAGAATGGGTAAGCCTTCAAGATAAGATGAAAATTCCATTTCATCCTTAGTTGGTCTTGCATCCATTTGAAAAATGGGGTTTAGACTTCATTGGTCTTATAGATCCTAAATCTTAGTAGAATTAATACATCTTGGTATGCACAAATTATCTAAGTGGATAGAGTTAAAGGAATTACCAAGTCAGAAGAGTGAGAAAGTATCCAAGTTTCTCTATGATCACATCTTCACAAGGTATGGAGTGCCAAGAGAAATTGTTACTAATCAAGGTACACACTTTACTACTGATGTAATTTCTGATCTAGCTAAAGAGTATGAAATCAGGAACAGGAAGTCTACACCATACCATCCCCAATCCAATGGCCAAGTAGAGGTGAAAAACAGGGAGATAGAAGCTATCTTGATAAAAACATTTCACTCCACAAGAAAGATTGGTTAGAAAGACTTCCAAAGGTAGTATGATAATTTAACACAACATGAAAGACAACAACTAGCTTCACATCATTTGATATTTTGTATGGTAAGACTATTGTTATCCCTATTGAATTTGATCATAAGACACTAAGGATTGCAATTGAACTAGGCATATATTTTTTTGAAGCTCAAAGGAAGAGGATTTTCCAACTCAATGAGTTGAATAAAATAAGGAGACAGGTTGTGCATAATACTGAGGTATTGTAGAATAAAAGGATCAAATGGCATGGTAAGTACATCAAGACAAGGAAATTTCAATAAGGTGACTAGAGAACTCTTATTTGACTCAAAGTAAAAGGACCACATGGGAAAACTCATGAAAAGGTGGCTAGGTCCATATAATATTGAGAAAATCTTTCCCAATGGAGCTGTAAAACTCACAAACATAGATCCTATAAGGTTTAAGCTATATATCAATGGTCACAGGTTGAGGTTATACAAGAAGCCAACTGATAGAAGTACCTTCATGCAACAGTTTAGAGGAGGAAATAACAAGCTGGAGATGAGAACATCAGAGTTATGTCAGAAGTTGATCATGTTGGTTCATCTTCTGAAATTTTAGAGGATTGAGACATTTTAACGGACTTGGTATATTCACTTCTCGTATATTCCAAGGATAAATAAATGTGTTATTATCATCTCTCTTAATGATCAACAACACTAAGATAACATTATATTTTCTTAGTGTTTCTATTTTGCAAGATTTGATGTATATGTTTGCAAGAGTGCATAGTCTCTAACACAAGGAGATAATGCAAATACTAGATGTTCCACTTGCAGAAGCATGTAAAAAATCTCTGTTTTGTTTTCATGTTTGGCAAAAATCATGATTGCATGAAGGAAATAAGGGATATCTGCACATGTGTGTGATGATCGAGACAACTGGTACCCCCACAGGTTAGCATTCCCTCTCCAGGAGTTATCTGATTTAAGAAAGGAGCCTCTAATACAAATTCCACACACACCTACAACATCACAACAATATCCACAACATCATATCAAATCAACATGCAGCAAGGGCACAATTACCATAACACATATGTAATCATCATTCTAAATATACCTTGAGATAAGTGCACTCATACCACTTTACTAAAGTATAATTAGAATTATTATTATTGATTTGTATTTATGCCACACTATCATGTCTTTAATTACATTGATACACCACCTCCTTTAAGCAATCAGGTGTAGTTACACATCATCCCACTCCATCATACAACTTTACCTCACATGCTTGCTGCAATCAAATCAATTGAATTCATTTCCCTTTGATGTGTTACGTGTGATTTGGTCTCGAAATTAAAAAAAAAAGTACTCCAAACAATCCCCATAATCCAATTTTTGCATCATTCCTCCAAAACCATGTGATTGTGTTACTAGAGCCAATAAAGTTTGTATAATTGAACATGGAAGGATATTTAATTCACCATGATCCTACAAATCACTCTCATCTTGTCAATAACTCTCAAGTTTCATAATACTTTCAAGACAATGGATGGTTAGGTTACATTAACAAATTCTAAGGTTTCAATGAGACTATGGTTGAAGAATCTCCTTTACACTCAAATATGGTGAGGCTAAGATCAAGGGCTTATCGGTGAAAGTGAATGATGACATCTTGGCTATAGTGATTGGACTTCCTGCAGAGGGTGAACCCTTTCTGAGAAATCCAATCCAGAGGTAGCTAGATGGGAATTCACTGATGAGGATGATGTCTTCATCAATGATCACCAAGGTACATACAAAACCTCTCTCAAACCTCTCTGGGATGAAATTGTAAACTACATTATTAATTATTTTACCTGAAGGTAGGTATTCTAGACTAAACACAGTCCACTTCAAATTACTCAATCATCTAAAGAATAATAGGCATGTCAATGTGCCTAATTTCTTAAATGAGATCTTGAAAAAGATGAGTAAGGAAGCATAGAGGGGAAGGTTAGCACTTTCACACCACTGTCTTGTTACTCTAGTTATAAAACACACACTACAGAGGAATACCTGATATAAGTTGGGGTGATTTTTCAAGAGCTAAGCACATTGATGAATTATTGGGAAATAGAAGGAGGAGGAGAAGAATTACTATAACTTCTTCCAAACATACACTTGAACCCTCAACATCAACTTCCTAGCCTAAAGAAACTTCTTTTTCTAAAATTTACCATCTTCTGAACCAAAACCTAATCCAATATCACCTAATAGAATCTTTATCACTTAAACCCTCCTCAAAATTTCTACCCCTGAGTCATATTCTTCCAAAGGTAAAAGTAAATCTTCCAGAACCACTCCCAAACCATCAAGGCATTCACATAGGCTAAAAACTAGAAGGCCAAAAATATCCCAACCAACAAAACCCCAGACCATATCACTTGAAAGTGATATGGAAGCTACAAAGGAGAAAATTGAGGCCATACAAATGGATATTGAGTAGGGAGGAACTGATGAGGGTGGAGGGGAGAAAAGGAGAAGAAGGTGATGGAGAAACTATACAAGAATGCCCTAAAGAGTACATGGAGGAACATGCAGAGGTAGTTCATGCTTATGTAATTCATGGAGAGCATGAAGGAGAAGAAGTTGAAAAGGAAATAGAGATGGATCTAGCAGCCAAATGTCATGAGGAGAGGATGGAAGAGGAAACTGACCAGACAGTTCATGGAATAGAAATTGGTGAAGCTATACCCCAAGATGTTGAATAAGTTATTAAGCACCTTGTCCATGGAATTGAGGAAGAACACATGTTTGTGGAAACTGATACACTATAGGAAAAAAATTCATGCAGATTCGATGAAATAATTGAGAAAGTACTAGAGAAGAAATCACATGTTAGCCTACAACAATCGGTTATACAAGAGCCTATCAAACTAGTTTGTAGGGATATGTCAACACAAACAACTTTGTTGGATTATTGGGTGTATCAATTTGAAACCTATGTTAATAGGTTATAAGGAAAATGGGAAAGAGAAAAGGAATAACTCATCTTCCAACACCAACGTAATAAATTGAGGAAAAAGACAGGGAACTTAAGGCAAAGGACAAAGAAATTGGAAGGCTAAAGAAGAAGCAAGAAGAGACAATTAAGGTGGCCCATGAGATATTCAAACGCAAGCCTCTTCTAATGTCCACCTTATTTTATTAAATAAAAATATTTTCAACTCAAACTTACTTGTATCAACTCTGATATGCCATTTGACATCAAGTGGAGCTAGGAACTTCTTTAGATTATATTTGAACAATACTCATGAAATTCAAATTCTACTTTGTGAACTCTACATGTATAACTATGCTCTTGAGTATGATAGGGATTGGATTCCAGTCCTTTACATTGGAGATGTTCCAGTTAAAGCACTTTGTTCTTATTTTATGAATGAGTTGGATAGGGAGAGACATATGGAAGAGTACATGCACTTGGAAAAGGTACAACCATTGATGATCAAGGAAGAAGATACTAATACTAAGGAAGTTATTGAAGAATATGGAAATTATATGGAGAACAAGAAAATCAAAAACAGGGTATGGAAGATGTGGAAATAAGCTCATGAGGAAGTCGAGAAAAGATTAAGTACAATGCAAGGGAGATAGTATATGCCTACAGGATGCACTGGAATGAGATGTCCCCTGAGATGTAAAAGAATTACATGCACTCTTATCATAATATCATTCCAACCTTGAGAAGAGTGAATACATATATTGATGTTTCTATTGCATGTTCCAAAACTTGGTTTCCAATTGGCTATCACCCACCAATATTCCACTTTCCTATACCACATTCTTGTAGTAATCATCCCTTGGATGAAATAATATAGGACATAGTCATGAATAGGTATAAGATGAATGGAGGTTAATTCTTCACAGATCCTAAAGGGACAACTACTCTAATATATTTCAGACGCTTATGCAACACCATTCAGGAGGAACCTAAGAAAATTGAAGAACCTTAGAAACATGAAGATCCTAAGAAACCTGAATGAGGACATTCAAGAAGTTAAGTTTGGGGGTGTGATGATTTTTTAAATATCTTTTTAAAACTCATATTATGTAATTTGTTGAGCCATTTTTATCCTTGCACTTGTATTCCCCTGTTATACTACTAAGACATTTCATTATAACCTGAACTTATGGCATGAATATTAATTAATATAGTTATTACTAGTTAACTTTATTTTGTGGTATTGTGAGTACGCATTTATTCTCTTGATTACAATAAGATGTTTGAATGATGTTTTCTATGATGTCAACCTTTTTTGCAAGAAACTTGTTATATGCATAAAATCACATGCAGCCAAATTATCCATACATAAAAACTCATCCATAGCCAAAGGAATCATCTACAACTAAGGGATCATCCGCAACAACTCACACCTAGCCAAAGGACTTATCTGCAACAAAGTTTTCACAACAAAAGGAAGTCACACACATTAAAGAAGTTGTCATCCTGAGAAGCTTGTGGAACGTGAACATCACACTTGAGTTTGCACATGTCGATGGAAGAAACAATTAAAATTAAAACATGAGAACTAGGAGATGACTCAATTCAAACATTTTATTATGCGTTGCAACTTAATAAGTAACTAACTGATTAAATTCATGGTTTAGGAACTGATTGATCAAACTGATCAATTACTTAAGTTATGTGATTGACATGTAAACACATGTTGATTAATTTTATTGCATGCATCTAGTCTCTGGATTATTTGGTTGAGATATTTTACTTGATTTGATTTGAACTCCTAGTCAAACTCTATTTCTTCATGCTTCATTGTAATGAGATGAATAAATAAGAAAAGGATTAATGCTAAATAGATAATCAATTAATGTAGGTAGATATAAATAGATATTAGAGAGTATCGATAATAGAATACATGAGTTTTTGTATTCCCAGTTATAATATTCATGCCAATATAATAAAAGTATGAGTTATGTTCATTAGTTGTAGTGACAAGCCTTAGGAGGGATTAACACCCAAGGTAGGGCCCACTTGTGGTTTTTTATACTCCCTCCATATTTTTTTTATTTGATTTATTGCATGATTAGAATTAGCAGCAACTCAACTCATTTCTTTATCTGCATTCTGAGTTTACATGTTTTACCATAGCAATAGTATTTTCTTTCAGTTTGAATTTAGTTTGTTTCTAAGCATTGTTATTTCCTAAATTATAGCAACATCAATTTACTTATTTACCTTTTAAACACCTATAAATGTGCATACAACCCTAGAACTATTGAAATTTTACATCCCTTAGTTTGATGATTAAATGATTATGGATTAATGAACAACATATTAACTTTTGCAAGTTAATTTGCACCACCAACTTATGACCATGGTGATTTTTCCTCCCTTACTCCTTCCTTGATGCCCACGGTAAGAGGAATAGGCATAAGGTCTTCTATATCACTCTAGCTTGGAAAAGGTGACATTACATCTACTATCTAAATCAACGCCATTGGCCCATGTGTAAATTATTCTATAAGGTTTATTCCATCTATATATTCCTAAATGTCTTTAGATGCCATCAATTCTTGTGTAAATTCATGTGCATAACTGATCACGTCAATTTAATCCTCAATATCTTCAAACATCATTGATCTTGTGCACCAACATGACCAATACTATATGATATTACTCCATTTGATTCCCTTCCCAACACCATTGACCTCTCTACACCTGCATGGCTAATTTTGTTTGATCTTATCCATTTTTCTCCCTATGCCACCAACATGCGCGTAAAATATTCTACCATGGATGATCTTGTAGAGATTTCAAAAGAAAAAACTCTTGAGGAATTTTTAAGGCCCACACCTTCAAAACTTCTTCAAAATAATATCCCACAAGTTCATACTACTTCACAATCTAGCCTTGAATATTAGAACCCCCTTGTAAAGATTTCTCACTTTCAAGTAAAATCCCATTCCTTGAGCTTATTTGTGCTTCACCTAGGCATCGCAATCTTCACTATGAATACCCCCTTCTTATTTTAGGCCATAAGCCTACTTTGTATGGTTTAGAGGAGAGTATCATAAACCAATGTGAATAGCTATTCATTGAAATTAATCTTTGCATCAATAAATTTTATTACATTTTCTTTCCTCTTGATTCCATGATCCCTAATGAACTCCTCTTTTGTGCAAATGATCCTATCATTTTTATTTCTGTTAAATTTTCCACAACATGATAAAGTGATCTCTAATGGACAAAGGATCTGGTACTTGTGTTGTTTTCCTTGATATCATTAAGACAAGTGGTTTTTCAAATGATAATTTTAAGTCTATTATAAACACATGTCAAGGTTATGCTTGTAGATAGATCCCCCATGGATTGCATCTAATTACATATTATTTTTCTTCCTCACAGTCTCCATGTCAAAGTCATGATCTTTAACTTTACCTTGTCTTATGAAATCCTCCTAGGATGATTGTGGACCCATTTCACGCACACAATCACATCATCCACTTTCCAATGTCTTAAGTTACACACCTATAAGCCATTTATAAAGTGCAAGGTGATACTAATACTTAGTTGCTAAATAATTTACATTAAATAAAACATGCTCACTAACAAATTCCAAAGGCCTAATTCCAGGCTCGGGTGATCCATTTTGGCTAGTGAGCCTCTTGTGAGTTAGTCCATCTTCATCCTCTCTCTCTCTCTCTCTCTCTCTCTCTCTCTCTCTCTCTCTCTATATATATATATATATATATATATATATATATATATATATATATATATATATATATATATATATATTATACAAAATACGGAAAAATTAAATCTATCTACGTATTATACAATTCATACATTCATTTAACTCATCTACAAAAACTTCAAAATGCATTAACAACACATCCATCAAAATCATCATTTTGAATACGATCAATATTATGATCAATTTCATCATTTCGAGTACATCAAATTGTTTGCATTAGTTTACATGTCATTCATCATTTTATCATTCTATCCATTCAAAATTCAAAATCACGCACATTCCATTTCAATAAAATCAATTAGTTTAATTTTTTTCATCAATGTCTTCAATTTATTTAAACAATCAATTTATGACACACTAACTTGTTCCCATCATGATTCTTGGACCTTGTAATATCTAATTCACAATTAATAAATGTTTTCATATTAATCTCAACTTATCATAGTTTTTATCTTTGACTCTTAAAATTATCAATCAATAATGTTTCTCAATCACATTATTTGTCTTGCATGTTACTTTCAAACCACCTTATATTTACTTCAATCAAACTTTCAATATATTACATTATCACCATTGTAATACTATTCTGATTTAGTAAAAGAAAATAAAATAACTCACACATCCATTATCTTTGTTTTTATATCATTCCCCATTACACGTATTACGATCCAAGTTATTCCCATTATAAATAACGTAATTATATATATATATAATGACAATATTGTTTCTACATCCAAAAGTAGTTATCTTAACACAATCCAACTCACGAAACTTATTCCAAATGAAACATAATAACGAGTACAACAAAAATATCTAATACTAATCTAATTGTGCCTTAACAATGTCACATGAAAATGGACATTACAACTACTAAATCCGTGTAGGTTTTGTGACATCACGAAACACTACTAGAGCCACATAACACTATGATAAGATATACAAGACTATTGAATCTTTAAAGAAATATGAGAAGTTACCGAATAATACAAGTTTTTTTTAAAATATGCAAATTACAAATTCAAGATGAGCCATCGAAGATCATGGAGAAGGTGACTAGTTACACTTCGAATCTTGTAATGGACCCTTTGGGATTTAGCTTCATAATGCTCCATAACTTTAGGAGTTTAGTAACTATTTCCAATTAGCATTGTGTGGATTCTATTCCTATATAAACCAAACCTAATCGCCTTAGGAATGTAGTTTTGGAGAAAACTCATATTTAGGTTTTTAAAGTTAGTAACTATTTCCAATTAGCATTGTGTGGATTCTATTCCTATATAAACCAAACCTAATCGCCTTAGGAATGTAGTTTTGGAGAAAACTCATATTTAGGTTTTACTTACATAGCATATAGTGATGTGAGCTTAAAGCTCAAATTAGAGTAATGAGTGTTTAAGTAGGTTGAAAATGATAAACACAACCTTTTATTCCCACATTATATGATCTATTGAAATTATATCATTGGTGATTGGTTTATGTGTGCCATTCCTCTAAGTAATTGAATAAAATAATGTTTGTGATGTTTATTTCCAATATGTGTTTGATTGTATATATATTTTGTATGTTTTCCGCACATATTTTTTTTGAGGGTTGTGTGGTCTAAGGTGGATCTTCATTGTTAACCATGATCGTGTCAAAACATAATAAAACAATGTTGTGGCATGTCCAATATCTCAAGTTCTAAAATTTTCTAGAAAGAAAATATTATATGGTTGTATTAATATATAGTTTCCTATAATCGAGTGATTTTTATTTTTATTTAATAATTTACACTTTATTTTATAATGCATAAACTAAATTTGGTTTTAAAAGTCAAAACAATATCAATTTTTATAACACCCAAAAATTTACAACCCAAAATGTAATAGTAAAATTAGAATATATATATATATATATATATATATAGTTGTTGTTTTTAACAAACACTCTCAAATGCATTAATAAAAAATGATTGGTGATACCAACAACTCAACACGAGTCAATTTTCAAAACTGGATTCAACCAAGACCGTTGCTCAAGGCCTTACACAAGATAACAATGAAGTGATAGGTCCTTACTACAGTACCCCCAAGAGTTAGGTTTCACACTAGAAAAGATGCATCGCAAGTCTCGGATGAGTTATAGCATCCTAATCATCAATGATGTAATAATACTTTATTGTTTAAGTTTTCTCTTGAACTAGTTTACAAGGCAAGTCTAGGTGGGGTTAAGAATGTAATAAGGATTATTACCCCCTTAGATCATTTTAAATACTTTCCTAATATTCTCCTATCCATTTCTATAAGTTTCATTGTTTGGGGATTTGTTTTCACATAGGTAAATCATTTCCAATAATTCACTCATGAAACAAGTCGTCACGTTGTTAAACATGTACGGTTCTAGATCACTCCTAAATGGCATAGGTCACACCCATATAATCCTTCTTTCACTCTATGCCCTACAATCATACTATCAATATTATTATTCTAGAACTTGAGTCACATACGTGACATAGGGTTAAACCGTAAATTAGTCATTTCATACGACTAAGATGTCACAAGGTGGCTCTAAGGAAGCAACCTTCCTCAAGCCACTAGTAGAAATGATATCGAATCATCCACTCCTCTCTTCAAAAATGCCTATGTTACTCTGATCCTAAGAGGGTAATGGTTGATCATTGTATAAGGGTATTATTGGCTTTCATGGTTCGTTGCATTCTTAGGGTGAAGATTTCAATAGAAGCTTTGATAATTTAACATTATAATAGAACATGCATACAAGAACCATATTCTCATTTCTATTTATATGCAAGTCTTATTTAGTTTTCTTTTAGATAAATAAATATCTCCCATTTGTGTAATAACATGGATTTTCCACCTCAAGTTGGTGTTTACAAATGCTTATTTGATAACCTTACAATATCACATTATTGCATTCCATATTTTCTCCCAAAATCCCATGTGTTTTCATTGTTTTATCCCCTCTATTATAACTTAGTTGTTTTAAAATCAACCATAAATTTTTTTGTTCGAGACACTTTCATTCCACACATTTTGTAAAGAAGTACTATACCATTTAACATTTATGTTAAAACATATTTACACACATACCAACACCTATTACTAGGTTCCTAGTAAATACACATGATGAAAGTAACCATGTACATATATCAAAGGTAAATTGAGGGTCCTTTAGTGAGGTTTACCAAGATCATGCACTCCTCTTGCTCATGTCATTCTTGGATAACCAACTTCTCTTTTATTCCAATTTTGGAAGAGCAACATATGAGTAACATGAGGTCTAATAATGGTCTTCCTAGGTCTTTATAAGTTAGGATTGTCATGTTGTTATTTAAACCATCATCATAAAAGGGTGTTGGCCCTATGTAATTCTAACAAGGGGTTTTTTATTTTGTTTTCCGTTTAGATAAACATTCACAAAGGCATACTCTTTATTGCATTTTTTTTTTTCTCTACACTAGTTGATACAAAAGGTACATCTATACTAAGGTCATTCCTTCAACCTTTACTCTATATACTACAATGAAAATTACAAGTATTGACTATAAATATAAGCATATCCCCTTTTCTTGTTACTACCATTATTTTTTTTTTTTCCTAATTTTATAATGGCTCATAGAGCACAATATGAACACATCCACTATCTTAGCATTGAACTTGGTATACAATGACGTAATCATTTTAGTTAAGTAATATTATTACCATATTATCCATAAGTAACTTACAAGAACCATACCAAACACATACAGATACAACTCAGCAACATATCTAGACAATTATTGTTAACATTTTGTCACAAAAAGAACTAATAATTTCTCTAATGATTAATAGATCACCCAATGAACATATTCATTATTCTACACATGAACATGCTATATAAATGACATTTCAAATTTTAGTTAATAAATACATCAACAACCTTATTAGCATATGACCCATAGTTAGCATTACAATCCCATCATAGTACCCTTTTCCTAATACCCTAATGAAATTATGTTTTCATATAATTTGTAGGAATTAATAGTTACATTTTCATCAAAGAAAATAATTAAGGTTTATCTTTTCACATACATTATGTTCAAAGATGCATGCTAATGAATTCTTTTGTCCAGTGGTACATGCAACCAAAAGCATGGTCATCCCAAACAACCGACATCACAATCTTATACAATATAACACTAATATGTACCTTGGGATATGATAATATAATGTATATGGGTTGATGGAGATGTCAACATGTGGCACACATCCCCTTAGTTATATGGGGTCACATAGGAATTAGTTATATTGGGTAATGAGTCAGCCTACATTAGGATTAGGTGTTACCCATCTATTAAGAGTAATGTATGTCTATATAAGGGATGTAAGTATCAAGGTGATGGAGGTATGATTTGAGTCTTCTACTTGGTAGAGGTATATTGGAGGTGTCCCCCTCAAAGTGGATTCCCATCTTGGGAGATTGTGGAGTTACTCCTTAAGGAGCATTGTATGGTGTTACCCTACCTTAAGGGTATTATTATGCATATATTGATTATTTGGGAATCTTTGCCCACCCATATATCTTGTGTTTTTCTATATTCTAAAAATTATTCATTTATTATATGCAAATTTTTATCAAGTGGTATCGAGAGCGAATTCGGCAAAAAACAATTGGGTCCAAACCCTAATTTTAGTGATTCGGCTATATTTTGAAATCAATCTGTGAATTGTTTCTCAAATTTTTTACCATAGTTTTGAATGGTTTCATAACGATACATTCCAAATTTTAGAATTTTTCGAGGTGTTTTGTGGAAGTTATTATATTTTTAGGGTTTCACCTAAATTTGCTTTACAGGCTGCATTTTTTGGAAATAATTTTCTAAATTTTTACCAGAATTTAGAATCCCCTTCAGAAATCTATGGTAAAAATTTCAGAATTTTTGGATCTATTTTGTCAAAGTTATTGCAGTTTTATGTTTTTTCAATATTTTGCTCCTCAGGCCGCAATTTGAAATTTTTCCTAAATTTCTTACATTTTCGAAACCTCTCAAAAATTAAATTGGGGTTTGTGTTCTATGATTTCTAATTTTTGGCCAACCTTTAGCCGAAAGGGTTAGAATAAGTTTTGATCAAAAGTGTCTATTCCTAAAACCCTAGTTTGGTGGATCATGGGGATGGTAACTTTTTTTTGGAGATGACAGGATTGATGCTAGAGAATGGTGGAACAAATTTAGGGATAAATTCTCTAAACCATCAGATATTTGGTTCTTCAAGTTGTGGATTAGTGGCCCTACACATATTTGGTTTTCTGAGTTAGAAAAGGAAAAGTCTAATTGGTCTTTGGAGGAACTGGAACAAGTTTTCATGGACAGATGGGAAACAAAAGAAGAAAAGCAAGAGGAAGTAGAAGAATTTAATGATAATAGTGAGGAAGAGGAAATATCAGAAGAAGAAGAAGAAGAAGAAAATGTTGAGGTTGAAGTTGCTACACACAAGATTTAGAAGGAGAGACAACAAATCAAGATACAAGTTCAAATAATGCATCTCCAAGGAAGGAAGCTTCAATATTTCAGTTTGAAGGGAACATTCAAAGGAAAAAGGTAATTGTTTGCATAAACCCTAGCAAAAATATAACTTCATTAATATGGATGTAGCTCAACATCTACATGTTCAAGCAAAGCATATCAAGGAATCTCAAATGGATGGTAAGCAGATTCAAGTTTTTGAAGATTTAAAGCTTTCTATGGATAAATATGTTTTACATTCAGATTTTTATGCTTTATATATGGATGGTATGGATATTATTATTGGATATCCTTGGTTAGAGACATTGGGAACAATCAATATTAATGTGCAAAACAAATTCATCAAATTTTGGTACAAGAGAAAGAAAATTACATTGCAAGATATCACACTTAGCAAGGAAAAAAGTAATGTAAAATTGGATCATGAAGATGAATTTGAATATGGTGAAGAAGGGAATAAGGATGAATCAGAAGGAAATGATGAAGAACATGATGAAAAAGAAAAAAATAATTCATCTACTCAAGGGAAAACAAAAATAGAAAACAAGGTGGATGAGAAAAATAAAGTTGACGAAAAGGTTGATAAGGTTGAGGATACTAAGGTTGCACCATATAGACACCCACATCATCATGAGAGAAAAAAATCATGGGATCATGTTAGGACACATAAGGTTAGAAATCTATATGGATATACATGGAATTGGAGAAGTAATAATTTTCAAGTTATACATGGAACAATGGAACAATAATTATATGACATGGAATCACAGGAATAATAATTATGGATATGTATGGATGTCGAGGAGGAACACATATGGACTAGGATGGAATCAGATGAGCATAATGGAATATGGAATCAGGTTTAGAGCAGCATCACCCACTAGGATTTCATATGGGTGGTTGGATGATCAAGCATGGTGACAAGTGTGCAATAATTTAAAGCACACTCATTATATGGATTCTTCTTATGTTTCGGGGATGAAACATGTCAAAGAGGGAGGCAATGCTATGTACCTTGGGATATGATAATATAATGTATATGGGTTGATGGAGATGCCAACATGTGGCACACATCCCCTTAGTTAGTTATATGGGGTCACATAGGAATTAGTTATATTGGGTAATGAGTCGGCCTACATTGGGATTAGGTGTTACCCATCTATTAAGAGTAATGTATGTCTATATAAGGGATGTAAGTATCAAGGTGACAGAGGTATGATTTGAGTCTTCTACTTGGTAGAGGTATATTGGAGGTGTCCCCTCGAAGTGGATTCCCATCTTGGGAGATTGTGGAGTTACTCCTTAAGGAGAATTGTATGGTGTTTCCCTACCTTAAGGGTATTATTCTGCATATATTGATTATTTGGGCATCTTGGCCCACCTATATATCTTGTGTTGTGTTATATTATACAAATTATTCATTTATTATATGTAAATTTGTTATCAAACACATTTCATGATTACATAGTTTTCATTCACAACAATATCAAACACTTTGCATACACGTAGAGGGGGTAAAAATACATATTTAGTTTAATTGTGTTTTCAAATTTAGAGAGAGACAAAGAAGAGAGAGAAAAATGCCATATTTCCCATAAGTAAATTTCTCAAAAAAATTAACATTGAATAAAGGTTCAATATAATCATGTAAATGTTTCAAGAAATTTATCATCGCTTATTATACTTTAAGGGGGTCCCACAATAGTTTTCAGTTATTGTTGCAAGTTTACATAAGTGAGAAAATTGGCTAGAGTGGTTATGAAACCGAGTTTGAAAATGAATTTCTAAGACTCTAACACTTATTTTTTAGTTACCATCTACTCCCCTATATATAGAGAAACTTGTTATCCAAAATAAGCCCCTGCTTATTTTGGCTAACTTTCCTTCATCCTTCCCTTGGTTGTGCCTCAGTCAAATTTTTCCACTTTTTAGGAACTCAAAATTATCTAGAAATGGCTTCATCAGATAGAGAATTTTCTCACCTTTCCAGAAAGGTAAAATTTTCCTTCTAACTCCTTGTATTTTGTAAGTTATGGCCCAACGGAGTTTTTAGGAAATTTGCTCTGGGAAGTTCCGCAACCAATAGGAATGTGCCATGTGGCGGCGGAATGGCGGGTCAGCAGAGGTAAGCTGGAAAAAATTGCCAAGGAGTGGGAGGGGCACAAAGGAAAAAAATTCTTGCGGGCCCACCAGGGGATAAGGAAAAGAAATTATTTGAACCCGCGGACGAATGAGGAAGTGCCACATGGCGATGGAGATCAGACCGGCGGGGGTAAGTTGAAAAGGTGGTAAAAAAGGCGCAAAGGAAAAATTTTGCTGCGGGGCCCGCAGAGGAAAGAAAGTTGATTAAGGCCCATGCCAAATCAAAGTGTGCCACGTGCCCATGAGACCAAGTGGGAGTCGAGGAGGAGTAAATTTTTCTTTTTCCAAAGTAGAAAAATGGTGCAAAAGGGAAAAATTGGCCCACAGGCCCACTAAGGAAGAAATGGAAATTTTGGATAAATCCTGTGAACTAATGGGAGGATGACATGTGTCCTATTCTCGATGGAGGTCGGGGGTGTGGGGAGAATTTGGCAATTTTTCCAAAGTGGTCAGCAGCGTCAAAGGGAAAATTTGGAGCGCGTGCACTCGCAACGAATAGGATGGTGACATGTGTCCCGTAGCGGCGGGGTGCGTAGAGGAATTTTGGAATTTTTCCAAAATTCAAAAAAGTGTAAAATGGCCATTTGATCCCACAGACAAATGAGGAAGTGCCATGTGGTGGTGGGGCACAGAGCATTTTAGGGATTTTTTCCCAAATTCAAAAAAAGGGAAAAAATTTAGGTTTCGGCCCGTTGACCCAATTTTTGCCCCAGTTTTGCCCTAAATCTTCAGAGGGGCATATCTTTTGATCCAGAGCTCAATTTTTCTTGATTTTTGTGTCATTGGAAAGCTATTGAAGTCCTCTACACGATGGAATCTTCAAAAAAATTGGAGTTTAGTGAGAGAAAAATGAAAAAATGCCTTTGGCATGGGGAAAAGAGTATAACCGACATTCAACCACCATTTTTAATGCAGTATGGCTTCCATTCTTCTCTAGCATGGTCAAAAATCTTGGGGAATGAAATTTTAAGGGTACCCATGCTATTTTGATGGATCTGGTTGGTGGTTGAATCATTCATTTCAATTTTCCCGCATTTCTCCTTCCTGAACTCGGGTTTTCATTGTTAAAAGCCAGATTTGGCTCATTTGTAAAGGGTTGGACAATTTTTTATGTTCTGCAAGCTCCCTCCTTCACCCTAGCAAGTGAATTTTTGGAATATCAGACCTTTTTTAGGACTACAACATGTTTTTTACCTCCTTGTTGTTGTAATGCACTATATTTAAAATTGGAATGACAATGCAAGCTCTGTGAATGAATTTTCAATCCTTTCTTGTGTTGTTTTCTCTATCCTGATCCTTCATTACAATTTTAGCAATTTGTGCATGATTTGTGTTGCATTTTTAATCTATGTCAATCTACAGAAATAAATGTTCACCACTCCTTTGGTGTATCACCTTGTCAGTTTAGTTTTATCTTCTTTTCTTTCTATCCTTATCTCCTTCGTAGAATTAGAGTAGAATTTTGAGTTAAACCTCTACAAATTTCATGCATACAAATTTCAAGTCCCACACTTGGGAAAATATTCCATGTTGTGCATCACACTAAATGACCCAATTCTCACTTGCAGATCTGAAGGTCATTTAGGGGGTACTTTGATTTGCACTAACAGCTTTTGGCATGCCCGGTAATACATTAGAGGTCTTCATCTTCATTAAAAAAATTGATGTGCATTTGTTGTAAGTTTCTTGCTTTAAAAGAGCCATGATTTGCACATTTGGCAACTCTAAAGGGATAAAATCAACTGGTTTCAATAGTCCAAGTTTTAAGATTCATGAGAAGGATCCAAACAAGGTCAAGGGCCAGAGAAGAGGGATTTTCTGAGTATCTACAATTATCCCTAGAAAGAAGAGAGAGGGGAAGAATAATTCAAAGGTCTCCATCTCCACCAAGTAGAACTCTATCAACTCCTCCACATGGTAGACCTTTCACCTAATCAAAAAGGGTTCTCAAGCCAATCAGAATGGCACAACACAACCCTTATGTCAACTTCACTGGTAGCAGCCCACTTGCTCTCAATGCACAAAACCTAGTTCTAGTTGCAGCATTGAAGAACATCCCATACTTTACTGGGGAAAATCAGACCACTCCTGGTGATCATGTCAAAGACATTGCTAATGTTTGTGCAATCCATGAGATTATTGAGATGTAAATTGCTGTCAAATTGTTGGCATCTTCATTCAAAGGGAAAGCCTTACAATGGTTCAGGAGTCTTAGGGTAGGCTCTATCCAAAATTAGAACCAGTTGTGCATAGCTCTCCATGATCAGTTTGGAGAAAAGGGAGATAATTTGTCTCTATTAGAACAACTGAAAACTATCAAGAGAGCTCCCAATGAGTAGCTAATAGACTTCAATTTCAAATTTCAAAGGACATGGGATAGAATCCCAGTGATAGTAAGGCCAACAGCTGAAGGTGCTTTCTTATACTATCTCAAAGCTTTAACTTCGATATTTCCATGTTAATACAATCCATGAGAGGTGCAAATATACCTACGGTTATATCATCGCCATTAGGGATGAGATTTGTTTGATCCAAGTTGGTAAACCGGCACCTAGGCCTCACATGCCCTTACATCCAAACTTGGAAAACCCAAGCACTAGTCAAACACCTACTTTAGCTCCTATCCCCACTCCTAGAAATCGAGTTCAAATGAAACTTCTACTTCATCCTCTAGTCCCTCAAATGAACTTCAAGAAGTCATGAAACAATTACAAAATTTAGGTAATGAGTTGGTTACACTCAAGAGGCAGCAAGCCTAAAGTTTTAGACCTTCTTATAAGAAACTTAGCCTAATAGGAAACCATATCAGCCTAATAGGCCACCCAATCCAGCTGCAAATCAAAATCAAGTAAGGCCTCTTGCTAATGCAGACCATTTCTGTCCTATAACTCCAATGATGCATCTACCTCTAAAGCCTTAGTGTTAATGCAAAATAATATAGCTCAAGAGTATGATTGGTGTTTCCCATGCAATGAACCTCACAACTAGTCTATGTGCTTCAATGGTGCTTTGAACCAAGCTTTGATGGTGACAACATTGGCGTAGAGAGTGAGGTGAGTCAAGAAACAAACCAACAACAAGGAACATCTCAACAAAATACAACTCCAAATGAGACTACACTTGTGAATTGGCAGGATGAAGATTTTTGTGGTATGAATCAAACAATTTCTCAGAATGTAGCAGCTAACACATGGTCAAAGAAGAGGAATATTGGTGAAGGGCAGTCATTAGCTCCAGGTGATCCACAACCTTCCATCACTCCACAAAGTTTTGGCAAGCAAAATTTAGTTCCAAATGTGCAAGGACAGCCCAAGCCACCTTCTAGACCAGCTCAAATGCCACTGTTGCATCCCATGTACAAGAAAATAATGTGTAGGCTAAGGGGTAGCAAAGATATGTTTCATCCCCATTTAACATCATTGAACAAATGAAGAAGACAAATGTGAATATATCTATGTGGGAATCACTATCCACCCCAGGCCAAAGGGATCTACTACAAGCTGCCATGAAGAATTGGTCAAATTCAAATCAGCAAGCTCATATGCAAGGGAAGGTACTCACAAATGTGTTGTTCAGCTTTGAGGGGAATCATGGAGGACAAAAAGGTAAAGTTTTGAAGCCCCCTCCATTCTATGTTTCATTGATCATTGGAGATAAACTAGTACATAATTATATGATTGATTTTGGGGCAAGTAGTTCTGTGATGCCCAAGCAAATAGCTGATCAGCTGGGCCTCCAATATGAAGTCATATCCAAAGGGGTGGTGTAACTGGATGGGACAGCAATAACAATAGTAGGGGTAATTAAATATTTGAGCCTCACTTTGCATGCATGCCCCAATGTCACTGTTTTGCAAGATGTGTTAGTGATAGATTTACCACCACTTTTTCCCTATATTTGTCAAGGGATTTCATAGCTAGAATTGGAGGCTATTTATCTAGCTGATTGGTCACACATGTTATTTCGGACCAGATATGGAACTAAGGCCACAATCAGGTCCGAACCTATTGTAAAGTTTCACATTGAGCCTCATACTCCAAGCCTAATCAATGCCAATTGTTCAGCATTTGATCAAGAGGATTATCTAGGCACCGATGAAGCTGACAAAAAAGTTGGAAGCATCCCAGATTTTACTCTTGATGAATGGCAAAGCAAGGTACATGCTTTTGATCCGTACAAGGAAATAGAGTAATCTGAACTAGGAGTTTATTACATGCATGAAGAAAATCAGCCTATTCCTAGCATCACTAAGCCGGACCATAAAGATGACAATGAGGTATGTTAGTTTGTTCTTTGATGGATCAAGAAGTAGACAAGGTGCGGGGGATCTATGCTTGTTTCACCTCAAGGCATTAAGTATTATTCAACTTTTAGATTTCAGTTTGCATGTTCTAACAACCTGCTGAATATGAAGCTTTGATATGTGGATTGCATTGGTCAAGAAAGAGAGGTATCAAAAACTTACAAGTCTCTGGTGATAGTGAGCTAATTGTTAATCAAGTTAAAGGACAACATGCTACCAAAAATGACCTACTCAAGATTTATAAGAATAGGGTGCGGGACCTCATTGAGGCTTTTGAAGGCTTTGGCATCAACTCCATACCTAGGAAAGAAAACCAAGTCACTGATATAGGCTTGCAACAAATTAGGGCAACCTTTGATGTTGTGGAGAGTATCAAGGAAAATAACATGTAGCCAAACATTCATGTGATTGTAAGCCCATCGCTGACTGAAAATAATGTAAGTTGGCAAGTGTTTGAAAGTGACCAACAAATCATCAATTTCTTACAAGAAGAAGTTGAATTCTTAGCCAAAAATCAGGAAAAGTTAGAACAACAATATGGTGATCAAGTGGTATAGCTGAGAACCAACAAACTACCAAAAGGACTTGTCACTTTGGAGTCCATCTTTAATCCTAATGATCAATTTAGGAAGGAGAAAGAAAACATCCAAGTCAAGGGAGAAGATTCAGTGCCCATCTCGGTGGGAGAAGGAAAATCACTTCAAATTGGTAAAGTGGTAACCAAGCAAGAAAGGTATGAGTTCACACAACTTTTCCAAGAGTTCCCAGATATATTTGCTTGGAGCTATGAAGAATTGAGAGGTTTCAATCCCAAGCTAGCTCAACACACAATTGAATTATATCCATGTGCTAAACCCATCATGCAAAAACAAAGACCGGTCAATCCACACAAGGAGCCTCTCATGAAGAAGGAATTGAGTAAGTTAATAGAGGCAAGTATCATATTTCCCATCAAACATTCAAGCTGGGTTGTAAACTTGGTTTCAGTTAAAAGAAGCGTGGAGAAATCAGATTGTGTGTAGACTTTAGATATTTGAATAGAGCATCCCTCAAGGATCATTAGCCACTTCCTTCTATGGAGCATATTTTGCAAGTTATTGCTGGCTCTGAGAGGTTTTCATTGCTAGATGGTTATTCATGGTATAATAATATCATGGTAAAGGAGGATGATCAGTTCAAAATAGCCTTCACCACCAAATGGGGAACTTATGCATATAGGAAAATGCCATTTGGGATGTCTAACGCCGGAGCTACCTTCCAAAGGGCAATGGATATGGCGTTCAAGGGATTGATAAAAAAATAGTGCTAATATACCTAGATGATATTACTGTATTTTCTAAAAGTGCAGTAGATCATCTCTTTCATTTGAGACAAGTGTTCCAAAGATGTAGAAGATTTGGGGTATTCTTGAATCCCAAAAAATGTATTTTCCTAGCTCATGAAGGAAAGCTCCTAGGCCATATTATTTCCAAAGAGGGATTAGCAATCGATCCAAAGAGGGTTAAAGTAATAAAAGCACGTCCATTACCAAGTCACAAGAAGGCCCTTCAAGGTTTCTTGGGAAGAATCAATTTTTTCGAAGGTTTGTTCTAGACTTTGCAGCCCTTGTCAAGCCAATAACTATAATGTTGAAGAAAATTATGGCTTTCAAATGGACAAATGAAGGTAAGGCAGGTTTTGAGGCAATCAAAGAGGCTATCTCACAAGCTCCAACTCTCATTAACCCAAATTTCTAAAGATTTTATCCCTTATGCATTTGGCGGTGATGATACAATTTCTACAATTTTAGTACAACAAAATAAAGAAAATGCAGAGCAACCAATTGCCTTCTTTAGCCAAAACTTGGAGGACTATGAGGTGAGGTATTCCTTCATTGAGAAGCATGTTCTTGTAGTTATTAGGAGCTTGAACAAATTTAAGCATCTAGTTTCAAATAACAAGGTTCAATTGTTGGTTTCTCATGTGGGAGTTAAGGACTTCCTCCTCAACAAAGACCTAAATGAAAAACGTGCAGATGGATTACTCGTGTCATGGAGTATGACATTGAGATCAAAGTCACCAAGCTAGTCCAAGGAAAGGGATTGTGTGAGAAGCTGGTTTTGAGCAAATCAATGGAAGCAAGCAATGAGAAGGATGTTGTTTTGGCGTTGCAAGACAATGAAGAACAAAGAGAGGTGTTCAAGAAGAAAATGGTGGTATTCTCACTCCTTGTTGGACCCAAGACATAATGTCCTTCTTACAAATAGGCCTATGCCCTCCGAGATGAACAAAACCAAGAGAATACACTTGATTGTAGGATATTCCATATGCACTTGTTAATGGTGTCTTGTTCAAAAAGGATATAAATGGAGTATTACTTGAGATGCATTGGGACAAATCCAATTAAGAGAATGTTAGAAGAGTTCCATGGTGGATCAGCTGGGGATCATTTTGCTCCAAGAGTGAAAGCCCTCAAGATTATGAAGGCTAGCTATTATTGGCCCAAGGTGTTTAGTGATTGTTATGCATGGATCAAGAGGTGCAAAAATTGTGCATTCTTCACAAGCAAGGAAAGATTAGCATCCCTTCCATTGCACCCAATTTCAGTTGACCAGCCATTCATGCAATGGGGTTTGGACTTCATTGGAGTCATTAACCCAAACTCAAGCCAAGGACACAAGTGGATTCTAATAGCAATAGACTACTTCACCAAATGGACTGAGGTGGTGGCACTCAAAGAGGCAAATGAATCTAGCATTCTAGACTTCTATGAGGGGATAATAACTAGATTTGGTATACCTGCCACTATAATATTAGATAATGCATTGACATTCATAGGATCAAAGGTAACTGAATGGGCTATTAAAAATGGGATCTATCTAAGCACTTCATCAAATTATTACCCTCAAGGTAATGGCCAAGTTGAGTCTACCAACAAGAACCTATTAAAGATCATCAAGAGGACTCTTAATGAAAATCAAAGGACTTGGCACACTAAACTTAAATTATCCTTATGGGCTGATAGGATAACTCCCAAGAGATCCACCGGTAACTCTCCATTCAGACTTGTTTATGGAAGAGAGGCAATCTTACCTATGTCACTTGAGTTGCCAACGTTGGAACTCATGAAGCAATTGGAATTGTTGGAGTTTGAACCCATGGAGGTTAGATATGCAGAATTGATAGAACTCCAAGAAATTAGAGAGCATGCAGCCAAAATAATGGGGAAGGACCAAGCCTTGATCGATAACCGTTGATAAGAAAGCTAAGGCTAAAACCTTCCAAGTTGGAGATTTAGTGTTGAAATGGGATGCAGACCGAGCAAGGCCAGAAGGCATTCAAAGTTTGATGCCATTTGGAGTGGCCCCTACATGGTCACAAAATGTAAGAACAACAATGCCTTCCAATTGTCTACATTAGATGGTGAAGAACTACATATTCTAGTTAATGGAATCCATCTAAAGCATTGCTACTAGAAGGGAAACTCCTCACCTTGTACATATTAGCTTAGATTTTCATTCCTCTAAGTGCGTGTGCACATTGTTTTGTTGTAGCTTAGTTTTACATTTCCCTAAGTGCTTTGGCACAAGATTTGTTGTCCCAAGGATGCATATTTGCAGGCCATGCTCCAGATCAAGTGATGTTCTACTCTCACAATCTTCTTTCTAGAAATTTTCTAATGAGTTGAGAGTACCAAGAAGTTAAGTTGATGACTCCATGCCCAATGGATGCTTCAAGGCCACTGATCATTCATCTAGCAGGCGGATGAGTCACCAAAATTGTTATCCAAAATAAGCCCTTGCTTATTTTGGCTAACTTTCCTTCATCCTTCCTTCGGTTGTGCCTCAGTCAAATTTTTCCACTTTTCAAGAACTCAAAATTATCTAGAAATGGCTTCATCAGATAGAGAATTTTCTCACCTTTCCAAAAAGGTAAAATTTTCCTTCTAACTCCTTATATTTTGCAAGTTATGGCTCGACGGAGTTTTTGAGGGAAATTTTCCCTGGGAAGGTCCATAACTAATAGGAATGTGCCATGTGGTGGCGGAATGGTGGGTCATGGAGGTAAGTTGGAAAAAATTACCAAGGAGTGGGCGGGGCACAAAGGAAAATTTTTTCCTGCGGGCCCGCCAAGGAGTGGGCGGGGCACAAAGGAAAAATTTTGCCTACAGGCCCACCAAGGAGAAGGAAAAGAAATGATTTGAACCCATGGATGAATGAGGAAGTGCCACGTGGTGGCGGAGATTGGACCGGCGGGGGTAAGTTGAAAAAGTGGTCAAAAAGGCGCAAAGGAAAAAAAATTCCCGCAGCCCACAGAGGAAAGAAAGTTGATTAAGGCCCACACCAAATCAAAGTGTGCCACATGTCCATGAGACCAGTGGGAGTCGGAGGGGCAGAGTAAATTTTGGATTTTGCCAAACTAGAAAAATGGCGCAAAAGGAAAAAATTGGCCCATAGGCTCACCAAGGAAGAAATGGAAATTTCGATTAAATCCCCGTAGACTAATAGGAGGATGACACGTGTCCTGCTCTCGGCAAAGGTCGGGGGCACGTGGAGAATTTGGAAATTTTTCCAAAGTGGTCAGTAGCGTCAAAGGGAAAATTTGGAGTGTGTGCCCGCAGCGAATAGGATGGTGACACGTGTCCCGGAGTGGTGGGGTGCGGAGGAATTTTGAAATTTTTCCAAAATTAAAAAAGTGTAAAATGGCCATTTGAGCCCACAAACGAATGAGGAAGTGCCACATGGCAGTGGGGCAGTGGGGTGTAGAGCTTTTTGGGGATTTTTCCCAAATTCAAAAAAGGGAAAAGTTTTAGGTTTCGACTTGCCACCCGATTTTTGCCCCAGTTTTGCCCTAAATCTTCAAAGGGGCATATCTTTCGATCCAAAGCTCATTTTTTCTCAATTTTGGTGTCATTGGAAAGCTATTGAAGTCCTCTATATGATGGAATCTTCAATTTTGTTTTTGGTGGATTTTAGTGAGAGAAAAATGAAAAAACACCTTTGGCATGGGAAAAGAGCAGAACCGATATTCAACCACCATTTTAATGCAGTATGGCTTCCATTCTTCTCCAACATGGTCGAAAATATCAGGGAATGAACTTTTAAGGGTAATCATGCTATTTTGATGGATCTAGTTCGTGGTTGAATCATTCATTTCAATTTTCCCACGTTTCTCCTTCCTGAACTCGGGTTTTCATTGTTGAAAGCCAAATTTGGCTCATTTGTAAAGGGTTGGACTTTTTTTATGTTTTGTAAGCTCCCTCCTTCACCTTAGCAAGTGACTTTGTGGAATATCAGACCTTTTTTTGGACTGCAACACTTTTTTTTTATCTCCTTGTTGTTGTAATGCACTGTATTTAAAATGGGAATGACAATACAAACTCTGTGAATGAATTTTCAATCCTTTCTTGTGTTGTTTTCTCTATCCCGATCCTTTATTACAATTTTAGCATTTTGCGCATGATTTGTGTTTAATTTTTTAATCTATGTCAATCTACAGAAATAGATGTTCACCACTCCTTTGGTGTATCACCTTGTCAGTTTAGTTTTATCTTCTTTTCTTTCTATCCTTGTCTCCTTAACAGAATTAGAGTAGAATTTTGAGTTAAACCTCTGTAAATTTCATGCATACATCTGATCAGAGGAGTAGAGGAACTAGCCTTTAATCTGGAGATTTTTTTCCCATTTTGCAAGTCCCACACTTGGGGAAAAGATTCCATGTTGTGCAATCACACTAAATGACCCAATTCTCACTTGCAGATCTGAAGGTCATTTAGGGGGTGCTGCTGATTTTCACTAACAAAACCCTCAAAGTTGATGAAACTCATTTCAGAAAAACACAGTTCAATCTTCGCCTACCTTTTCAGAGCTAATTATCAAAAATGTATCAATTCATTCTTACATGAGAGTGAGAAGTGGCCTACAAAACTATTTTTATCTAATCTAAAGGTTGGTTATGATTTTCATGGTGACACTCTATAAATATGTGGTGGTTGTTATCACCAAAAACAACACCCTTTGATTTGTCACAATTGAATGAATGAACAATCGTGTTTTTGGGTAACATGGGATTGTATCCAAGTTGCGGGACTTTATACTTGAGAGAAACCTTCGAGAGAAGTTTGATTCCTCTATATAGCCCTAATGCTAAAATACTCATAGGGAATGAAGTGCAACTATATAATCCTAATCTAACAATCCAAGGACCAGGGTAAGAGATAGATGCATGAAAGGGGATATCTTAAGCTAAAGAGACATGATAGCACCAATAAGAGGGGGAAGACACTATCAAATGAGTGGAGATGGGGGAATAAAGGAGGAGAGGCTAAAAATGAGTGCCATAGTCCAAAACAACATTTAAACTCTCATTTCCATGGAGCATAATAAAAATAAACCCTACACAAGAGTGAATAAATATGCACATCACACCATAAATGAAATAGAGAGGCAAGATGATACAATAACCATAGGATAGGGAAGATAATATCTAGAAAATATGGATTTTATTTATTCAAAGAGATGTACAAATCCTTTAGAATGAAAGAAGGAAAGAATCACCCTGCAGAGGTTCATATCTGAGGCTTGCAACTCAAAATACACATGCAACACTTGTAGAATGATGCACCAACATTCCAAGAAGGTCCAAACTTTTCAAATGGGCATAATTTTACAATATAGAGAGAATGCTAGGGAAAGGAGAGGGAAAGAGAGAAGGGCACGACTGTCTCGGTTCAACCACCAACCAAAACTCATCAATTCATTTGCAAAGCACATTAGTGCCTCTCGAAAAACATTTCCACACATTACATGACCTACGAAGGAGAAGGGGTGGCATCCCTCATTAATTCTGGTCATTGAGGAATGATTTGATAACCATTATATGTTTAGTACCATCCTTTCTACCTTAAACTTGTGTTAGGAATTTTGGTCCCCGATACTACATCAAATTATAAAAAAATTTATTCTAGAATGTAGTCGTTGATGAGACCTTTCCAACAATACCAATTTTTCTTGATTTGGTTAACCACAATGAGAGTTATGGGTAAAAATATCCATCCCTTGTTCTCATGGATTTCCTTTGCACTTCTCCTTTCTTCACGTACTTTTAAATTTTTTTGAATGCTTTTAAAATTATGCAGAATTTTTTATGGTAGCGGGTTCTATAGTGTCTCGTGGGTCTCGTGAAGTTTGTGGAACGATAACATTTGAGAAGCCCCTAGAACATTGAATCGTGTCCCATGACCGTAAAATTCTCCACCAGCTTGGTCAATTCTACCTAATTCATAGCCCTCTCGCTTTATTTGTTCCACAGTGAGGAGAACCTATGGAACAATTGTGTTCTTAAATTATCTTTGTGAGATGAGTGAGACCCTTGTAACTTTAGCAGAGCATGAAAGTGATTAACTCTATTTTGATGAGTTATTCAAAATTGCAAGAGGTGCAATTTTGGATGACATTTTGGTGACTTTCGGGGATCATTTACATGTTAGATTATCAAGACCAGTTTCCTTAAAGCATCCATTGGGCACAAATTTGGCCTCGAAAAATATGGAATTGATTTGAATATTGAATCTCTCACCCTTAAATCCACCTAAAGTACCTCCTGGACTTGGAGCTAATCATCGATAGGCTTGAATTGATCATTCTTATTATAAAAATTATTCATAATTAAGTTTTAATGATATTGGAAAATTGTATTCAATTTGAAATTCCACCATAATTTCTTGGAACATATCTTCTTATGGAGCCCTCCACGAACCATTGTAATAAAACCATGCCATCCAAAAGTAAAAAAACATTGTGCAAAGAACTTAGAGAAAGGAAATGTATACTAATAACGAGAATAATGTGCTGAAATCACTTGGAGGAATTGAAACTAATATACTATGTACAAAGGAGGGGATCCTTTCTTTAATAATAATTTTGTAGGTAGACCCCATTGACTTGGATCTGCGCAGCTCTTCTCCATCCAATTTTCATAATTTGAAAGAATTGTTTGAATTGCAGCTGGAAATCACATATGAGCCACTCCTCATTGTATCAAAATTTGAGTGTATGTCTAGTTTGGCTCTATCTACATCCCATTTAAGGACAAGATCTCCTTCTTGGAAATTCATGGCTCTTGTTTTCTTTTCAACAGAATTCTTAATCTAAGTTTGATTTTTTTCCATTGTTTGTATTGCTTGATTTCTAAACTATTCTAGTTTCATGAGTTTTGCATACCTTACTTCCATTTCCTCGAATTCAAAAATATCCAGTTGTTTGATGAGCTCTAAGACTAAAAATTCAATAGATATTGGCATCCTTGTTTCTTTACCATAAACCTATTTGTAAGGGGAGCTATCAGTTGATCTGTTAGGATTGATTCTATCAACCCACAAGACTAATTTTAACTTCATGTGCTAGGTTCTCCAATTCTCATCCAAGGCCCTCTTTATGATTATCAAAAGGTTTTTGTTATTTGATTCATCCTGATCATGTTACCTTGGGGATAATATTTTGAGGAGGTGCTCAAGTAGATCTCATTCCTAATAGCCCATTAAGATATCTTCATGCCAAAGAAAGATAAAGAATTATCTAAAATGATTGTGGAAGGAACACCAAATCTAGTCACAATACCTTTATAGAAGTCTATAATGTTGGTCTCGTTTGCTTCCTTTAGTGCAACTACTTCTATCCATTTGGTGATATAGCCAAGGCTATTAGGATCCACTCATGACCTAAGCTTGAATGTGGATTAATTACCCTATTAAAAACCAATCCCCATTGCATAAACAGTTCATTTTCAGAGATGGGGTGGAGTGGAAGAGTTTTTAGTCTTTCTTTACTTGTAAAGAAGGCACATTTCTTACATTTCTTGACCCATGAATGAAAGTCACAAAAGAGGTTCAACCAATAATATCCAACCTTCATAATCCTGAGAGCTATTGTTTTTGGAGAAAAGTGTCTTCCTACTTCTCCATTATGAAAATCATGCAATATTTTCTCTATCTGACCAGTCTTAATTCATCTCAAGAGAATTCCATTCACATTTTTTCTAAATAGAATTCCATCAATAAGCATTAAGGGAATGGACTGAAGTCCGAAGTACCTCCTTTTTGCCTTGTTTAATCTTTGAGGACATTGTCCTGTTTGGAGAAAGTTGACTACATCATGAGTCCAATAATAAGTGTGTGGGACATCACCGGTTATTTTTATCATGTTGGAATACTAAAATAGTCTCTTGTTCAATTTTTTTCTTCTCGAAACCAATTGTTCACACAAAGATTTTCCTCGAACCAACTTAGTCACCTTGATATCCACATCATATTCCATTACTTTGGTTATCCAACTAGCTCTTTTCTTATTTAGGTCCTTGTTCAAAAGGAATTCTTTCACACTAGCATTTGAAACTAGTAAATGGATCTTGTTGTTGGATACCAAATGTTTTAATTTCTTCAAACTCCTTATAACTGGCAAGGGTGTGTTTTTCAACAAATGAGTATCTTACCTCATAATCATCAATATTTTGACTAAAACATGCAACAGTTTTTCAAGCCTTCTTCATCATCTGTATTTAGGAGGATATCGTATATGTGCCACCAAGAGCATAAAAGGGGAAATCCTTCGATAAATCTAGGTTAATGAGAGTTGGGGCTTGTGCAATTGCTTGTTTAATGGCTTTAAAACTGTTTTTTTTTCCTCAAAGGGGTCCATTTAAAGCCTATACTCTTCCTCTACATCAGTTTTAATGGATTGACAAGGTTGGTAAAGTTTGGAACAAACAACTTAATGAAGTTGATCCTTCCTAAGAAAATTTGAAGTGATTTCTTATGGTTCGTTAATGATAATACAAAAATGACTCTAACTCTTTCTGGATCAATAGTTAACCCTTCTTTAGAGACAATATGGCCAAGGATCTTACCTTTGTGAGCTAGGAAGATGCACTTTATGGGGTTGAGAAAAAGTCCATACTCTTTACACCTTTCAAATACTCGCCTTAGGTGGAAAATATGACATGTGAAAAAATTCCCTAAAAGGAAAAGATTGAACATTATTTATTCAATGAAAAGAAAATAATTATTCTAAAGTTATTTCAAAAGGTTGAATTCTAAAGTGGAAGAAATATACATTCAAGACCCAATAGGGTGGAATGATATCTACATAAAGATCCCTTTAAAATAGGGTGGGATGATATGTACATAAAGACCCCTTTAAAATAGGGAGAAATAAAAGAATTAAAAATGTTTCTCAAACTCCTTTTAAAAAAAAGATTTAAGGATAATATTGCGGACCCCATTTATGAGTGTATATTAATTAATTTGTAAAAGTGTTTTCTTGAATGAGCGTGTTGATTACGAAACCACACAAGGGAAAATTATTTAAACCTGTGGTGGGATTGGGGACACACATATTGAAATTTGTGCTCAAGTAATTTTATGTGGTTTCGAGTGAAGGCAAGTGGTGGGCATTGGAGAGGGGCACTTTCGTGATAATGTGGCCATAGCTTGAGATGTTGAATCTAGGGTATTACCTATGAATTACTTGAGAAACACACAATGTCATTAATAAATTTAATTACACATTTAATTTTATATATATATATATATATATATATTTCAGATGTGTAATAAATTAGTTATAAACTGGGAAAATAACCATTATAATTATTTAATGGGAAAAGGGCCTATTACAATTTGAGCCAAAATTCCTTAAAAAACAATAAATAAACAAAACCCACAAGTTATATAGTAAAATTCTAGTGGTTAAATTAAAGTATTAGTCTACCATTGTATTGATTAAATTCCCGATTATGTGTGAATAGGTTTTAATGCACAACTTAGAAAAGGTTTTCATTATTTAAAATAAAATAAATATAATTAAATTAATATTATAAATATTATCTATAAAGTAAATTTTCTTTATGGTTATTTATCCCTATTAAATTCTTACAAAAACAAACATATTATAAATATAAATGTTTAGCTAAAAACATTAAAAATAGTTATATTATAAAATATTGTAGTATTATAATATTTAAAATCATGATAATAATCAATAATTCATAGAAGTTTCATTTATAAACAACAATACTATATATATATAGAGAGAGAGAGAGAGGAAGAGAATTATGATTTAATATATGAAATATTTTACTATTATTGATAATAATAATAATAATATTTAAATTTTTACATTCAATCAAATAAAACGTACAACTTGTTCTTTGAAATGTCTAATGTTTCGTGAGGATTCTCTACCAAAAATAAAAACCCATGACATGAAAAATGAGAAAATAGTTTAAGTAACATAATAGTGATGTTTAGAATATCCACAAAATAAACTGTAGGTCTCCATAGTGTTTTTTTACTTATTAGTTAGTTAAGATATTCCATAAATCTTCTTAGAAACATTTAAACTTATACTTAACATAGATCTATATGATATTAATAAATCATAGTATGTTTTTAATCATTTTTATAAACCGGCTACCTATCCTACATAAACCTATGTGTGGCCACTCCTCCTTACCACCACTCCACATTGATTAGGTTGTTAGTTTAATGCCACTATCTGGTAACCATTTCCTTGATCACGCATACATTGAGAGATGGAAAATAATACATGGATGATGGGTTATTGGCGGAAGCCCAAAATTTATTAAAATAATTAAATTACTCTCTCATTTAGCGCTTGGTCTCCACGTGGCCTCCCTTAAATCTTAGTCTCTTTTAAAATTGAATGTTTTCTGTTTTCTTTCCATCACAAGGGCCGACTGTAGTTGGGCTGAGGGCTGTGAATGAAGACATGTGCGGATGAAGGCGAAGAAGAAGAAGATAGGGCTGTGACAAGTTCCATCACAAGGGCCGGCCGGAGTTGGGCTGCGACTAGGGCTACGTCTGTGGATGAAGATAGGTGTGGAAGAAGGCAAAGAAGAAGAAGACAAGGCTACGGGCTGCGGGACAAGCTGATAATAGAAGAAGATAGGGTTGCACAGGCGGGGGCTACGAGTGGAGGATAGGGTTGTGGCCTGTGGCGTGAGAGTAGAGGAGGACAGGATGTGGGCCGGGCTACAAATATTCATGATTCAAAGGCCAATCTTGGTAAAGTTGAATTAGATAAGTCAGTTTCTCGGGAGACCCACCAAACCTTTTCATTCTCGGTAGCACACTTTTATATTTTCTCAAATATGGTTTCAACAAGGCATGCAAGCCATGATTAAACATGAGGGTTTCAAAGACAATCCAAATATGGCACTATAGAGATTTATTATCCCGTAAACACATACAACAATAGAAAACAAAATTTGGTGACGGTAGAAGTCTTCCAAAATCATACAACGGATACAAACTAAAAGTTGGTAAATGTGAATGCAAAACAATACAAAGGGATTCTACGGCATAGGCAAGCCAAAAAACTAAGAAGAACCCAGAAGAAAAACCTCACTCTGATTCTACCAAAGGAAAAAAACAACAAAGAGAATTTTTTTTTCGAGAACATAAAATGGAAGAAAAACAATCAAGTCAGAGGGATAATAAAAAGGATCCAAAGCTAAACAAAATCGACAGAACTGCAACATACAAGGAGGAAAGGGAAGACGCAATCCAAGACTCTAAATACCTATACAGTCCTACTTCAACCCCTCTTTTGTGGTCTTCAAAACTATATGTGAAGGAACTCATGAACATGAAAGAAAGGCTTGGAATTTTAGAAAACCAGAAATTGCAAGAAAACAGTGAGAGGAAAGAACTCACAGAAGTCAGATACAAGTTAGAAAGAGAAAATAAAATTCTCAAAGAATAGGTTCTAAATCTCCAAAACCTCATGGAAAGAGGGCAACAAGAGTTAACCATGCTAAAACAAGATCTAGGACATATGAAAATAGGGGGAGAAAAAGACCAAACGGTAAAAGGGAAGGAAACAATTCAAATAGATGAGATCCAATCAGCAATTAAAGACATGGAAATAAAAGAAAATCAACTAAAGGATTGGATAGAAGAAGCCAAAACTTGGTCTTAATTAGTAATTGGATCATCAAATGAACAAAGACAAGTCATAGAGAAACACATCAAAACACGATGAAAGAAGAGAAGATCAACAAGACATAGCAAGAAATTTTATTATCAAGGGTCTAAAAGATTTTGGTGAAAATGAGAGAACTCGACATATTGGCAAGAGACTTTCTTAAAGACAAATTGAAGTGGATAGGTTACACACAACAAGCAAATAGGATTGGCAGGAGGACAGAGGAGGAAAGGACCGACATGTGAGAAGAGAAGACAAACATGCTATCCTAAAAAACAGGGGACTTCTTAGAGGCACACACATATATCTAGATGAGGATTTGACATTCGCTCAACAAGAAGACCGAAGGAAAGAATGGGAGAAAGTGAGAAAAGCAAGGGAAGCAGGAAAATGGGCACAGATGAGAAATGGGAAAGCCCAAATCAGCGATCATTTATCAAACAAGAAATACGAATTAGGGACCCCATGGGAATTCATGCACATAGTAAGTTGGAATTGCAGAGGATATCCATGGAGAAGAGGACCGGGTTTGGGGCCCATAGCAGAAGGGAAAGATATTATTATTCTTATGGAAACACATGAGCATGAAGGTTGCAAGGTTCCAGAATTTGAAGGCTACAAGAAAATTTCAGTTTGGAACAAAGGGAATGAAACAGGGAAAGGCCACGATGGAATCACAGTGTTAATCAAGGAAATATGGCTCAAAATGTCAAAGTTGAAAAATAAGATCCAAATAAGCAATACATATGGTTGAAAATAACAGATGACAAGACAACAATCAGATTAGCTTCCTGTTACTTTGCACCGAAAGGTTCAAAGACATATAAGAGAAGAAATCTAGATAGCGAAGATCCATACGCTTCTATAAAAAAAGACATTTCTGTTTTTAGTGCATCTAGAGAAATAATTCTATTGGGTGATTTCAATGCAAGGACAGAATAACTAATCCCTTCAAATTGACCACTTGGAAGGAGGTGAAGACAATCCGTTGTGCTTAAAGAAGAAGAGAAAAACTTTGGGAAAGATTATCTCAAGACGATAGTGGAGGGGTGTCACATTTTGGAGTTGAGCTTCTAGGCCTATGTAGCTTATACAACATGGTCATTTACAATGGCATGAGGGCTTGGCCTAGATCGTGACAATATCACTTGTAAAACATACAATGGTCAAAGTGTAGTAGGCTATGTAATTTGTTCTCAAAGTTTTATCTCCATGCTACTTGAGTTTGAAATTGAGATTGTCTTATCAAATTAAAATCAGATCATAGTCCTCTCTTGGTAAATCTGGGGGACCATCTTCAATTAGCAACAAAGGAATTAGGCTCATCACATGTAAAAGGCATCTCAAAAACAGGAGAAATCATTCTCAATAAAGAAAATCAGAAATATTTGTTGCAGCCCTTAAGCAATAATTTCAGATAATGAGGAAGGATATAGAGAACACGAAGTCCAAGGGAAGGAGTGGTTATATACATAGTAATCTACTGATATCCTTAATCCAAAAGGCTCTAAGTGTTTGTGAGAGATCTAAACCTAGAAAGAGAGCAGCAAATACTTTTCCGACAAACCCATGGTATGATGAAGAGTGTAAAGTGCCAAGAGAGATTTGAAAGAAAGTGGGATGAACAAAGAAAATAAAAAGAATTATGAGAGATTGGTACAACACAAAAAATAAAGCTATGTGTGCAAGAGAAGGACAAAATTAATTTCTCTTGGAAAACACACCAAAGGTTTTTGGAAGGAGCTACAACAAAAGAAAAAATACATAGAAAATAATATCACAGGTGCTTATTGGTTAGAATATGCAAGGACCCTTTATAAACATCCTCAACAAAAAGATATTCCTCCCATAATCGAGACTTCCATTGAAATTTTATCAACAAGACATTAGGCAGGGCATAAAGAATCTAGCAAGTGGTAAAGCTCAAGACATCGATGGTCTACAAGCTGAATTTTTAAAATGGGGGGTTGAGGTCCTCACGCCACACATTAGAAAAATATTCAATGATGTCAACCAGAATGGCTTTCCGACAGAGTGGACGACTAGCGTTGTTATCCCTCTATTTAAAAGTGGTGACATTAATAACCCATCCAATTATCGCACCATTATGATCAACCCTCTTCTTGGTAAACTCTTTGGAGGCATGATAGAATGGAGAATCAGCAGTTGGGCTGAAAGAGAGGGTAAAAGAGCAAAAGGGCAAGCGGGTTTTCGACCTAAACACTCAACAATTGACCATTGTATCACTCTTAGGCATTTGATTGAGAAGGTTTGGGACACCCAAGGAGAAGAAGCTTTTTGTTGTTTTGTTGATTTCAGGAAAGCTTTCGACACAGTGCCCAGAAAGAAACTTTGGGACAGGATGGAGGAGCTTGGGATTCCAGATGAGTTTAGAGCAGCAGTTCATAAATTGTATGAGCAGGTCAGAGCTAAAATCAGAACCAGAGAAGGTATGTCCGAGTGTTTCGGTAGTGACATCGGTGTCAAGCAAGGTTGCCCTCTTTCTCCCACCTTATTTGGGCTATACATTGACAAGCTTGAAGAATGGTTAAAAAAAACTGAGGGAGGAGGTATACAGTTAGCAAGTTACGTGGTGAAGTTACTTCTATATGCTGATGACCTTATCCTAATTTCAAAAATAGCTCAAGGATTGAGGGAATAACTAAAAGCGCTAGAGCTCTTCTGCCAAGAAGTCGGGATGCAAGTGAACACTAGCAAAACAAAAATCATGATTTTCTCCTTGAAAAGGAAAGAGAGACAAAGTATCTTTCTTTTTGAAGGGAACCCTTTGGAAATAGTCACTGAATACAAATATCTTGGGATTGAATTTCACCACAAACTTAGTGGGAGACTTGTAAAGCAAAAAGGATACAGGGAGGTTGGAAAGCATCTTACCTACTTCAAAACAGTGTAGGAAAGCTGAAATTTTGGGACTGGAAAACTAAAAACCCTTTTGGATTGTTGGTCACTCCGGTTGTTCTCTATGGCTGCGAATTTTGGGGAAGTAACATGTCAAATCACGGGTGGAGACAGATAGAAAGAATCCAGAAACATCTAATCACAAGCACCCTTAAAGTCAAATCCAATGTTCCTTATGAGATCTTGTTAGTTGAATTGGGTACTTTCTCGTTGGAAGCTTTGGCAATATCTCGATGATAAGCTATCCAAAAAGTCAAAGCATGGACAATCTTCATCGGCCCAAAATAGTTGTATGATGACTTTGGAACGCAGAAGAAAACCTAGATGAATCGAATACTAAATGGATGAACAAATGGGGCATCAACTTGCAAGAGTGTCCTAACAAAGAATAGGAAATAAAAAATTATGTGATAGAAAAGTTCAGACTGCCATGTGGACGGGTCGATTGGTCGAAAGAAAGCGCATTATATCAGAGAATTCAATCCCACTGGGAACATGATGAAAAAGCTTATCTAGGGGCAGCTATCAAGGGTAAAGCAAGGATTCTAGTGGCACAGTTAAGAACCGGATCGCATCATATTCGATGCGAAACTGGTAGATGGACTATTCCAAAGGAAGATTGGGAAAGGAGAATTTTTCTTTTTTGTAGCAAAGAAAGGGTCATCGAGACAGAATGACATTTCGTCATGGAGTGTTCAAGATATGATGATATTCATATTCAAGATTTAAAACAACTCCGAGGGTAGACATACTGAGGAACTCTTCAAGGAACAAAGCTTCAAGCGACCGCGGGTTTCATCCTCAAGATTCATATACGAAGAGCGGATATTGAAAGGAGTTTGAAATCTGATTAAAATCTCAAGATTTGTGGTCCCATAGACTCTTCAGTCTTGTGGACATCATTAAAATATTTCATTTCATTTCTTTTCTTTTTAAAAAAATAAAATAAAAATTGGTTAGTTGGGACATAGGACTTCTTTTAAGGCTTCGACTAGGTAGCGTTGTTTTCTTTTGATTGTTGGGTTTGCGGTGATCGCTCCATTCAATCTCGCAAGTTGGTAATGTAATGAGCTCAAATCCAATTCGACAAGCAACTCAGTGAGTTGAAAAATGAACTTGCCCTTGGGAAAATGAATCCACTCAACTTGATGTGAACTTACCGAGTTAAGTTAAAACATATACACAATGGAACTAAGCTCCATTTGTTTTGTTTTTATTAAATATATATTTTTGATCTAATATTTTAATTTTTTATTTATTATTATTCAAAGTATTTTTATATATTAAAATATGTCTTAATTGTCGCCACTTAAAAACTTAACTTCTTATTTCTAATTTGAAAAATAAAGCACATTAATTTATTGAAAAACTTTCTTCATCTAATTAAAAAAATGTAAAAAACTAACTCTAAAAAATAGAGTATATTTAAATGTACAAATTATTATATAAAAGGGGTGTTGAAACAATAAATAATAAATATAATTTAATATTAGATATTTTAAATAAATAAATTTATGTTGAAAATCAAGTTTATGAATCCATGACCTATCATCCATATGCCCAATAATCTACCATTGTATTTCATGTTTTTTTAATCTAAATGTTTTTGAAAAAGTATACAAATTATATTATGTATGATATAATAAAACTAATATATAAAAAAAACCTTAAATATATGTATATAAGTGTACATAATTAATTTCATAAATTAGTCTTTATCGATTCTTGGTCTAAATTAAGACTAATAAAATAAAATATAAATTCTTGTTTTAATATTATAAGAATTGATTGATTAGATAAACATATAGTTATAACATTATAAATGCAAGAGTAAGATAGTGATGAATATGTAAATTGTATATTTGATAAAATTGTTCAAACAAAACCACAATAGTGTAACAATTGGAGAAGTATTTTCATTAGGTTGAATGTTACAAAGGAGTGAAATATAAACTAAGTCTTAGGTGATATCTAAGTAATGATGAGTGTATACTCTTTTATTACAAAATTTTATTTAGAACTAGTCATGAGTTTCTTAGAAACAAGACATAACCTTTGGGATGCAATTACAAATGATAGAGTTTGACATATATATCTTGTGATTATTAATAAAAATATTATATGTGCATCACTAGACATGGGATTCCTATCTTGTCTATATTGGAGATGTCTAATATTGAATTGCATACAATATTTGATAAGTTAAATTGAGTCAAATAAGAATATTTAAGGTTTAATGGGAGAGAGAAGACCCCATATAAATAAATTCATTTTTATGAATATAAATTACATGTGTCACTATGTAAATTATATATTTTGTTATGTTAATTCTAAAAGGGCATACGAATTTAAGATCTATATAATTATTAAACTTATTATGCAAAAGTGTATGTATGTTTTTTGTTCTTATAGACTAGAGGAAACTAAAATAATAATAATAATGAATTAAAAATTAAAATGGTTTTTTTAATACTCATGTTATTGATTGGAAAAATATATCTATAGAACCTAATTGTGAATTTAAGATAGAACTTGAATTAATATTAGAAAAAAGAACTAGAAAGTTAAGGAATAGAGAAATAAAAGAAGTGAAAATTAAATGGACCTTTTGTGATGTGGATAGTGCGACATGGGAAAAAGAAGAATATATTCGTGAACAATATCCATCTTTATTTTGACTAATGATTTTTGTGTTTTTGTTTATGTTTCAGAGAAAGATAAAGCTATTGAGGTCAGCAACTGATTTAGGAGGGGAGAAATGTTATGTGACAAAATTCCCCAAAAGGAAAAGATTGAACATTATTTATTTAATGAAAAGAAAATAATTATTCTAAAGTTATTTCAAAAGATTGAATTCTAAAGTGGAAGAAATATATATTAAAGACCCCTTTAAAATAGGGTGGAGTGATATGTACATAAATACCTCTTTAAAATAGGGTGGGATGATATGTACATAGAGACCCCTTTAAAATAGGGAGGAATAAAAGAATTAAAAAGGTTTCTCAAACTCCTTTTAAAAGAGGGATTAAGAATAATATTGTGGACCCCATTTACGACAATATATTAATTAATTTGTAAACGTGTTATTATGAATGAGTGTGTTGATTACCAAACCTCCCGAGGGAAAATTATTTAAACCTATGGTGGGGATTGGGGACACACATATTGAAATTTGTGCTCAAGTAAATTTATGTGGTTTCGAGTGAAGACAAGTGGTGGGCATTGGAGAAGGGCACTTTAGGGTGTCCTATTTGGGGTATGATAAGTCTAACCCAAGATGGTTCTTGGATAGGGAAGAAGATCATATAAATATTTATTTCCTCCTGATAATGTGGCCATAGCTTGAGGTGTTGAATCTCGGGTATCACCTATGAATCACTCGAACAACACGCAGTCCTCACCGACCCTTTAAAAAATATACATTTGATTTCATAACTACTTTTTTATGTAATAAATTTAATTATATATATATATATATATCTTGTTTTTGAATGCAATAAAATTTATTTCATATGTTTAATAAATTACATAAATAAATAAGATATAAAATGGGAAAAAGAACCATTACATAGAGAACATTGTCATATCATCCAGATGCACAAGAACGATGTTATCGTTCACCCTTGAATTCCATATCCATGGCTCTCTAAAATGTTACTCTTACTCTAGACAAACTAAAAGGAAGTTTCTTATAGGCATAGGTTCCCCATTTAGTGGTAAAATTTGTCTTGAATTGGTCTTCCTTTTTGACCATGATTTGATTGTAGCCAGAGTATCCATCTAGAAGAGAAAACCTTTCGACTGGACATAATTTGTGAGATCTATTCCATCGAAGGTAGTGGGTAATGATCCTTTAAATATGCCTTATTTTAATCCCTGAAATCGACACACAGTCTGATTTCTCCATTATTTTTCTGCACTGAACTGGATTAGCTACTCATGATTAATGCTTGATGGGTAATATGATGTTTTCTTCAATCAACTTGTTCAATTCCTTTTTCATCCAAGGCTCAATATATGGATTAACAAGTCTTTTATTTTTGTCTGATAGGATTGGAATTTGAATCCAAATCAATGGTGTTACTAGCTAAATCAAGATCAAATCCTATAAGGTCCTCATAGCTCCATGCCAAAACATAAAAAAATTATTGGCAAAGCTTTGCAAAAGTAATATTTTCTTGTGGAGTGCATACTTTACCAATCTTCAACATTTTACTTCACCAACTCCAGGATGGGTTTTGAATCTTCGCCCTTAATTGTCATGTATTCTTTTTCCTTTCTAAGCTGGTCATCAAAGTTTAAAATGGATTCCAATGTCACTAGGCCCTTGGGAATTCTATTTGGTCTAAGTTGGATAACTTGGTATCCATATTTCTACTCCAAATTGTCCTGATTTCTTGAAGAATACTCGGCCTCTTCTTGAATAAAATTGACGATATGATAATCATTTTCAAACACTTTCTAGCTTGTGTCATTATTTAGTATAGCATGTCTTACCACTACCTTAATATGTGGTTGAACTTTGTCTCCCTTAATGTTCTTAACGACACCAAACCTTGATCCAACCATATCTATTATGTCAATAGCCTCGTTACTTTTCCTTGGAATGTCATGGATATTGAAGGCTTCAAAATATTCTAAAAACTCCCAAAATATATACTTGTAAGGTTTTAACAAGTCATTTTTGGCTACATTTGATCCTCTAATTTGATTCACTATTAGTTCACTATCCCCGAAGGTCTAGAATTTCATTATGTTCCTCTTTCTTACCCATCAGTAAACTATGGATGAGGGATTCATACTCTGCTATGTTGTTGGAATAGCTAAACTAAAACCTAAAAGAGGAAAAATACTTCATACTTGTACGGTACATAAGGACTACACCTCCTCTTGCACCTTGTCTACTTCTTGATCCATCAAAAACATTTTACAAATACTGTCTTCTTCTACATCATTTGGTTTGATAACACTAGATAAGGGTGAATTCTCATCATGTAAACAATAAATACAAAGGTTAGCTTCCCCAATCTATTGATATGGTTCAAAACCATGTCATTCATTTCCCTTCTCATCAAGTAGTAAGTCAAGAATGCCCTCAATATGAGTATCTACATCTTGGGAATTTGGACAATCCTCTTGATCAAAGATGGTACAATTTGCATTGATGGGGCTAAACACACAAGGTTATGTATGGTATGTGGAAATAGGCTTAGATTTGATGGTATCCTTAGTTCCATACCTGGTTCTGAATAACATATGAAACCAATCAGTTGATAGATATCCTCCAATCTTGGCAGTGATGTATTAGGCATAAAACAACGAGTGGAGGTAGATCAATTATGAATATATCTTGGGAATATAAAAATGGGGCATGCATGTAATGTGAGGCTTAAACCTTTGATAAATCCAACCATTCCTATTGTTATCCTATCTTGCTACACCAAACCTTTAGAAAGAGGTTCATATTTGAGACCTAGTTGGTCTGCAATCTTCTTGGGCATCAAAAATTTGCTAGCTCCAGAGTCAATCATACAATTGTGAACTAAATGATCTTCGATGATCAATGATACATAAAATGGAGGAGGCTTTAAATTCTTAATTTGTTGATTTTCCTTCTACTATATGGCATTAGTAAGAATAACTTTTTCTTGTTACCTAGGTGGATCACTTAGAGTAGAGGAGTTGGACACAGTTTCTTGCAAAAGATCTCTTTGTCATGGAATTTCCAGAGAATCCGACATTGACATACCGACATCGACATCCCTCATTTTCTGAAAAATGTTGAAAGGAAGGCTCATGGCATTGTGCCTTAGAGGTACAATGTTCCCTTCCCCTTCTATTCAATTCACATAATTTATTTCATTGGTAGAAATTGTTTGTTTCGTGGGTCCTGCAGTGTTATGCGGGGTTTGAATGTTTTGCAACAAGATGGATGAGGCTAAAATTTTACCCGGTTATGTGGACTAATTAAGAGCATTATGTTGAACTCGGAGTAATAAGAGGAGGAGACCTTACATCCTTTTAACTTTTCTTTCACCTTATGTTATCTCACCACATGGATTTTTGGAATGTATGAGCAATCTACGACTTGATTAACCGCACAAAATTCATCCATTTACCAATTTAGAAGTGAAGTTTCAGTTGATGGTGTCTCTTGAATAATCCCATGATGCATATTTTCCTCTATGGGTACATCTTGGGAAACAGATGCACTTTGCACCATTAAATATTGGTTGAAAAATCCATTAGGTACAACGTCCTTTGCCCTTCTATTCAATTCATGAAATTTATTTGGTTGGAAAACGTGTGTGTTTCGTGGGTCTGAAGTGTTATGTGGAGTTTGAATGTTCTACGACAAGATGGATGAGGCTAAAATTTTACCTCGCATGTGGACTAATTAAGAGCATCATGTTGAATTAGAGCAATAAGAGGAGGAGATCTTACATCCATTTGACTTTTCTTTTACCATGCGTTATCTCGCCACATGGATTTTTGGAATGTTTAAACAATCATGACTTAATTAACCACACAAAATTCATCCATTTACCAATTCCGAAGTGAAGTTTCAATTGATGGTGTCTCTTGAATAATCCCATGATGTAGATTTTCCTCTATGGGTACATCTTGGGAAACAGATGCACTTTGCACCATTAAATCTCGGTTGAAAACTCCAATAGGGAAAGTTTCTTAGTTATGTGGAAGATGATAAGGGAAACACCACTCATAATCTTACACAAGGTTATTTTGAATGGGAACCAACGCTTTGGATGAGCTAGCCACATTCAGATTATATGGCTGAAATGGTCTTCCAAGAGAAAACTGATTTTGATTTTGAGGAAAAACTTAGATAGGAGGTTTGTTTGGTTGGAATAAGGGATTTTTGGGTTGGTATGGAGTTTGATAAGGTTTAAAACCTTGAGCTTGTTGCCTCTTTATGAATACCAAATCATTCCCAGTGATGGGTAAGATGCCTCATTGTAACATCCCCATTTTAAAACACCGTAACAAGGGAAATTTTTATTTTTATTTTTTTGTATATAACGTGTTATAAAATTCAAACACACGTTCGCCCTCTCCCAAACAACACAAATTGATCATACAATTTCTTTTTAAAACGAATGTTCCCTGCTCACATATGTACAATATGGAACACACATTCAATGCCATTCAATCTTATAACAGATTCTATATGCTCAGTCAGTAAATGACTCGATGAACTCGCCGATCTTCCATTTTCATGGCTCGAGTTTCAACGATCCTTCATTTCATGACTCGCAACAACCGATCCTTCATGTTCATGACTCGCAACAACCGATCCTTCATGTTTTTTATGCATAGTATATTATATATATACTTGTTCTCATAACCTTCCCCGGTTATCGAAGTGATCCATTTAAGAAGCCTATCTCAATATCTCATATCGATATTCATCTCGACATCCCGCATCTTAAATTAAGTGATAAGGACAACGCAACCAAAGAATTGCGATACTTTGGCCAAAGATTTTCACATGCTTTCAGATGATCATATTCCCGGATGTGATACATCTATCTACGGAATACGCCCTTCACTTCACTTCACCAAGTTATCTAGAATGGTCTTTCCCGGTTCCTACCACCCTCAACGTTTAAGTTCAGTTTTAAACTTTCAGTTCCAGTTAGTAATATGAACGGGTATAGGAAGGCACTCCTGGTAACTAAAGATACGCAGACATACGGTGTCGTTACCCCACGACTCCGTGTGTCTGATTATCTTTAGTATTCCGGAGTCACTCCGTATACCAGATCATACCCTATCCCCACCCCAGCTAAGATCTACACATTCAGCCTATGTATTCTAAATGTTTTAATTCGGGAGGGCATCATATATATGTCACCGCAACATTGTGTCGCCATGAAGACCCCGCCTTCATGAAGACACCTTGCTGTAGCTGGCGTATGCCAATGTCCTGCAGAATCCACCCATCGAGAATACACATCCTGCTCAAGTGACTTAGCTACGAGTAATAATTAAAAACGACTTTCAAATCCGCGCCGATCTCTTGATCCTCGCTTCCGCTGCAGCAGATATAACTAAGAGGGACTAAACTGTCCATTAGTTTGCTATATCGCCTCCTTCGTATCGAAGGGCTACATTTCCTTACTTGGTTTATTTCTTAATCATTGGATTAAGCAATCCGTACCGACGGACGTAATAAGTTTAACCTATTAAACTTAGCCAAGATGTTTCCAACTGCAACTAATTTCAGAATATTAACTTATTAGACGTCATTCAAACGAGGTCTAATCTTCGAGAAATGAATTCATTTGTTCTCCTTAACGTTATATAGTTAAGGATCATTGTTATGGATACATTTATCCTATATCCTTTATTCTCAATTTTATCAAACGGATCATTAATGGAGTTCAAAACAAAGTTCGACATACTCCAAATTGAATTGATATTCCTTAGCTCCTAAGCTAATCCTGAATACCTTCTGATTATGAAATCATATTCTTCTTAATCCTTTTTAATGTCAATTTAAAAATTCATCTTTACCCAAGTATGAACTAATTGCATTGTTCAACTTAAAAGTTGTATTTAAGTAAGAATAGATATCAGTTTCAATTCAACATCCATCCAAGGATAATGAAACAATTCCAAATCAGAAATAACATCATATTTCCAATTTAAACAACAATATCAACTCGATATAATTATTGAAAATATCACACCTGTAATTGTATTCAATATTTCAAGACATAATTTGTACATTTGCCAATCCAGCTGATTGGGTATAGTTTATACAAAGCATCCATACAACTCATGGACAGAAGAATATATTTTCTTCTTTCGCAATTCCTCAAGAGGAATAAAAGCAACAATTACAAGTTATTTTACATCTAATCAAGAGGCATCGTAAATAATAGCCAAGTCTTCATATTTAATCAAATTCCATCTCGCAAAATGAATTGCACGGGTCGGGCCAATGAATCGAGCACATTAAGCACTTATCCTTAAAATAAGATGCTTCAACTAATCAAGCTTCAATAAAAGAACCCCGCTTTTATGAAACGACAAAGAAACATCAATCTCAAAATAGGCACAAAGGAGAGATCAAAGATAACAACCGAACTATCGTAAAAATATCATCACAATCCACCAAGGGACTGCTGTCCTGCTTTCCACATAATCATCAAAGTATCAATTTACAATATTTGTAACGTTAGGAATACAAGTAGTTTGCTGCCTATATAAGCATATACGCTTATCCTTTCCACGCCTTCCATTAATAACAAATGCAAAGGATGAAACTAACTGAATATAAATCCATTACTTTCCTTTCCGTTCATGAAGCATGTTAAATTTAAAGCATTCAAGTACAAACAAGAAAGCGAACAGCAATGCATATAGTAGCTCCCATCTAAGCACTATAAAATTCATCATTCACGAATTCCAGATTTCTAACTGAATGAAAGAAGAAAGATCATTTTTCTAAAACATTCATTCATATCTCTATTTCCTTCCACATGACTGTCCTAACAGTGGAATCCAAACGAAAATCAATTCAAGATAACAGTTCAGAGTGAAACTTACAAAATCCACTCGGAATTCACTTTCCGGCAGCAAGAATAATTTCATTTATTTCCAGTTCATATGAATACCAAACAAGGTTAGTAAGACATTATATTCATCGTTGAGCAAGCCATATCAATATGCATACTAGGTATTTGCTATACTAGAAGATTCCCTACTTCTTACACTGTATAGCTAACCAACAACAATTATGCAACCACGCAAGTATATATTCATATGATCTTTTATACCTCTGAACACATATAGTTCTTAATAACAAATGGTACATTGTCATTACCTACAAAGAAGATCCAAGTCATATGCACTATAATTCCAATGTCACTTTCGTAGTCCCAAATAGCAAAAAGAGAAGAATTCATTCTCTTATGATTTCATTAAGAAACAATCATCAGATTCGTAATGAAGTAAAAACATTCAAATCATGTTTTTCTTAGCATGACAACTCAACTTAGAAAGATAACAGAGTAAACGTTCTCATTGATAAGCATCTCACATAGCCAAGATAAATGCAATCCAACGAGCTACAAAGAATGAACATTCCAAACAAGTTCGCATTCACAAGATAGTAAAAATAATATCGAAGGTCAAACCACGATCACGCTAGACGCAATGGGGTCAACCTTCATTACAAAGAAGAAGAAATTATAATCATTCATCGCACGTATACAAAACCAGCTTTATAATCAAGTCAATAGTCCGATTAAGAAGACCGAACAAGATCAAGAAAACACAATGAAACCATCTTATCCACACCGTAAGAAAAGACATACTTCATTAAGGAGTTCAAGGAAGGAAAATGATTCACTTTTCCTACTTCACGAATACCCAATACGTGTTCGTCTATATCCAATCCAAGGAAAGGCACAGAATGTAATACTACTATTACTTTATTAAAATCGAGTTCGATTACCCAAAGAACCCCGAATGCCATTTCCATTAAGATCCCAAAACTGGAGAAGGGAAAGGATCTATATCCTTGAAACTTTCAATAAGAAACAATTTCAAACACTAATGCTTCTTTAATTTTAGTCCATCACCAAAGGAACGTATAGTTTCAATGTCAAAAACAACTCCAAGAACTCCGTGCATAGCTTTACCTTCCATTCCACAAGAATAACCAATTAAAATTTTCATATAATACCCATAACCGCACCTCATGGAGGTAAATCCATTCGAGAAGACAAAACAGCTAAACACAAAGAACGAGAAACAATTTTCTTAACATTTCCAAAAGAAAAGACAAAGCAAGGGTCCACAAACCCAATTCATAAATGACACAACTAATATATCAAGCACACCTTTAAGATATATATGACGTTTTCCATTACCGTTAAACACCCAAATGACAGAAGGTATTCCGCTCAATAAAATACAAGGACAAATAATTCAAATACCCATAAAGATGATTCATATTATTTCCGAATAATACCAAGAGTTATTAATCCCTACATAAAGAATATAATCACGATCAGTAATTCCATTTTTCTCTTCACATGTAAAAGCAGCCCAAGCACAACATCAAGGAGAACGATTACACTATAAGGAATAGTTTATACGGCCTGTCCATTCCATACCACATGTACAGAGGAAGAAAATGTTTATTTCTTTCTACAACACTGTCAGCAACCACAACGGTAATTCCTATTCCAACCAAATTTAAGCAACCACAATTCAGGCCGAGCAACCAAGCCATTTCATATCATTTTCCAAGAAAAAGAAGGCAAGAATCAACAAATCCATCTCCAATCAACTCAACAACAATCATGCGATCCCAACCCAAGAGCAGGGTTGTTTTAATGAAACATTTAATCAAAGCAAAGATTTTAAAGAGAAGGGCTTAACGTGCCTGAGATATCTTTTTCAGAGCTCGAAGAAAACGTTGCTTGCCGCGTTTTTCTTTCCACAACGACAAAGACAAACTCTCCAACACTTCCTTCCTTCTTCAAAGCTTTAACAACAAATTTCCAAATCCCCAAGAAAATGTCAAATGCCAAGAGCTGGTTCGACCAACCGCACTAAAAAACCAAATGCAGAGCAACTTCAAAACTCAAATCAACAAAATGAAAATCAATTTTTCCTCATGTCAAGCTTTTCCAAGGCGAACTGGTCGCGAGGACCAAAACCATTAATGCATTAAAGGCTTTGCCTTTTTCCTTACTTTCCACGCCACCGCCACTTGGGTCATGCAAGCTTCTAAATTTCAAATTTTCCATGCAAATCAATTTGGCTCTATTTCAAAATAGATGCCTCTAAATTCCTTACTCGCCCGCCAAAATCGGCGCCATCCACGAAGGGACAGCTTCATTTAATACCAATGAATGCCTCCTTCCCATCCTTATCCCTTTCTCCCAAGGGTCTCATGTGACTCTTTAGTTTAGGATTAGTTTAGGTTACATAAATATTCAACCTAGGTCCTAATTCAACCTTAGGTTTTAGAATTTAGGTTTATTTTCCCTTTTTTTTTTTTAATTTAAAAATCCACTTAGGATAGTAGTGTAGGATGTATGTTAGGCCTTAGGTTAGTTTAGGTTTAATTCACACTAACCACTAACACTAACAACTTCCTTCCAAATTTCCTACTAACATTCACGTTAACGCAGAGCAGACGCCCCGCCCTTCGATTACATGCCAAGGCCACCCGTGTCCAGTGCAAAGCTTGCCCCACGAGGTCCCAAATTGACAAAGACAGGTTCAAGAATCGAACCCCTGCCGCTTGGCATTTTCGTGCTAGCTATTCATTCACACTGTAATCAAAGCGCCGCACGCTCATAATAATCCTAGTCCAGCTTCAAGTGTGAATTAATCATAGAAAACACAAGAGGGCTCAAGATACTTGAATCAATGGAATTGATTCTGTGTGTCATGTCAATCAAAGACAAGAGCAAGCAATTATACGACAACTGTCATTCACATCAAGAAACACACAAGTACAATATTTGTTGTTCTATGCAATAAATCACAAGATGCAAGAATCCAAATTAGCAACACATTCTCTTAAGATCAAAACATATCTTAACATGTTTGCTTTCATTCCAAGAGCTATAACAGTATGTAAAACATTCACCAAGTTAACATACAAAATCAGAGTGTTACATTCTTCCCTCCTTAAAGAATCATCGTCCCGATGATCAGATTAATAAGTCAAGGAGTTCCTAGGACAAAGTTCAGTTATTGTCCTTCCTTCATAAGTTCATACCAAAAACAGATTCTCTCTTAAAAACAATGTTTTAAGACAACTGTACAGTAGACTAATAATTGTCTAAATTTGGTAGAATTTTCAGTTCTCTGAATTTCAAATTCAGTTAAACAGGTGTGGAAAAGTAGATCTCATTTCTTCGAGATTCTCCCAAGTTGCACTTTCTTCGCTGAACTGGTCCCACTGGACCTTACATTGGTTCACTTCGCGATTTCTCAAGTACAACCAAGTGAGTTCCCAACACTCGAATGGGCTTAACCACGATTATTCCCGGGTCTCGACTCTGCAAGGAATTCCAATTTAGCACATGTGATAAATCACACGTATTTCTTAAGTAAAGAAATATGAAAACATCATGCATTTGAGACAAAGCAGAGGTAATGCTAGACGATAAGCTACAGGGTTGATTATTTCAATAATTTCAAAAGGTCCCACGTAACGTGGCGACAACTTGGCAGCCTTGCCAAAAGTTATGGAGCTCTTTTTCGGCTTCACCCGAAGAAAGACCTTCTCTCCAAGTTTATAATGCCTGTCAACCCGCTTCAAGTCTGCATAGCTCTTCTGCCTATTGGCAGCCTCCTTTAGATGTTCCCGAATCATTTTGATTTGCTGTTCCATTTCCATAAGGATTTCTGGCCCAATTACCTCTCTGGTCTCAACGCTGTCCCAACTGACAGGGGTTCTGCATTTTCTTCCATACAATGCTTCAAAGGGCGCCATTTTTAAAGAGGCATGATAGGTGTTATTGTAAGTAAATTCTACCAATGGAAGGTATTCCTCCCATTTATACCGCTGGTCCATGCAATACATCCTTAAGATGTCCTCTAAAACTTGATTAACTCTCTCACCTGCCCATCCGCTTTCGGATGATATGCAGAATCAAGTTTAATTTAGTTCCCAAGGCTGCATTAAGCGCTTGCCAAAACCTTGATGTCATCCTCGGATCTCTCGTCCGATATGATTAATTCCGGTATTCCATGCAACCCAAGATTTCATGCACGAATCTTCTTGCTAAAATCGCATCGTCCTTCAAATTACCAAAGAATGAAGTGTGCCACTTTGGTCAATTTGTCGACTACAACCAGTGATAATGTCATGTTTATTTCTTGACATAGGCAATCCTTGAACGAAATCCATCGTATCACTTGCCACTTATATCGCGGAATGTCGTGGGGATACAATAATCCGTATGGGTGCATATGTTCCGCTTTAACACGCCGACATTCCAAGCAAAGGTGTTACAAACTCTACCACATCCTTTTTCATTCCTTTCCAAAAATATTGCCGCTTAAGATCAGCAAGCATTTTTGTAATGCCAGGTGCCTTAAAAGGTGAATTATGGAATTCAGTTAGCAATTTCCCTCTTAAGTCATTTGCCACAGGTACATATACCCTGTTTTCGAACCTCAGAACTCCTTCGTTATCAAAACGAAATCCTTTATACTCGCCCCGTCTCATGGGTCTCAGCAAGTGCTGATTTGACTTGCTGGGAATAAGGATCTGATTCCAAGGCATCTTTTACCTCATCCTTAAACTGAGTTCTTAACGTTATAAGAGCAGAGATATGCTTCCTTCGACTCAGAGCATCTGCTACTCTATTTTCCTTGCCCTTAATGTAGCTTATATCAAAATCATACTGAGACAGAAATTCTAACCATCTTCGTTGCCTCTCGATTCGATTTGGCCGAGTAAAATATACTTCAGCCCCGATGGTCTGTTTTTAATTCAAAGGGCTTGCCAAGAAGGTAATGCCTCCATATTTGAAGCGCATGAACAATGGCAGCGAGCTCAAGATCGTGTGGAGCATAGTTCTGTTCATGTAACTTAAGCTTTCTGCTTTCATAAGCGATAACATGGTTATTCTGTAATGTATACCTCCAAGGCCTTCTCCCGAGGCGTCCGTTACAACCATAAAATCTCCATTTGATCGTGCATACCAAAATAGGTGCCGTAGTTAATCGCTCCTTTAACTTTTTAAAGGCAGATTCACATTTGTCTGCCCGCATAAATTTCTTTTCTTTCTTTTGCAACGGCGTGATTGGGGCAGCAATTTTTGAAAAGTCCTTAACGAACTTTCTATAATATCCAGCCAAGCCCATGAAGCTCCTCACTTCGCACGTTCTAGCGCAGCCACTCGCTTATAGCCGTGATTTTTGAAGGGTCAACAGCCTATCCCGCTTTTGCTTATAACGTGTCCTAAATAATGCACCTCGCATCATAAAAGGAACATTTGGACAAGCTTTGCCATACAACTTCCTCTTTCTTAAGATTTCTAGCACTATCCCGAGATGTTCTTGGTGTTCTTCGACATTTTTAGAGTATATAAGAATGTCGCCTAAGAATACAAGCACAAACTTGTCTAAGTATTCTTGAAAATGTTATTCATTAGATTCATGAAGGCGGTGTGTGCATTAGTCACCCAAAAGGCAACACCGTGAACTCATAATGTCCATACCTCGCTCTAAAAGTCTGTTTTATGAATATCTTCCTCTTTTATTCTCAGCTGATGGTACCCTGATCGCAGATCTATTTTTGAATAGACTGATGCTCCTCGCATCTGATCAAACAGATCATCGATCCTTGGAAGTGGGTATCGATTTTTAATGGTTGCTTGTTCAAAGATTCTCGTAATCAATGCACAACCTCAAAGTGCCATCCTTTTTCTTTACGAAATCACCGGCGCTCCCCAAGGTGAGACGCTGGTCATCACCCCTTAGTCAAGTTCTTGTAATCGAGCCTTCGCCTACCACCAATGGTAGTCATTCTATAAGGTGCCTTAGATATGGGTTCCGCTCTCGGTTTGATCTCTATAAATAAGTCAAACTCACGCTTGGGCGGAAGACCCGCAATTCCTCCGAAACACATCACGGAAATCCTCAACAATGGATATCTTTCCATGAAATCATTATCTTCCTCTTCATTTTCTCGTCATTTTTACCGCATACAAAGTGCAGCCTCTGCTTTTTAGCCCTCTTTAGTCAGATAGCCGCCGCTTCCTAACCGCAACTTCCCGCTTTACACCTTGAATGATTACTGCTTTCTGCAGGTCATCAAGGCAACTGATTTGTTTTTCATAACAGTCAACCTTTGCCTTATGTTCAGCCAACCAGTTAACTCCAATAATGATATCATATGATCCTAGAGGAGTGACATACAAGTCAACTTCGGTGGAGAAACCAGCAGTCAAGAATTGCCCCAAAAAGGCACATTTCAACTGTATGGACAGCATTATTCCCATAATGCACTGTCCATGTTTTATCCATTCTCGCAGCCTTTCTTTTTAATTTCATAGCAAGTTCAGTAGAAATAAAACATTCTGTAGCTCCAGTATCAAAAAGTACAACTACAGGTTTACCGAATAACTTACCCGTAACTTCTATGGGCGTCACTTGCTTTTCAGCTTGTCTGTTAGACACTGCAGCATGTATCCTATGCTGCTGTCCGCGATCATCCTTCTTCAGAGGACAGTGATTCGCATAGTGGTCCTTTCCACAGTTGAAGCATCCTCCAGCTGGCCCTTTTCTAGGTTCAAATTTATTACCAGCCTTAAAGTTATCGTTCTGGCTTCCATAGGACTTTTGTCCAATGCCATTAACTTTTGGGAAGCTGTTCCGCACACTATTTACAGGTCTGTTCATCACAGGTTTCTTGTTGTTATCAACAACAATTTTATTTTTCACACCAAACCTTTTCCAAGGTCCCCTTTTAGGTGCAAGAGACGAAGAAGGATTGGGAATCTTCTTCCTTATCTCTTCCCGTGAGCAGAGATATTGCTCTCACTTCTGCCTCTGCCTCGATTGCCTTTTCGACAACTCCATCCATGGTGGTCAGGCCGTGACATCCACTTCGCCACCGATGATGGGATTTAGTCCCATTATGAATTTCCGTATTCTCAACTTCTCGCACTTGGTATCATCGGGCACATACTTAAGGAGTTTAGTAAACCCTTCCCAAGATTCTCGTCACCGACAAATGCCTTCCTTCATGACTCGCCTCAAATTCACCATTTTCCTATCAAAATAGAGTTGAGGCAGCCATCTTTGCCTAAAATAACCCTTAAATTGATCCCAAGTTATGTCTCGATTCGACAATATTCAGCTCAACCTTACGGTTGTCCCACCAGATGACGCTTCATGAGAAAGCCGATATGCTCCCCATATCGCTTTAGTCTCTTCTGAGAAGTTTCTTATTGCAAAGTATTTCTCCATTTCACCGAGCCAGCTTCTCACTCCGTCCCCAAGAGTTGTTCCATCAAACTTTGGAGGACTTATTCTCTTTATATCATTTGTAAGTTCACCGCTAATCTTGCCCTTTTGTTTTCGTGGGGATTAGAGCAATTACATTATTATCCTCAACACCCGATTCCTCCGTTGATGTTGTCCACAGAGGTAGCTGATCATTTATTTCAGCTTCATTCCCCTCCTCTTCATTGCCCATTGACTCGCTGTTCCAAGATAAACCAAACGATCCTCGTATTGATCAAGTAGGGCAGCAAGGATTTCATCCAGCTTTTTGGGTAATACGCTTCTCCACCCCGCAACGGGTTATTCGCAGCATTCCTCTTCGTCCTACCATTTTCTCGCTCAATAAGAAAATGTAAACTTTATTAATAACGTGACTCATTAGGTCCAAGAGCTGCAACCTTCACTCGATACCAAGATGTAACATCCCCATTTTAAAACACCGTAACAAGGGAAATTTTTTTTTTTTTTTTTTTTTTTATATAACGTTCTCTCGTTATGAATTATAAAATTCAAACACACGCTCAAGTTTTAATAATTGTTCTCCGCCCAAACAACACAGCTTTGATCATACAATTTCTTTTTAAAACGAATGTTCCCTGCTCACATATGTACAATATGGAACACACATTCAATGCCATTCAATCTTATAATGATTCTATATGCTCTGTAAATGACTCGATGAACTCGCCGATCTTCCATTTTCATGGCTCGAGTTTCAACGATCCTTCATTTCATGACTCGCAACAACCGATCCTTCATGTTCATGACTCGCAACAACCGATCCTTCATGTTTTTTGCATAGTATATTATATATATACTTGTTCTCATAACCTTCCCCGGTTATCGAAGTGATCCATTTAAGAAGCCTATCTGAATATCTGTTACTGATATTCATCTGACATCCTGCATCTTAAATTAAGTGATAAGGACAACGCAACCAAAGCAATCGCGATACTTTGGCCAAAGATTTTCACATGCTTTGATGATCATATTCCCCGGATGTGATACACATCTACGGAATACGCCCTTCACTTCACTTCACCTGTATCTAGAATGGTCTTTCCCGGTTCCTACCACCCTCAACGTTTAAGTTCGCTTTTAAACTTTCAATTCCAAAGCTAGTAATATGAACGGCATAGAAGGCACTCCCGTAACTAAAGATACGCAGACATACGGTGTCGCTACCCCCACGACTCCGTGTGTCCGATTATCTTTAGTATTCCGAGTCACTCCGTATACCGATCATACCCTATCCCCACCCCAGCCTAAGATCTACACATTCACCTTTATGTATTCTAAATGTTTTAATTCGGGAGGGCATTGCATATATGTCACGCAACATTGTGTCGCCATGAAGACCCCGCTTCATGAAGACACCTTGCTGTAGCCGGCGTATGCCAATGTCCCGCAGTAATCCACCCATCGAGAATACACATCCCGCCAAGTGACTTAGCTACGAGTAATAATTAAAAACGACTTTCAAAGATCCGCGCCGATCTCTCGATCCTCAAGCTTTCACAGCAGCCAGATATAACTAAGAGGGACTAAACTGTCCATTAGTTTGCTATATCGCCTCCTTCGTATCGAAGGGCTACATTTCCTTACTTGGTTTATTTCTTAATCATTGATTAAGCAAATTGCATCGACGACGTAATAAGTTTAACCTATTAAACTTAGCCAAGATGTTTCCAACTGCAACTAATTTCAGAATATTAACTTATTAGACGTCATTCAAACGAGGTCTAATCTTCGAGAAATGAATTCATTTGTTCTCCTTAACGTTATATAGTTAAGGATCATTGGTTATGGATACATTTATCCTATATCCTTTATTCTGAATTTTATCAAACGGGATCATTAATGGAGTTCGAAAACAAAGTTCGATTACTCCGAAATTGAATTGATATTCCTTAGCTCCTAAGCTAACCCTGAATACCTTCTGATTATGAAATCATATTCTTCTTAATCCTTTTTAATGTCAATTTAAAAATTCATCTTTACCCAAGTATGAACTAATTGCATTGCTCAACTTAAAAGTTGTATTTAAGTAAGAATAGATATCAGCTTCAATTCAACATCCATCCAAGGATAATGAAACAATTCCAAATCAGGAAATAACATCATATTTCCAATTTAAACAACAATATCAACTGATATAATTATTGAAAATATCACACCTGTAATTGTATTCAATATTTCAAGACATAATTTGTACATTTGCCAATCCAGCTGATTGGGTATAGTTTATACAAAGCATCCATACAACTCATGGACAGAAGAATATATTTTCTTCTTTTCACAATTCCTCAAGAGGAATAAAAGCAACAATTACAAGTTATTTTACATCTAATCAAGAGGCATCAGAAAATAGCCAAGTCTTCATATTTAATCAAATTCCATCTGCAAAATGAATTGCACGGGTCAGTTCAATGAACTGAGCACATTAAGCACTTATCCTTAAAATAAGATGCTTCAACTAACTGTTTCAATAAAAGAACCCTGCTTTTATGAAACGACAGCAAAACATCAATCTCAAAATAGGCACAAAGGAGAGATCAGCATAACAACTGAACTATCAGAAAAATATCATCACAATCAGCCAAGGGACTGCTGTCCCGTTTCCACATAATCATTGCAAGTATCAATTTACAATATTTGTAACGTTAGGAATACAAGTAGTTTGCTGCCTATATAGCATACAGTTATCCTTTCCACGCCTTTCATTAATAACAAATGCAAAGGATGAAACTAACTGAATATAAATCCATTACTTTCCTTTCCGTTCATGAAGCATGTTAAATTTAAAGCATTCAAGTACAAACAAGAAAGCGAACAGCAATGCATATAGTAGCTCCCATCTAAGCACTATAAAATTCTTCATTCACGAATTCCAGATTTCTAACCGAATGAAAGAAGAAAGATCATTTTTCTAAAACATTAATTCATATCTCTATTTCTTTCCACATGACTGTCCTAACAGGGAATCCAAACGAAAATCAATTCAAGATAACAGTTCAGAGTGAAACTTACAAAATCCACTCGGAATTCACTTTCCGGCAGCAAGAATAATTTCATTTATTTCCAGTTCATATGAATACCAAACAGGTTAGTAAGACATTATATTCATCGTTGAGCAAGCCATATCAATATGCATACTAGGTATTTGCTATACTAGAAGATTCCCTACTTCTTTCACTGTATAGCTAACCAACAACAATTATGCAACCACGCAAGTATATATTCATATGATCTTTTATACCTCTGAACGCATATAGTTCTTAATAACAAGTGGTACATTGCTGTTACCTACAGCAAGACCAAGTCATATGCACTATAATTCCAATGTCACTTTCAGAGTCCCAAATAGCAAAAAGAGAAGAATTCATTCTCTATGATTTCATTAAGAAACAATCATTGTATTCCGGAATGAAGTAAAAACATTCAAATCATGTTTTTCTTAGCATGACAACTCAACTTAGAAAGATAACAGAGTAAACATTCTCATTGATAAGCATCTCACATAGCCAAGATACTACAATCAATCCAACGAGCTACAAAGAATGAACATTCCAAATAAGTTCGCATTCACAAGACAGTAAAAAAATAATATCAGAAGGTCAAACCACGACTGCTAGACGCAATGGGGTCAACCTTTCATTACAGCAAGAAGGAATTATAATCATTCATTGCACAGAATACAAAACCAGTTTATATTTGCGTCTACAGTCTGAATAAGAAGACCGAACAGTATCAAGAAAACACAATGAAACCATCCTATCCACACCGTAAGGAGAGACACAATTCATTAATGAGTTCAAGGAAAACAATTCACTTTTCCTACTTCACGAATACCCAATACGTGTTCGTCTATATCCAATCCAAGGAAAGGCACAGAAATGAAATACTGCTATTACTTTATTAGAATCGAGTTCGATTACCCAAAGAAACCCCGAATGCCATTTCCATTAAAATCCCAAAACTGGAGAAGGAAAAGGATCTATTTCCTTGAAACTTTCAATAAGAAACAATTCCAAACAACTAATGCTTCTTTTATTTTAGTCCATCAGCAAAAGAACGTATAGTTTCAATGCCAAAACAACTCCAAAGAACTCCGTATAGCTTTACCTTCCATTCCACAAGAATAACCAATTAAAATTTTCATATAACACCCATAACCAAAGCACCTCATGGAGGTAAATCCATTCGAGAAGACAAAACAGCTTAAACACAAAGAACGAGAAACAATTTTCTTAACATTTCCAAAAGAAAAGACAAAGAAGGGTCGATAAACCCAATTCATAAAGCGACACAACTAATATATCAAGCACACTAAGATATATATGATGTTTTCCCATTACCGTTAAACACCCAAATTTGACAGAAGGTATTCCGTCAATAAAATACAAGGACAAATAATTCAGAAGACCCATAAAGATGATTCATATTATTTCCGAATAATACCAAGAGTTATTAATCCCTAAATATAAGAATATAATCACGATCAGAATTCCATTTTTCTCTTCACATGTAATAGCAAATAGCCCAAGCACAACAACAAGGAGAACGATTACACTATAAGGAAAAGATTAAATGTACTGTCCACTCCATACCACATGTACAGAGAAAGAAAATGTTTATTTCATTCCACAAACCACAAGAACCACAACGGTAATTCATATTCCAACCCAATTTAAGCAACAACAAATCAAGGCCGAGCAACCAGAGCCGTTTTCTTATCATTTTCCAAAGAAAAGAAGGCAAGAATCAACAAATCCATTTCAAAATCAACTCAACAGCAATCATGCAATCCCAACCCAAGAGCAGGGTTGTTTTAATGAAACATTTAATCAAAGCAAAGATTTTTAAAGAGAAGGGCTTAACATGCCTGTAATCTTTCTTCCAAAACTCGAAGAAAACCTTGTCTGCCGCGTTTTTCCTTTCCACAGCGACAGCACAAACTCTCCAACACTTCCTTCCTTCTTCGGCTTAACAACAGCCTCCAAATCCCCAAGAAAATGTCAAATGCCAAGAGCTGGTTCGACTGAACCAGACCAAAGAAACCAAATGCAGAGCAACTTCGGCCAAACCAAATCGAAACAATGAAAGATCAAATTCCCTCATGCTGTTTCCAAGGCGAGCTGGTCGCGAGGACCAAAAACCATTAATGCATTAAAGGCTTTGCCTTTTTCCTTACTTTCCACGCCACCGCCACTGGGTTGGCAAGCTTCTAAATTTCAAATTTTCCATGCAATCAATTTGGGTCTATTTCAAAATAGATGCCTCTAAATTCCTTACTCGCCCGCCAAAATCGGCGCCGTCCACGAAGGGACAGCTTCATTAAATACCAATGAATGCCTCCTTCCCATCCTTATCCCTTTCTCCCAAGGGTCTCACGTACTTTAGTTTAGGATTAGTTTAGGTTACAAGTAGTATTCAACCTAGGTCCTAATTCAACCTTAGGTTTTAGAATTTAGGTTTATTTTCCTCTTTTTTTTTTTTTTTTTTTTAATTTAAAAATCCACTTAGGATAGTAGTGTAGGATGTATGTTAGGCCTTAGGTTAGTTTAGGTTTAATTCACACTAACCACTAACACTAACAACTTCCTTCCAAATTTCTTACTAACATTCACGTTAACGCAGAGCAGACGCCCCCCTTCGATTACATGCCAAGGCCACCCGTGTCCAGTGCTTTCGCCCCACGAGGTCCCAAATTCGACAAGACAGGTTCAAGAATCGAACCCCGCCGTTGGCATTTTCGTGCTAGCTATTCACACTGTAATCAGCGCCGCACGCCATAATAATCCTAGTCCAGCTTCAAGTGTGAATTAATCATAGAAAACACAAGAGGGCTCAAGATACTTGAATCAATGGAATTGATTCAGGGTATGTCATCAATCAAAGACAAGAGCAAGCAATTATACGACAACTGTCATTCACATCAAAAACACACAAGTACAATATTTGTTGTTCTATGCAATAAATCACAAGATGCAAGAATCCAAGTTAAGAACACATTCTCTTAAGATCAAAACATATCTTAACATGTTTGCTTTCATTCCAAGATCATTCACCAAGTTAACATACAAAACCGTAGTGTTACATCTATTTATTGTTTGAATGATTAAACTAAGATTCTCGCTACTACATCATCCTCAATAACTAGATGGATTGAACAAACATTAACAACATCTTGGATATGGTCAAGTGGGGTAGTATGGTTCTCACTAGTGAAGAAGGGGATTATTTTGAGCTTAGAAACTAGTGTATCATGTTGTGCATTAAGAGCTAGAGGACTACCACCATTAAAGATGACAAAAGGTAGATTCCTTGATTGTGCCATGAAAAGGAGGAGTCTTAGAACTATAGAGGATATGATGATCTTTGAATTGATCTACCTTTTATTCTTCTCCTTGGTGACAACTACAAGTAATCAAAGGGATCTTATTTTGTTGTTGTTAACCTTTTCTAGATCCTTCTCATGAAAATGGGTAATTTAACTACCAAAACTAGTAGATGTAATATTTGGAGTCACCAGATGTGTTGTTACAAATCCTTCAAAGGATTAAGTTCACCAATACACACAAAAATACGTTAAAGAAAAATAAAATCTCGGGAGGTCCCACCGGGTGATGAGGGTCGTCAATCCTCGCCATTAATAATGTCAATCTAGGGTTGGTGTCTGATGGTTGTATGCATTAAGAGAATAAGATCTTGGAAAGAAACTCCTTTAAACACAAACCAAACTTGCATAAAATAAATCACACTTGCAGAAATTGAAAGCCACACTTGCAAAAATAAAGGCACACTTGCAGAAATAAAGTTTGCATAAAATAAATCACACTTGCATGAAGGAAATCAAACTTGCAGGAATTTAAACACACTTGCATAAATTTAAACACACTTACATAAATTGAAATTTCTTGAATTGGAAATAAACATAATTAAACGAAACACCTGCAGGTTCACAACAAACTGAATTTTCACAATACAAAAATAAAAACAATACAACAAAATGAATTACAGACAAATGAATAAACATAAATATAAATACATAGATCCATATTCCTTGAAATGAGTTTCCAACTCATTTCTTGGAAGAGGATTTAAATCATACTTCCAATTTTAAAACTACATAATATTTGAGAGGAAAGAACATATCTTTATTTCTTGGGAGAAAGAAAATTACATATCTCAGTGTGGAAGGTTGCATTTATAATTCATGAATCCAACCAACTCCTTATTTTAGAAAATACAATCTAATCTTATCTTTATTCCAATCCTAACAACTAAGATCTCCATCTCCACAAAATATGGAGAGAGATATATTATTGAAGTCAAATCTTATCTTACTTATTTTAGGAAGATTTACTCCCAAATCTTCTCCTTGCTTTTTGGTAATAAGAATCACAATGATTTTATTATCCTACATTATTAGAAGGATTTTTTTCCTCAAAAGATGATTTTTACCAAATACCTTTCCCAGATTTTCCATTTGACTTTGTTGTTTTTGATTGTGGAACTTTTGACGCTTGTCTAATATGCTTTTTCCTTGGACTGCAGCTCACTAAAAGTTAGATATTTATTCATTGGTAAAACTTGTAGCAAATCTGAATGAGGTTTTTGTTAAACACATTGATATGAACAAAAACCTCTCTCATATTTTCCATTTGACTTTTTTGTTTCTGTTTATGGAACTTTTAGTGCTCATCTGATACACTTTTCCTCGAACTACAGCTCACTAAAAGTTAGATATTTCTTCATTGGTAAAACTTGTAGCAAATCTGAATGATATTTTTTAAAAACATTTCTATGAACAAAAACCTCTCTCATATTTTACATTTGACTTTTGTGTTTCTATTTATAGAACTTTTAGTGCTCGTTTGATACACTTTTCCTCGGACTACAACTCACTAAAAATTAGATCTCTATTCATTGGTAAAACCTGTAGCAAATCTAAATGAATTTTTGTTAAACACATTGCTATGAACAAAAACTCTCTCAGATTTTCCATTTGAATTTTTGTTTCGTTTATGAAAATTTTAATGCTCGTCGATACACTTTTCCTTGATTGCAGCTCACTAAACATTATATCTCTCTTCATTGGTAAAACCTATAGCAAATATGAATGAGGTTTTTGTTTAACACATTGCTATGAAAAAAACCTATCTTAGATTTACTATTGGAATCTCTCGAGTTTTCACAATCCTCAAAACTCACATTCTGCTGATGCAAGTTCTTAACTAAAGTCGCATTCCTTTTATGCAAGTTCCGAACTAAATTTGCAAGTTCCGGAAATAAATTTGATTTGTCCATGAATTTCAAGTTCTGGAACTAACTTTCATTCAATTGATACAAGTTTTGGAACTAAATCTACGTGTTCGAACTAAACCTATGAGTTCCAGAACTAACTCTGTGAGTTCCACAGCTAACTTAAAACATCTATAACTTTTACATGCGACCTTAGATTGAGATGATTCTTTTTTGAACTTGCATAATTTTTTTAGAGGAATTTGAATATGAAATCATATTTGATTTTAAATTTACTATTCATGATCAATTCCACTTTTCCCAATACTAGCATTATCTTTCCTTTATGGCCTCGCATACACAAGACTTTGCATCTTTTCCCAAATAATCAATAGGATTAGTCAAAAAGATATATAAAAATATTTATAAAGAATGAACAAGATATATATCCTATACTCTATCTTAAGAAAACTATAATTTTCTAGATTACATTTAAATTCACTTTCAAAGGTAACTTGGACAAAATAATGGTAATTTATGGCCTCATCACCAAAAAGTGTGCCAAAAGTGTTATCACCAAAAACCACACCCTTTGATTTTTAATGAATGAATGAATTAACAATTAATGTTTTGGGTACATGGGATTGTCTCCAGGTTATGGAACTTGTTACTTAAGATAAACCTCTAGAGAAGGCTAGTTCCTCTACCTATTCCTAATGCTAAAATACTCCTAGGAAGGAAGTGAAACTATCTAATCCTAATATAACAATCCAAGGGACCAAAGTAAGAGAGAGATGCATGAAAGGGGAGATCCTAAGATAAAGAGAGGTGATAACACTAAGAAGAGGTGGAAAGACACTATCGATGAGTGGAGATGGAGGAAATGGAGGAGAGGGGAAAATGAGTGCCACGATCCAAAAACAACAATTAAACTCTCATTTCCATGGAGCACAATAGAAATAAACCCTACAAAAGAGAATAAATATGTACAACGCACCAAAAATGTAATAAAAAGGATAGATGATGCAATAAACATAGGATATGGTAGAGAATAATCACAAGACATGAATTTTATTGCTTCAAGAGATGCAAAATCCATTATAATGAAAGAAGAAGGCAAGAATCATCCCGTGTAGAGGTTCACATTTGAGGCCAAAAATGCAAAATACACTTGCAAAACTTGTAGAATGACTCATCGGCATGCCAAGAGGCTCTAAACTTTTCAAATGGGAATCATTTTACAATATATAGAGAATGAGAGGGAAAGGAGAGGGAAAGAGAGAAGGGCATGACTATCTCAACTCAACCAAAGACCAAAGCTCATTAATTCATCTACAAAGCACATGAGTGCCTATGTGAAACCATTTCCACATGTTACTCATACTCGCAAGGAGAAGGGAAGCCATCCCTCATTAATATTAGTGGTTGGGAATGATTTGATAACTATTGGGTGTTCAAAGACTATCCTTTCTACCTTAAACCCATGTTAGGAATTTTGGTCCCCGACACTCGCATCAAATTCTAAAATTGTATATCCTAGAATGTATCCATTGATGAGACCTTTCCAATAAGACCAATTTTTCTTAATTTGGTTACTCGCAACGAGAGTTATGGAAAAAATATTTATTGCTCATTTACACTTTTTTGTGCATTTCTCCTTTCTTCACCGACTTTTAAACATTTTGAACACCGTAGACGTTCCGCAATATTTTGTATGTTAGCGGGTTATATTGTGTCCCACGGGTTTGCGGCTTGTGGAATGCCGACCTTTTAGAATCCTGTAGAACATTGAATCGGTGTCTCACGGATTTCAAGTTCTCCACCGATTGGTCAATTCCACCTAAGTCATATCCCACTCACCTTCTTTATTTTGTTGGTTAGGAAAACCTGCGCAGAATCACCGTGTTCCCAAATTCTACTATGAGCTAAGTGAGACCCTCATGGCTTTAACGGAGCATGAAAATGGTTAACTCCGTTTTGATGAGTTATTCAAAATCGCAAGAGGTGTAATTTTGGATAAAAGTGGTAGAAATCCATTCCCAACATAGATACCCAAACCAAGAGACAAATCCAAACCAAATTTCTAACTTTTGACTACTCGTCCAAAGTTGTGAAACAACCAAGTGGGCTCAAAAATCATGTTGTTAAATGATCAAACAATCATCCAAGGTTGGTTTAAGGTTTAACATGAAATTTCATGTCACCAGGGAACACATATGGGAGTTAGTGAGTCATTTTACACGTCATTATTGATATTTGTAAGCCTTAAGGTGCTCAAGGAGTGTTTAAATTAAACATAGTTTTCAACTCACAAATGAAGGCTACATTTTCCAAGCTGACTTGTCTAAGTTTTCAATTCGTCTTGAGTCATGTTCCGAGTGCAAGATTAAAATTCAAAAATGAACATTCTCAGGTGTGCAAAAATAATCTAACATTTGACAACTTGAGCAATAAAATTCATTTATTTAACCAAAATATAATTGTCATTTGATTTAAATTTTTGATACAATTATGAATGAAAAACCAAAACTACAAAAACATGTTAGATATAAGGGAGAGGACCATGCATATGGACAACAAGATGAGGTATGAGAGGTGCACCAGGCAGCCCACATTCACGATCCATGAGACCACATTTCGCTAAGGCATTTTGTCAAGTAGCTCACCAAACTCCACATTTTGATCTCATATCTTCTAGAGAATTACAACCCCTTTCACACCCTTAGTTTTGACTCATTTGGTCAGCTACATGTTTATCCAGACACTCACTACTTACTAGATTTCCAGCAAAGGAAAGAAACAATTCCAAAATGCAAGTCTTCTGTTACCGACCATCCACATTTTGTTGAGCAATCTGCAAATAGATCATATGTTGGGCATAGGGTCCCAAGGACGTTTCAACAGGATTTTTACATCTCTAACAATCATTTCAATCTAAGGATCATACTCCCATTGGGTGTTCCATGAGATCACACCTCTAAGAGGAATTATAATAGTTGTTCATATGCCTTTTGTATTATTCCACACTTGCATACATGCCTATCATAGCATTGAAAACTCATATTAGACAAACATATTTTTTTCAAGTGGCTATCTCCTCGCCCATTTCATCACTCCCAAATTTTTTTCAAGGACATGTTTGACATAGGTATAGGGCCAATCAAGGATTTTATTTGTTAAATTTTAGAAACAATCTCTCACTCCCTCACACACCATGATTTCCTCTAAATTATTCACCCAACTAGATGGACATTGGTGACATGTTCATAAGCATATTTTCTTGTAGTGATTTAATTATCCGAGGCCACACCATAGGAAGGTATTTTTGGAATAAGAGAAGAAAACTACTCTAAACACATGGAATAACTATACAAAACCTAGGTGGATTTTCTCGCATGAGATAAGGAGCCTACATTAAACCTAACGATTCTGAGTCTCTAAGGATATTTCCCAAACCAAAGGTACACATATCTTTAACCACAATAGTCCAAACATCTTATCCAAAAAATCTCTTGTGAATTTCGGACATCAAGTCTTTTGGTTAGGTACAAGGTTGAGGCACGATAGGGGAAAGAATGTTGGCATGACTATGAGTATAATTACAAAGGTGAACCGATTAGACATGGATTCCTATCTAATGCATTTTCCCACAAAACACTTCCCAAATAAGTGTCCACCAACATTATTCATTAAGCAACCAATCCATACTCAAAGATCATACTCTCTCTCTGCCAACCATACTCACTCCAATCAAGACCACATTCCAAGGAAATGTTTTTTGGCACATGGTGGCTTGGTAGGGTGTTTATCACTCACAAAAATTAATTATACATTCCACCAAGTCAATTTTCCAACATATTTACGACATTGCAAGGTCATTAACCAACTCTAATGCATTTTCCAACCACATTTAAAGGCACACATATGCTAAGACCGAGCCATGGTTCTTTTAACACACAAACCATAAACACCATATTTCCTTGAAAAAGTATTCATTTATTTTAACATTTCATTTTATCATCTTGATCCATTCATATACTTATTATTATTGTTGTTGTTGTTATTATTATTATTATTATTATTATTATTTTACATTTGTGAACTAGAACAACCGTTGATGCAATGCCCAAGAGTGGAATTGATACACCCAACACGGAAGGTGATATATCTAAAACATCGATCGAGCATGGCATGAAATTTACAAGGTTAATTAATGTATAATAAAAACCATGACCGCTACCCAAAACCAACCCAAAGCGCGACCATACACCAAAAATCATGACTGATGTCTAGTGAGGAATTTTTAATTTTTAATTTTTAATTTTTAATTAGCATTCAATGACCAAAATTTATGATGGTAGAATCGGTTACTTTGAGCATAATGCTTGCAATGAAACCATAAAAAATTGATGGCTGTAAAAAGAGATCACCGACTAGATAGAGTGGGATGAGGCACCACAATTTCATTAACAATAGAAAAGATATAAAATTAAGGTTAAAAATTATAAAAATTATATGGATAGGTGAATTTAAAATAGGGCTAAAAACCCATATTTTAGATTTTCTGAAATAGAATCCTTTTTCGAATAGGAAATGTAGCTATAATGTGGCAAAAACATTATGACATCCGATTTGGTTGCGACATAAGCTGTCATTGGATACTTATAACCGTAACTAGGTACAATTGTAACCTCATACTATAAGTGTTACAATCATAATTACTTATGGACGTGACTACTTACGGTTGTCACCTATCATTTTTTTTTGTTTTCCGCACACTTACAATTGTAAGTTCTTTTACGTCAGTAACACTTATATTTGTAACTACTTATGCCTATAACATTTGCAACACAAAGAAATTGTTTTTCCTTGCAAGTTGATTATTTAGTTTGATCCTATATTTTTTTGTACATTCTAATCAATTTTATGATCTACTTTGAATTGAATTTCTTTTTTGTAGGTAAGTTTTGAAATTAGAGTGATATATATATAAAAGAAATAGAAAATTTTGTATGACGGGTTAAAAACGTAAAAGACAAAAAAAAGTATGATCGTAATAAAATTCTATATAAGAGAAATAATACAATGAATAAAGACGTAAAACACGAAAGCAAAAAGAACAAACAATTCTTGAAACTCTTCAAGCTCAAGAAGCTCATCAAATTAAAGAAGTTGTCTAAACTAAATAAGATTAAGAGGTTCTCCAAGCTTAAGAAGAAGAAGAAGAAGAAGAATTTTCTCCACGTGAATTGCATAATAAGGAGGATATGGACGAAGATTTTTTTGCTAACATTAAAGAAGGTGAGCTCATGTCTCTTAATACAATCAAAACCCAATCAATAGAGATATAAAAAATATTTTCCCCATAAATCTCTTCTTGTTAAATTTTGGTTAATAGCAAGAATTTTTACGTAGAGATATGATCCATATTTTTGAGTTATTAGGAATTGATTCGAAAAAACCAATAACATGGTAAAAATTTACATGATTCTCTTAATGTTATTTGTAGTTTCTCCATAAGTAAATACCTTTCCGCTTATGCATATATCTATCTTGACTACCTTAGTGGGCAGAAACAACCAATAAGTGACAAGTCAAAGCAATTACAAATTTTCTTGGTAAAGGTAGAAGAACTATAACAAGGTATGTGAAAAAGAGGGTAAAATTAGATGATGGTATGGAAGGGAATCAGGCATGGATATGTAGGTATCCTTGAAGAAACAAAATTTCTAATGATATAAAATATAATGTTGTTGATTAATATTAGAAAACTCGTAATAATTTTTCTTCCGATTCCAAGGAAACTTAAAGATTAGGGTTAGTCTAGGTGGTTAACAAAAGAACGTCCAAAACATTTTTTTAAATATAACATAAAGTGAATTTTATAGAGATTTAAGAGCATATCATTCATACATAAACATTGGGTGAGATGCATTTGAGAACTTGAGGCCACCATATGTAAGGATAAATACAATGCATGACACATGTTGTTGTCATACTCATATAGAGTTTGATCTACATCTTGCCACATATAAAACAATTATGGAGAAAATGGTAGGATATGATATGCTCGCTCCATGTACAAGTCAATTTGTTATCTTTATTCTTTGTCAAAAAATGGATGATGTAGGTTACTTTAATGTTGATTTTATCAAATGGGATTGCATAGAATGTGGAAATTTATCAAAGCTCTCGGAAGAAATGATCGAAAGACAAAAAAATTATATAGAAGAGGTTTGACTATGAAATTTATACTTCAAATTTGGGAAAGGAACAAAGGAAAATTTCCCTAATAGAATCTTAAATTGTGGTTTGTGATTTCATGACCAAGTTTTGGAAAAAAATATATCTATATGTAAAATATAGCCAATTTAAAGGTGGAAAGCTTCATAATTTTATATATCTATATTTTTTCCTATTGGTTTTATCTTGTTAATGGTTGATTTTTCCAAGAATTATAATTTTAGAGCACAAAAATAGATACAAACTCAATACTATAATTTAAACCAAGTGGCCATGATGGTGCATGTGTCTTATAGGCATTCGAACAATATGTTAATGGTGAGCTTCAAAGTATAATTGATAATCGAATGGCTATAAAAGAGTTTCATATTTATCTCTGTGATGACATGAGACATGATGAATTTTATATAGGTCATTGTTTTGAAATTTTCTTTAAGTTTCTTCAAGATTTTCATATCAACATCAATGAACATTGGGTGTGGTCAGATGGATGTGCAGACGGTCTAAGTCATCAAACGTATTCAATTGGTTATGTCATATGCATCATAAGCATATTTTACGAAATTTATGGATTTTTTCGAGAGAAGACATGGAAATGGGGAGAATGATAGTGCATTTTCTTATATCAAGCATGAAATTCAATGGAATCAAATCAAATTTTACGGAGCTCCACTTCGAATGCCTATGAAGTTGTCAATTGGTGCTAGTCACCTTTTTGAGTTGTTGAAATAGGAGCAACTCCAAAATATCCCATAAGATTCTTTTAGGAAGTGAAAGGTATTTCATTCTATCAAATGTTTTGTTTTGTTTATGTAAAATTGATTATAAAATTCAATAATATGTATATATACTTGCTACCTATATTTTTAATATTATAAAAACATTTACAACATGTTTTAAACAAATATTGACTACTCACAAGAATACGATTGTAGAAGTATAAGTGGTGTGAGGGATTTTCATCAAGTGATGACTATAACTCAAAATACCCCGATAATATTTAAAGTGAGAGGTTATTCATGTTTTTGTGATCATTGCATACATGGAGATGAAAATGCAAGTGTATGTGAAAATATTACAAGAAAATATGTATAGTCACAAATCAATTGAACTTGATGATGTTGATTTACAGGATCCTATTTTGTCTCTTGATTATGATTGTTTATTTGGAGTTTTTGGAGAATTTATTATAACTATATTTTTCATATAAATTATACAAATAATTTTTGTGATAAAATTTTACATTATCATTATACATGTAATGGTATAGTTACTTTTGGTGTATTTTTCGTGTGTAGGAAATATTTTTGTGTTATTATAGAGGTAGACAATGAAGAAAAAATAGAGCATTATTTATTAAGATGACTTATATAATCTCATCAAGAACTGAAACTTGGCAATATTTTACAGGATGTTAGGGAATATCTTAAAGCATTTGAAAAATATAGTATCACATGCACTCCCCGTAATGGCAATAAATGTGCAGATAAGTTAGCTAACTTAGGAGTGTATAGCAATGATTTAAAAGTCTGGGTGAAGGGCGATGAAATCCCCATAGCTATTAATAATATTATTCACCATGACAGGTCATAATGTTATTATTTCTTGTCACATGAGGGATATCACTTTTTGCACTTGTCAAGGCAGGGAGCTTAAGTGTTGTGGAACCAATACGGGATTTTCATGCATTTCAAACCTTACAAAATTGTTGAGCGACTAGTTTGGTGTTGAGAGTAAAAAGAAGGTATGGGTGGTGACAGAGTTCATGTTAAACCTTTGAGCCATGGGGCTATCGTTAACAATCCTTCAATGTGGCATATGGTTAAAATTAGGGGCTTTAGGGATTATATCTCCAAGATGATTGAACATGACCCCACTCTCACCATGGAGTTCAGAAAGGCCTGGAAAAATAGAAGGGTTGTTGTTTGGGGGATTGAAATGGAGATTTTAGAGAAATTTATTTCCCACATTACAAGCATGGACATAGGGTCTCAAGATATTCAAAGATCGGAATCACATAGACCATGAAATCACCACTTTTTTAAAGGTAAGGAAATAGTCTGTTTTCTTATTAATGGCATAGCTAGGTCCTGTATTCCTAGGGTGTGGAAAGAAGTTTTTTTATCATATTATGTGGTATATCACTCTCGAAGGAAAGTTTCGGAAGATATAAACGCACCACTTGTCTTTGCTAAATATTTTTAGGCATCAAATTATCTTGAGCATTCCTTTATTTTTATTCATGCCACTCTTAGTCTTTGTGAGGTATTTTCAAAAAAAAAAGTTGGAGGCTCCCATTCATGAAAGGCTTATTCTTATTCTATATCGAATGGAAAACCCATTAAAAATTGGAAGCTACATGCAGATGACCACGAGAGAATGATAGGTATTATTAAGGACAAACAAGAACCTGCTTCCCTTCATTAGTTTTGTTAATTTTGAGATATATGTCCTTTTGATTGACTATAATGACTCTATGATCACTTCAAATCTTTTGAGGAATCATCTAAAACATATTAATATTTATTGGCATTTTCAATAATTTATTTAAGATATTTGTAAGTGTGATCTTATAATATTTTTTCTTAGTTCATTTTTTTAATTTGACAAATATGTTAGTGATTATTTTATACATACTGCAGACTCAAGTATCCATTATGATTTCTTGTGCAATTAATAAACATATATTCGTGAGGTATCCATTTTATATTAATAAAAAAACATTCATTATTAACATTCTTCTCATTATGATCCCTTAAAAATTTAGAAAATGAACTTGAAAATTGATAAATGAGGTTAAACCAAATTTAAATTGATAATTTTCCTTTGTGAGGGATTTTGTTTAAGATTTGTAGTTCTTTTTATTATTCGAAGATTGGTAGTTCTCATACTGAAATGGAATTTTATTAATAGGGTATGAACATCCATCAAAACATAATTGAAATTGGATGTTTGTTAAATGTCATAGTTAAAATTTCCATCTCCTTTAAGGGCACCACTCCTTTTTACTTTTCCTTTTCTCCACGTCCCCAAACTTTTCATCATAGATGCATTATTTTTAAACAAAATATAAATAAGAGGTGGATATAACTCATAAAAGAAATTTTTGTAACCAATCATGGCTTCATTTTCTTATTTTCTCTATAGGAATTAAGTAAACACATTAACATAACCACAATAACTTTTATTGGCATGTTTATGATAAGTTTTAGAGTTTATTTAAGTTAGAAAACACATCCAAGAATGTCAACCATGTAAACATAATGATCAATTCTAGGCATAATGTGATCAATTATAGGCATAATGTGCTTCCAATTTTTACATACATATCTACCATTCCACTTGTAACTAAAACATATAACAAAAGTCAATTATTCATATTGGACATGTAAAAGAGGAATTTTTCCTTTTTCATATTCATATAAACTTATTCGGGTCGAAAATAAACACATATAGGAGAGGAAATTTAGCTACTCATATTCAAAGGCTTCTAAACAATTTTTTTGTTTATGTTTCACAACAATGGTGCACAAGGGAGAATCATTATAGCCATAAGCATGTCTCTACCTATATTTATTTTTCTATTGATATGGATTAGGTTTAGGGGAAGAAGAGGAAGGATAAATATTACATCACTTTGGTGGACAAGACATGTGAAAAGACCAAGATATGAATAAACAAGGCCATCCATTCGAATATTAGGGTTCATTTTGGGGACGTTATCTCTATTCATCAATGTCCCAATGTTAAGTATGAAAAGTGAATCCATATTATTCCCTTTGATGATACCATTGAGGTCGTCACCAATTTTTTTATGCTTATCTAAAACATGAGTCCATTGCTTTATCATTGAAGCATTTCATTGAATAGTTGATATGCTTCTTTATAGTTTGAAATGCAAGAAATAGATACAACCATTAGCATAAAATCTTGTAAGCACTTAACATATTGTTAGGATTTGTATATCATCATGTTTGCGACTAAAGTTTGGAAGGATAAATTGTTGTTTTATATAACTCAATGTATACTTAAGGTTGCAACTAAAGTTTGAAGCCTAAATTTATTAGGCTACCTATATCATCATGACCACAACTTGAATAAAGTACAAAATATATCAACATCTAAAATAAAGCACAAAATTTCCATATTAGATAAGTACAAAAATGACCATCTTGAATGAACATAAAAAATCAATTAGTTTAATTACAACTATCCATCTCCAATTAGTACAAAAATACGCCTTAGATAAATACTAAAATATGCATATCAAATAAGTACAAAAATATGCCATCTCAAATGAGTATAATAAAAACATTTATTTCAAATGAGCAAAATAAATGTAGTATATGTACAAAAGTATCCATCTCTAATGAGTATAAAAACTATGCACATCGAATAATTATAAAATACACAATCTCAAATGAGTACACAAATAAACCATTTTGAATGAATAAAAACTATAAAGTCTCAAATTAGTAAAAATTATAGTCCGGAATGAACTCGCAGACACGAATACACTATCTCAAATTAGTACAAAAATACCATCTCCTATTAACATATAATTACTCGATGTCTCTATGTGGAGCCACGAAATGTCCAATACTATATAGTACTCTTGATCCTAATGGATTACAAACTCCATCTACTCCCATAGACGCTACCCTAATCTAACTTTTTGGTGTTGATATAACCTATGAAACACAATTTCATATATCAATATTATATTTTATATACAAATTTCAATGCTAAACAAATTATTAGAATTCATCATGTTATGTTTGAATGGTTACACACTTACATCAATTCCCTATAAGTCATGAATGTTATGTTCCCTCTCAATGATCCATAAGGAATATGTAAATTCCTCAACATATCTAACATGTCATAAGACACGTGTAACTCTATAGATACTCCAGGATACATTACAAAAACAAAATTAAAGATAAATTTAAATATAACTCCTATAAATAAGTTTAATTTAAGCAACATTTTAATATATTAAATGTACTTACAAGAGACACTAGCTAAATAATTTTGAAATAGTCTCATGAAGGGACTAATGTGAATACATGTGATTTCTTAGGTATGCCTCAGTCTATGAAAGTGTTATATTAGCTAGTTTGATAGTATGATCATTGTCGTGGTAATAAACATTACCAAAACCATGTAAATTAATACACATTTAATATTTTTAATATTTTCAAAAATATATATTATATTTTTATGAACACTTAAACATACCCCAAGAATTCTAGGGACATAACTAGGTAGATCCGATGTGCCAAAATTAGTAGGAACTTGACAAGGTCATAACTTGATCTTCGGGTGTCTGTTTGAGTCCATTTTTTTAAACCACATGTTTCGATGAGACGAATGCGGTGGTAATTGGCTCTATCACTTGGGGAAAGTTTGGAACATTTTCAGGCCCTAAATCTGCCATCTTGAGGCCAAAAATTAGGATTTAAGTTGTAGTTCAGTTTTTTCCTATTTTTGGGCATTAGTTAATTTTAGTCTATTAGTTGCATTATATGTTAGAAAGTTGGAAATTCCTCTAATTTAGAAATGTAGAAGATGTGCAGAAATTTTTGTGCTCGTAAAAATAAGCATGCAAACTTACTAAGAATAACAGGTTCTCATAAACTGCTAAAAATAGTAATTTTTGCCACCTAGAGTAGATTTAGTCAAGTTAGTTAGAGTTTGCTTGGAAACTCGAGTTGGGAGTTGTTTTCCTATTTATGAAATATTGTAATTCATTATTCAATAACAAAGAAGGAGATCTATTTTCTTTTGGAGTTCATATTATTTGTAGTATATCAAGTTTGTTCATAATTTGGCTACATTATCTGGTATCAGAGTTGGTTTGAAGTCTTTTAAAAAATGGCAGGAAGAGGAAGAGGAAGAGGAGGCGGTATTGCCCAGATGAATAGAAATATGAAATATCTACAGAGGCAAGTTGTTGCACTTGCTGCAATGATAACCCAGAGAGGAAATCAAGGTGGAGATGACACAGATGAAGAAGAAGTTTGTGAAGAGGAGGAAATGCAAGCACCACCATTAGCTTTTGAAGAAAGGATGCTTCGAGCATTAGAAGGAAAGAATGATGGGATAAGAGTTGATGTTTCAGAGTATGGTGGTAGTCTAAAACTAGAGGAGTTGATAGACTGGTTGACTAGCATGGGGAAATTTTTTTGAGTGGAAGGCTATGTCAGAAGAAAAGAAGGTAAAATTTGCATGCATGAAATTGAAAGGTCATGTTATTTTATGGTGGGATCACCTATAGAAAGAGCGTTCAAGAAAGGGGAAAGAAATAATTAGGACATGGAGTAAGATGGAGAAGAATCGAAAGATAAATTTCTCCTGTGGATTATGCACAAACCCTTTACAAGAGGTTTCAAAATCTCGAGATGTAACTTACAAATAGTTCAAGAATACACAGATTAATTCTACAAGTTGCCCATTCGCATAGAGCATGAAGAAACTGAGGAATAAATGGTTGCAAGGTATGTAAATGGATTAAAATTTTCTATTCAAGATGAGATAAGTATGCATAGGATTAAAAGCATGGAAGATACCTATCAATTAGACTTAAAGGCCGAGGAAAAACAAAATTGTCAAAGTTTTAGGAGATCACCTGGAATGAATAAGGGGCCTCATCTTCCTTTTGGGGATGAGCTGGTTTCAGCCAAGGTAGGGGAGAATCATCTCATGGATTGGAAAAGCAAGAGGATACGGGACAATATTTCCAGAATCAAAAAAGAGGTAGAGGATTTTCTAGGGGCAGAGGATATGTTGGCGATAGAGGATGGGAGGCTCCACGAAGACCATTTGTTTGTTACATATGTGGTGAAGAAGGGCATCGGGATTTTGAATGCCCACATACTTATACACATGAAAAAAGGAAAGGAGATGCTCCAAGAGTAAATCTTGTTGAAGCTGAACAAGTAGAAGATGAACAAGACCTGGAAATTCCACTAGATGTTGGAGAAAATCTGATGATCAAGAGGACGATGATTTCTCCAAGAAAGGAGATCAAGGGGGATGCATGGCTACGTACAAATATTTTCATAACAAGATGCACTTCAGGAGGAAAGGTATGTAATGTTATTATTGATGGTGGTAGTTGTGAGAACATGGTTTTAAATGAGATGGTCGATAAACTGGTCTCGCATTGTGAGAAGAATCCCAACCCTTACCGTATGGCATGGTTTAAGAAGGGTAATGAAGTTAATTTTGATAAGATATGTTTAATAAGATTTTCTATTGGGAACAATTATAAGGATGATATTTGGTGTGATGTTATTCCTATGGATGCATGTCATATGCTTCTAGGAAGACCATGGCAATTTGATAGAAAAGTTATTCATGACGGGGAAAAGAATACTTATACTTTCTGGAAGGATGGCACAAAAATAATTTTTCTACCTCTTAAGGAAGAGGGGAAGGTTGAAAATATTCTTTCTGCAAAGGAATTTGTGAAGGAGGAAAAGGCAATTGGTTTTTGTTATGCACTAGTCACAAATAAGGATGAACTTGCAAGTGCAAAAATACTAGTAGAAACAATAGAATTAATAGAAGAATTTTTAGATGTTATTTCTGATGAGCTACCAGATGGATTACCACCCAATAGATATATTCAACACCATATTTATTTGATTCCATGGTCTTCACTCCCAAATCAAGCAACTTATAGCTAGAGCCCGACATTGCAGAGTTGAATAGGCAAGTGGTAGAGTGCGTGCAAAGGGGGTCGTAAGGGAGAGCATGAGTCCATGTGCAACACCAGCTTTATTAACACCAAAGAAGGATGGAACATGGATAATGTGCACGTATAGTAGAGAAATCAATAAAATTACAATCAAGTATAGGTTCCCAATACCTCGCCTTGATGATATGATGGATGTGCTTGCTAGATCTAGGTATTTCACCAAGATTGATCTTCAAAGTGGTTATCATCAAATTTGGATCAGAGAAGGAGACGAGTGGAAAACAACATTCAAGACAAGAAATGGATTATATGAGTGGTTGGTGATGCCATTCGGGTTATCCAATGCACCTAGTACTTTTATGAGATTGATGAACACCATGCTACGGGAGTATAATGGTAAGTTTGTTGTGGTTTATTTTGATGATATCTTGATCTTTAGTAAAACTAAAGAAGAACATTTGAGGCATCTAAGGGTGGTATTTGAAGTGTTAAGGAAGGAGAAATTATATGAAAATATGAAGAAGTGCACATTTATGCAAGAGAGTTTGGTATTCTTGGGCTTTATTATTTCAGCAGATGGGGTACATATGGACTCAAAAAAGATAAAGACAATTATTGAATGGCCTACTCCATGGAGTATAACAGAGGTAAGAAGATTTCATGGTTTAGCAACATTTTATAGAAAATTTATTAAAAATTTCAGCAATATTGTAGCACCTATAACAAATTGCACAAAAGGAAGATAGTTTTGTGGACAAAGGTAGCTGAGGATAGTTTTCAGTTCTTAAAGAAGAAGGTGACAAAGGCACCATTTTGGAACTACCATATTTTGATAAAGTGTTTGAGGTTGATTGTGACGCTTCACATGTGGGTATTGGTGTTGTTCTAAGTCAAGGTCGAAAGCCGTAGATTTCTTTAGTGAGAAACTAAATGAGGTAAGAAAGAACTTCTCTACTTATGATGTGGAATTTTATGCAATTGTACAAGCATTAAGGCATTGGAGGCATTACTTAGTGCATAAGGAGTTTGTCTTATTTAAAGACCACATAGCCCTAAAGTATGTGAATACCCAAAAGAAGTTGAATAGTAGGCATGTAAAGTGGGCATCATTTTTGTAGGGTTATACTTTTTCTCTAAAACATAAATCGGAAAATAGAATCAAGTTGCAAATGCATTGAGTAGGCGTGTGAATTTGTTTACCACTATGGAAAATGAGGTGGTGGGTTTTGAAGCAATAAAGGGTTTGTATTCTTTTGATTCTGATTTCAAGGATATTGTTGAAAGGTTAATTCTTCCATTGTTAGACAATACAGGAGATGTCTTGGATGAGTACATTTTACAAGATGGCTACCTATTCAAGGGATGCCAACTATGTATTCCAGTTGGGTCTATGAGAGAGAATATAGTGAAAGAGTTGCATAGCAGAGGATTAGCTAGGCATTTTGGTAAAGATAAGATGATAGCCTTGGTAGCAGAGAAATACTATTGGCCAAAGCTGAAAAGAGATGTGGTAAGATATGTGGAGAGGTGTCGAATTTTCCAAGTCTCGAAAGGCCATGCACATTCCAGGTTGGGTCTATGAGAGAGAATATAGTGAAAGAGTTGCATAGCGGAGGATTGGCTGGGCATTTTGGTAAAGATAAAATGATAGCCTTAGTAGTAGAGAAATACTATTGGCCAAAGCTGAAAAGAGATGTGGTAAGATATGTGGAGAGGTGTCAAATTTTCCAAGTCTCGAAAGGCCATGCACAGAATACAAGGTTGTATATGCCATTTCCTGTTCCTAAAGGGTCATGGAAAGATCTGAGTATGGATTTTGTTTTGGGATTACCAAAAACACAACGAGGTAATGACTCAATTTTTGTGGTTGTTGATAGGTTTTCTAAGATGGTTCATTTTATTGCCTACAAGAAAACAAGTGATGCGACAGCGTAACGATTTGTTTTTCAGAGAAGTTGTTCGTTTGCATGGTGTTCCAAAAACCATTACTTCAAATAGGGACACATGGTTCTTAAGTCACTTCTGGCGGAATTTATGGAAGAAATTGGGAACTCAACTACAGTTCAGCAATGCCTATCAACCTCAGACTGATGGGAAAACAAAGGTGGTAAATCAGAGTTTTGGAAACCTGTTAAGGTGCATCATTGGGGAAAAGCTGAAACAATGGGACTTAGCATTGCCATAAGTTGAGTTTGCATATAATAGTTCCATAAATAGATCCACAGGAAAGTCTCCATTTTCAATTATGTATGAGAGTAATCAAAATGGGGTGTTAGACTTGGTACAACTACCAATTGATGGTAGATTCAGTGATGATGCAGAAGCATTTTCCAAACATATACAACAATTACAGGAAGAAGTGCGGAAGAAGCTGCAGAATAGTAATGATAAGTATAAGGAAATAACAGATGTGCACAAATGGAGAAAGGTATTTACAATTGGTGAGTTGGTTATGGTATATTTGTGGAAGGAAAGGTTTCCAAAAGGAACCTATAACAAGTTGAAGTACAAGAAGATTGGTCCCTGTAAAATCATGAAAAAATAAATGATAATGCTTATGAGGTAGAATTGCCAGGGAATTTTGATATTTCTCCAATGTTTAATGTTTCAGATTTGTATTCTTTTCATGGGGATGGTGCATAAAGGGGATGTTATTGATGAAGTAGTAGATTGGAGGTAGCAAGTTCCGGTGAAGAAGAAAGAAGAAGTGGATCATATTCTAGATAAGAAAACAATGGACACGCGACATGGGAAATACAACAAATATTTGGTACATTGGAAAGGACTAGAACAAGAGGACAATACTTGGGTCACATAGTGGGAGATTAAGAAGTTGGATGTAGATAAATGGAAGCATTTTGAAGAAGACAACTTGTAGGAGCTGCATTTTTTTCAGCAGGGGAGAATGATGTGCCAAAATTCACAGGGAACTTGACAAGGTCATAACTTAATCTCCGATTGTCCTGTTTGAGTCTATTTTTTTTAAACCACATGTTTCGATGAGACGAATGTAGCAGCAATTGGCCCTACCGGTTGGGGCAAGTTTTGGCACATTTTTAGGCCCTAAATCCACCATCTTGAGGCCGAAAATTAGGATTTAAGTTGTAGTTCGAGTTTTTTCCTATTTTTGGGCATTAGTTAATTTTAGTTTATTAGTTGCATTATGAGTTAGAAAGTTAGAAATTACTCTAATTTAGGAATGTATAAGATGCGTGGAAATTTTTTGTGCTCAGATTTAATAAGAATGCGAATTACTAAGAATAGCAGGTTTTAGTAAACTGCTAAAAATAGTAATTTTCGCCACCTAGAGTAGATTTAGTCAAGTTAGTTAGAGTTTGCTTGGCAACTCGAGTTGGGAGTTGTTTTCCTATTTAGGAAACATTGTAATTCATTATTCAATAACAAAGAAGGAGATCTATTTTCTTTTGGATTTCATATTATTTGCAGTATATCAAGTTTGTTCATAATTTGGCTACATTAAGATCCCTAACACATCCTTCTATATAATTCCTATATGAATGCCACCTTAACCCATACCCTTGGATCACTCCAAGCCTCGATCAATGAATTGGGAAGTTGAGAAATGGGGATCTCATATTCAACACTAATAAAATATTTTTTTCTTGTATAATCAAGTAGCTTATGATTAACACTATGCAATATTGATCCATCATGAATCTCATCTACATCCTCATAATGTATAGACCCTATATCTATAAATTTTTGCATCAAATCACATGACACGCTAAGGGAAGTATAATGTGAAGTGGCAAAAAACCCAAAAAAATTCCCCACACGATTTGAAGGAATGTTTTGGACATGTGGCCACATTAGCTACACTCTCCAAATCAACCCATACCCTTGGATCACTCCAAGCCTCTCGATCGATGAATTGGAAGTTGAGAAATGGGGATCTCATATTCAACACTAATAAAATATTTTTTTCTTGTATAATCAAGTAGCTTATGATTAACACTATGCAATATTGATCCATCATGAATCTCATCTACATCCTCATAATGTATAGACCCTATATCTATAAATTTTTGCATCAAATCACATGACACACTAAGGGAAGTATAATGTGAAGTGGAAAAAAACCCAAAAAAATTCCCCACATGATTTGAAGGAATGTTTTGGACATGTGGCCACATTAGCTACACTCTCCAAAAAAAATAACATGACTCTCATCAACTACAAGCTTAATTCTTACTTCAAAAATAAATGTAAAAACCTCCAAATAGGAACCCATTAATCACCTCTTATTTGTATTAAATTATCTATTAGACGGTCAAAATCTATCAGCTAATTGGACATTTCTAAGACCTCCATAATTGGGAATACTAGTATAATCAATAAAATTACCTAAATGTAACTTGGCATATAATTGTTTAACAAAATACAATGTTAATGCATCTTTACTCGGCTACATGTCATGGAAAACTATCCAACAAGGATAAATTAGAGGCACCATTAATGGGTCCTCACAAGAAGTCACATAATATGCTTTAACTCACTTCTTTGCATTGATTTTTTGAAATAAAGGCTTAACATCTTTTGTTTGCACAAGTTGATTCACTTATTCCCAAGAGAGTTATCCTTTACTAGTATGGGATGAAGAAGAATAAAAATGTTTGAATTCACCTCATCATATGGACTATATGCTTCAATGTGTTGAATTATGTCTTGTAATTCATTTTTGATACCCAAATTTTTTTCATGATGAGTAAGTGACGGATTTTCCAAAGACTGATCTAATCTAGCTATTACATCATTATATATTTTAGTAAATTATCTCTCTCTTTCTCCCATCTTAGTATCCATTTGCAATAATAGTATTATAACAATAATATATTTAACAATTATAATTACTATACAAATTAAAACTTTAATAAAAAACTTCAAAAATTTGAAATACAATACGAAATTAAAATCGTGGTTCATTTTAAGACCCCTCCCCAAAAACATTCTATAGATTCCTTGGCGAATATGAAGAAAACAAGTTTTGAAACATTTAATAATGGTGTCGGTTGGTAGCATTTTTTGATTAACATTATATGTTGTTGGTGACAATTATATGATGTTGGCCAAAAACATATGTAAATTTTTGAAAAATCATTTTTGACAATGAAAGGAATGATAAGAATATTTCTTCAAGACGAGATCTCAAATGATAATAGCACACCAAATTTAACAAGTTGAAAGGAATTCGTCAGAATAACCTTACAAAAATATTTACAAACAAAGACCTAAAATATCATATATGGAAATCCATTATAATCCATAATGCTTAATACATTACATTAGATCAATAAGAAGGATGTACATATAGGAGGAGGGAAGTGCAACTGCTACCTAGATTAGTGGTGAAGAAATCTCACTAATTGATACTAGTAGTTAAGTTAACTCCACTAGACTAGCGAGATCAATCCACACAACTGGTAAGCTAACTTCACACAACTAGTAAGCTAACTCCACATAACTAGTACACCTAAGTAAGCTAACCCAACAAGTGTAGGGCTAACATAAGTGTAAGAATTATCTTAATAAACAAATAAAAGAATAAATAATAACCTTCACTAATAGACATAGACAACGTAGTTAAAATGATTGGCTTGAAAAGAAATCTATCCTCATAAAATATGGCGCAAAGAAAAAAATTCAAAAAAGTGATTTTTTTTGAAAAAAATATAAATTTTGCTAATTTTGTATGGATTTTTTTTTTTAATTTTTTTGATGTTAGTAGTTAAAATGATTGTCTCAATGAGAAATTTGTCCTCCCAAAATATGGTGTAAGAAAAAAATCCCATACTCTTTTTTTTATGACGTCATTACCAACCAAAAACAAGGAGAAATGTTGCACGACGGTAGCATTTTTGTGGTGCCACATGGTAGCATTTTTTACACTACCGTGCTTCAACGCAAAATTGTTACCATGTGGCAACACAAAAATGGTACCACGTGGTAGCATTTTTGGGTTATCGCACAGTAGAATTTTTGCGTCGCCGCATGGTACCAATTTTGCATTAACACACGACTTGTACTTTCAAAATTTTCATAGGCTCACTCGCTTTTACCTTCGTCTTTGACTCTAAAGCTCAAACTTAACGAGTTTTGGAATTATATTGTATTACTACATTATGGAGAATTAATCCTATATATAATAGTATAATATAACATAATGACATTTATACCAACATTGGTCGGCCCTTAGTGAAACAAACAGAGGAAACTAGGGTTAAATTTATTTTAACCCATAAAATTTTAAGCGAACTCACTCTCTTTATCACAGTAATGAAAAAATCTCCAATTTCAAATTTCAAAAGTCCTAATATTCGCCATTTTATGAATATTTGTCCCTAAAATGAACAGTGATTAAAATCCAAATTTGTTAAATTCAAAATTTAAACACTTAAATAAATCCAATTTTTATAAATTGAACTTTAAAACTTCTCATTTAAAAAAATTGAATTCATAATGTTCCTAATATTTAAAATTTGAATTCGAAACCTTCCCACAAAAATTTAAATTCAAATTCAAAACATTTCAAAAATAAATAAATTTGAATTCAAAACTTTCCTAATTTTTAAAATTCAAATTCAATAATTTCCTAATTTTTAAAATTCAAAATTTAAAACTTCGTAATTTTCAAAAAAAAATTGAATTTTCAAACGTTCCATAGTTTTTAAAATTTAAATATTAAACTTTCCACAAAATTTAAACTTGAATTTAAAACACTTTACTAATTTGAATTTTTTAAATTTAAATTTAAAACAAAAACACTTTATAAATGGATTTTTTAATTAAAATTTAAAAATATTTTACTAAATATATAACTAATTTTTTTACAAATTGATTTTTTAAAAATTATTAAATCCAAATTTTAAATACTTCAATAAATAAAAACTAAATACAATATAAAGTTTTAAATAATTTTTTTAGATATAGACTTATAATTTTTACTAAATAAAAAAGCTTATAGTTTGTACAAATTAACTTTTTTAAATAAATTTTGTTAAACAAAATTAAAACACTCACATCAATTTTTTTATAAAAGAATTAAAATATTCTATAAAAATAAAATATTTAACTTTTTAAACTATAAATATATCTCTCAATAATAAAATTTGTTAAAATCAAATTTTAATACAATTTAAACAACTTTTGAAAATATTTTCATTTAGTTAATTAATAAAAATAATAAAATTTGTTATTATTAAATATTAAAATACAATTAATTAAGTTTCATTTTTTTACAATTTATTATACACATTCACTTTCCATACAATTATTACTAAGAATAAAAATTTATATTAATATTTTCAAAAATATTTTACAATTTACATGTAATGTGAAAATTTCTCGCTTTGGAGTGCAATAATTTCTTCAAAATTTCTTTGATCTACAATTTCCGTTCAAATCAAAGTGAACTTTCTTCCAATAGAAAATTTCTCTCTAGTACAATTTCCCTCAATAATTCTACTTCATATTAAAAACCTACTTAAAAACATTACAAATTCCACTTTAGGTAGGTAGGTACTTAGTATGCAAAGCACACTTATGCACTATACGCAAAGCATGCTTATGCATCAGATGCAATATCCTTGGGAAAAATATGCAAAGTCAAACATCAAAATTTAAATATCTTAATTTTTCTATGTTTTTCTTTATGGTAAAATGTAACCTTTTCTCTTTTATGGTAAAATGAATCATTTACGAAAAATTTAAATCACCGAATTTATCATGTTTTCTATTAAGTTAAAATGAACCCTTTTATGTTTTTTTAAAATTAAAATATACCCTTTACATAGCTAAGTGATTTTTTCGAGTTTACATAGTTTTATAAAACATCCACAACATAACTATGTAAACATTTACTATTAAATTTTATTAAAGATCAAAATAATTAATGATGTACACAAATATAAAAAGATCCAATTCATTCAACCATGAAAAGAGAGAAATGTCATTGCATAAAATGCATAAGGGGATTTGCATACCTAATGCCCACCAAGAACTCATGTCTTCCATAAACACCAAGATCAATGCCAACACCAACTCACCAACACTTCCCAATGCCTAAAATAGAAAATCCATTTAACAATGCAAAGAGAAAATGAAATTCATCTTAACAGCTTTCTTTTTAAAATAAATAAAACAAAGATGTGTTTTAAATTAAAAAAATTGAGTTTACCATTAACAAAAAGGAAAAAGTTCATTTTACTTTTAATAAAAAAGGGTTTGTTTTACCATTAATAAAAATAAATTATTTGATCAAAGCATACTTTGAATACCTCATATATGCATATCAAACACCCTCCACTCACACTAAACACACACCATTTATGTAAAATAAAGTTCCTTATAGATTGAATAAGGGTTCATTTTACAATTAATAGAATAAAGTTTTTTTTTACAATTAACAAAATAAATTATTACTTTACTAAAAATAGAAAAGGGTTAGTTTTACTAGAAATAGAAAAGTGTTAACTTTACCCTTATTCTATTTTTAGAAGAAATAGACAACCTTGTTTTGTTTATGGTAAAAAGAACCCTTATTCATTTTAGGTAAAATGAACCCTTTTCCTGTTTATGATAATAAACCCTTATCATGTTTAACCAAAAATAGAAAAGGATTCACTTTTCCAAGATTTGAAATGGGTGCATTTAAATAGTACAAGAAAAGGGTTCATTTTAATTGAAATAGAAACAAAAATAGAAAAAAATATTTTAACTAAAATAGAAACAAAAAATAGTATATTTTAACTAGAATAGAAATAAAAAGCGTTTGTTTAACTAAAATAAAATATATAAAATTATTCATTTTCACTAAAATAGAAACAAAAAGGGTTTGTTCTAATGCGAAAATACATTTGGTCTGATACGACCCTTTTGAATGTAATGTGGCTATTGAGATTATGGTCAATATAATAATATGGCTTTGTTCTAAATGTCCTGTTCAGGGGTGCAAACCCTAGTGTTATTTCCTTATATTTTATGGCAAATTTGTTCTTTGTATTTCATGCCATGATGTTTCTCTTGTTATTAAATGTTTGGGTATAAGGATATGATATCTCATGTTGTGCTTTTACATGAATATTCACTTCTCTGTAACTAATCCTCTAACAATGGCAAGATCTTCTCACAATGCTCACATAAAGGAGGGGCTCGGCGCCCGCGTGTGCCTCGGGTGAGTACCCAACACTCACTGGGTGATAGGTTGACGTGCATGGGGTTAGAAGTTAGTATATGGGTAAAAATGACTACATCTTGGTTCATTGTTGGGACCTCTTTTCAAAGTTTTTGTGAGAATGATGCGTGATGACAGAGCGCTTGACCTTGGACAATGTCAAGCATGGTTTAAGAACACGGATGATGATTTTACTCAAATATTTGGTACTAGACCTGATTTTGATGCACGTAGATGGGTAGAAGAACACCTGTATCATGAGTTGTATGAGACCTTATTTCACTAATTTCTAGTAGAGTTGTATAGATGGCTTTCTACGTGTGCATCTAGATCAAGCTGGTATTATAGAACTCATGTTTAGACCCAAGAGGAATATCAAGGGCTATAAGATGCTGATCTGACTTGGACATGTGTTGTTGATCATTGGTGGAAGAGAGTGCTGACCAGTTATACCCTAGAATACACTATTTCTACGTATTCTTATCCAGAGGTTGCTGAGTTTTAGTTCCTAAGGGATCCTAGAGGATCATTTTTGCATGTTATCCTTTTATCCATAAATATCCTAATCACTACACTAAGTTTGGAAGCATTCCCTATGATCGGTTAAGCTTCTGTGAGCGTTGGGTGAGGAAGCTAGGGTGGAGGAAGATGACAAACCTTGCAGTGGAAAAGGAGAGAAACGAGCGATGACTCAAGTATAGTGAAGCTCGTGAAAGGGAGTTGGCTAGACAATGTGAGGTTGTAGGAGTGATGGATCTATGGAGGCATATATTGCAGGAAGGGATTAAGGTTCACGTGGAGGATGTGGAGCTTGAGAAATCTATGCTACCTCATCTTGGCAAGCTTAGGAGAGAGACCCTTCAATGTCCGATGAGAGTTCATCACTTAGAGAAAGGAGAGCCATCAATGTGCATCTGAATCTACCTGGTGACTAACCCCTGGCACTTAGTCTTCCAAATCAAGAGATAAGTATTGCTAACCTAGTTGGCATTGGTAGGAGTGACCGATCTGTACTTAGGAGATATAATTTCTCATTTAGTACATCTATGGCTGCACAAACATTCCCTGTGTTTGGAGGGATATTGTCTGGAACAAAATTTGGGTAAAGTGTGGGTACACAAAGCTTGGGTATCACATCTAGAAGTGGTACGGGACACACATCTAGTAGTGGTGTAATATCACAAACTATTCGCATGCAATTAAGTGGGATGTTGGGAATGCTAGGCATGACCACTTCAGGCCCTTTACTGGATACATGAGGTGGATCTCGGTGGTATAGGAGTTGGAGGACCTCGACGATTTGGAGGATCTAATGGGTCAGTAGGGACAAGACCTGGTGGATCTAGTGGATTTGGTGGTGGAGGTAACATTAAAGGAAATCAAGGTTTTGGATTAGGTAGACAAGGACCTCAACCACGTCAGTAAGTATTTTTCAAGATTTCTTTGCACCTACTAGACTACAAAGGTGTTGAGGATGTTGCACAAAGCATGTACACAAGTGTGAATTGCTATGGCACGCAAAGGGGATCACTACCCCGAGTGAAAGGTGAGTCATTTTGCAACAACATTGCAAGGAAATGCACATAGTTAGTACCAGATATGACCCACATTAGACAATGGTAGATTACACCACACTACAAAATGCCTTCTTGGCTGAATTTCATATCCCTGAGTTTGAATAGAAGAGCATTAGCGCACTGAAGGAGATCTAGAAAGGAATGACAGAGAGTGTAGGGAATAAAACACATGTTTTAAAACTCTCTTATCAAAGATATCCTATGATATTCACCCCTCTTAGCATGCTTAGTGGTTTGTTAGAGGATTGATAACATCATTTAGGAGAGCGCTTTCACACAAGAATTTCACAGACCTGCAAGGCCTTAGAGGATACCTTGCACACTAAGGCTATCAGAAGCATGGATACCGATGTTATCCCATTCCTTGAGGCTTAGATTGCTGCAATGGCAAAACAACTGGAAGTGTTATTTGCAAAATTGACGCATGAGACTCGCAGTGGTCTATGGTGCATGGATTGTGAAGTAGAGGGGCATACAAAGGATAGTTTCCCTAGGAGATCGATACGCACCATGAAAATGGACTGTAAAATTTTCCACAAAGATCATGATGCAAGTAGATGTCCACTGCTACAACGCAAGATCTATAAGATTGTGTCTTTTATTGCAATATTTTCACCTAACTACCAATGACACCAAATATTGTAGATTGATTGACCAAATACATGATGTCATTGATATTTGTGTGCACCAGACCAGCCTAAAAAAATTCCAAGGATGATGGTTGTCACTATGAAGGGTGCACAGATGGATGGAGGGCACATGGAAGAGGTTTCGAGGAGGATTTTGTGGTCATGGAAACTATGGAGGAAGAAGTGAGTTCCCACATGGAACCTGTTACAACTGTGGATCTACGAAGCACTATAAGCGTGAATGCCCTGATCTGCTACAATGCTCTTGGTGTGGGAAGAAGCATAAGTATGAGGAGTTCCCGAGCTGTTTGAATATATGAGCCAACAACACCAAAAGGACAAATGTGTCGGGATGACAAGTGTGAGGAAGGTTGATTCACAATGGATGCTAAGGGTGGCATGTGGGTTGGAACTAGAGCATGTAATAGTTACAACGTGAGATGAGGTTGTGTGCACTAGGGAAGTAACAAGGTAAAGACTTGTTGGTTATTAGAGAAGAGGTGGTGCATGGAAAATATTTGGATCTTACTCATCAGAAAGAAGTGTATCAAGAAACCATGGATGTGATTCGAAGCCTACAAGGAGAGATCCAGTTCTTGAAAGAGTAGTCAAGACAGTTAGAGAAAAGGAAGAATGATGAGGCTCCAAAAAGGATTTGGATGAGGTTAGAGAAGTATGTAAAATGTTGAGGCAAGAGAATATCATCCCCTTGCTAGGAGAGTGGTTATAGGAGAAGGTACCACACGTTGGAGGAGGGCATGAGAAGAAGGTTCTGCATGTCAACCTTCCTCCCAAAACCTTGATTATGACAAGGAGATTAGCTTGAATTTTGTTGCATATAGGTGACTTCTGAGCAATATTTTGATTGACAAGGGCACGAAATTCAATGTTCTCACTCTAGATGCATAACATCAAATGGGAAGGCCCCCATTACAGTCATCTTCGAATGTGTTGTATACACTAACAAGATGAAGAAAATTCCCATTGGTGTCTTAAAGGATGTTGTTATCACTATCCAAAGGTAAAATTTCACTGGGGATTTGAAGTCTTGGCACTAGTCAAGGTAGACAAGTTTCCAGCATTACTTGGGTGCCCCTAGTGTTATAATAATATTGTTGACCTAAGGTTCAATAAGGGATACATAAGATTTGAGAAAAAGGAAGATCGGGCCATCATCCCCTTAACGATGGGAACTCAACACCCTATACTAAGCCCTTGGGAGAATAAGTTATTAACATGATCTATGTGCGCTCTATTAGGGACCCTGAGGTGATTCACCCTACAAAGGGAGTTATTCAATTTGAAGATGCCCAGTCCATGAGTGATACAACTAGTGTGGCTTGTGACAATTATGCACATAGGACTTATGAGTTAATTGGGAAACAATTAAGAGGCTCTGTTAGAATAGTGAAAAGGTGCGCTCACCAAACGCCCGGGAGGGAAGAAGTTACCAAGTTATTTTGGAGGAGCCAACATTGAGTATTTCTTATGAGAAATGGAGCCTTAGTGGAAAAATGAGGTCAAAAGAAGAGGGATGCTCAGCTATAACTTTCTTAGGACCATAATGCGTTGGTGGGCAACACATCACGATAGCCTTCTAGAGTGGCACAAGGTAAGAATCATGTTCTCTATTAGGTTATCCTGAAGTAATGCATCCACTGCAATACAAGACTACCATGGGAAGAAACCCACCTTGCTTCACATCCAAGAATGTGAGAAAGCATGGATGGAAGGCGCGAAGGCCTTGAAACCTTATTTATGCATGCATAAACCGTATCCCACCTTACAAGGTTGCGCACACATATAATATATTCACTTCGAGATGCACCATCAAACAAGAAATTGGTAGGAGTTCACGACTGACCTCCTTCAATCTTTTAAGTATCAGAGTAATAAACCATCGGTGGATAGGGAATTGCAGGTTGTTAAGTACCTAATGATTGGAGATAGTGCCATGGTAGAAGATAGAATACTGGAGTTATTGGGTGAACCTGGCTTGGAACCGCGCTTTGATGAGGAAGAGTCAAAAGAGATGTAGCTTGAGTGCGCATGCATGGAGAAAGAGAAGGGAAAGATGGTCTATGTGATATATGGAAAAGAGATGGATATTTTGGATGTTAACCATACTAAAGGTACATGTGAAGTTATTGATAGTGCTTTGATGAGCAAGCACGCACCTACCATGAGCCCATAAAAACAAATAAGGTTAACATTGGTTCAGAAACGGAACCTAAGGAGGCCACTATTAGAGACTATTGGTCAAAGAAGGAGGTTTCAAAGATTATTGATCTATTACATGATTTTAGGACTTATTTCCACATAGATACCATGAGCTTAAAGGTTTTCATCACTCCTTGGGAGAAATGAAAATCAAGTTAAAAGAGGGTGCGTGCCTGATTTGAAAGAGGCCTTATCAAATGAATCTGAATCTTCACATCAAAGTCTAGGAGGAGATAGAAAAAATGATCGCTTTAGGCATCATCAAAGCTGTGGAGGAATCATAATGGGTAAGCCCCATGGTCATCAATATTAAAAAGGATGGAAGGATAAGTATCTGTTTTGACTACAGGGACTTAAATGTGGTATGTGTAATTGATCCTTTTCCAAGTCTTTTTATCGAGGAGATCCTGGAAAGAGTGGTCGGGCGTGAAATCTATTCCTTCACGGATGGATTCTTAGGATACCATCAAGTTAGAATTACTAAATAATACCAATATAAGACAAAATTTTCCACTAAATGGAGAAGTTTTTCTTATACGGTCATGCCTTTTGACTAAAGAATGCACCTGCTATGTTTTTGTGCATAGTGGTCCGGTATTTCAGATTTTATCCATAAGTTCCCGCAACTCTACCTTGATGATTGGACAATATCTGGACTAGTGAAAGACCATTGTGACAATTTGAGATTGATGTTTGAGAGATGTCGGTAGTTGTGATTATCCCTTAACATTAAGAAATGTGGTTTTGTTACTCCATATGTAAGGAAGGTTTCTTTGGTGGATGCCGCCAAAGTTTTTGTTATTGTGGGATTGGGGGAGCCTACCAGTCAGAGCATAGTGCACGATTCCTTGGGCATACAGTACTACTACGAAAGTTTATCAAGGGGTATGCCAAGATTTCCATGCCATTGGAGAAGTTACTAAAACACAAGAGTGCCTTTCACTGGGGAGAGGCGCAACAGATGATGTTTGACACATTGAAGGATAAGCTCATCACTTGCACCCATATTATGTTTTCCCTCTTGGGATAAACCTTTCCATGTGCATGTTGATGCTTCAGGGATGACAATTGGAGCAGTCTTAGCATATCCTAGAGAAGGGATTGTTGACCACCCCTTGTGTTTTGCTAGCAAGAATTTAACACCAACAGAGAAGAACTACACCACTACTAAGCGCGAAGCACTATCGATGATCTACGTGCTACATAAGTTTAGGTAGTATCTGCTGGCAACACCCTTCATATTTTACATGGATCACATGGCATTGAATTACTTGGTGAACAAGCCTATTTTGTAAGGGTGCATATGTTGTGGGTCCTGTTGTTTCAAGAATTTGAGTTTATAGTTGTTGTGAAACTAGGAAAGAGTAACTCAAGGCCTAACCATTTGTCAAGAATTGACTCAAGGGAGGATGTGCAGAGCATTGAGGATGTTATGCTAGACGTGCAACTATTTAGGTTACGACGCACGCCCTTTGACTTAGAAGATATTGTTGTGTTTCTCAAAATGGGTGTGGCACTAGAAGGAATGAAAACTTTGGAAAGGAAACAATTAGCTATATGTGCCACACCCTACATGTTAATTAGTGGAGACTTATACAAGTTAGGCCATGATGAGGTTTTTACGCCAATGCGTGTTAGAACATGAGTGCATTGTAATCATGGAAGAAGAACATGGTGGGATTGCAGGAGGTCACTATGCATGGAATTCCATAATGTGGAAGATTCTACTCACAAGGATTTTGTGGGAGAGTATCTACCAGGATTGCATTGAATTTTGCAAGGCCTATGACCATTGCCAACACCTTGGCAAGCTAGGAAAAAGAGATGAGATGCCCTTGAGACCTATAGCCAATGTAGAACCATTTGAAAAATGGGAAATTGATTTTGTAGGACCAATTTCACTTACCACGTGAAGGATTGGTTCATGCTATATCATCACTTGCACTGATTACTTAACAAGGTGGATAGAGGCAACACCTATAAGGGATTGCACAGCCACAACATTTACTAAATTCTTATGGGAAAACACAATCAATAGGTATGTATGCCCTTTAAGCTTGACTAGTGATAGGGGTACACATTTTTTGAATGAAACAATCAGGATTTTGTTGGAAGAGTTCATGGTGGCCCATCATAATACTACCCATATCACCCACAAGCTAATGGAACTGCTGAGGCATTTAACAAAATTCTGAGTCACATGACAAAAATTTGTGATGTGGGAAGAAAGGATTGGAATGAAAAGGTATCATCCTATCTATGGGCATACATGATAACCTACAAGAGATTGAACAAGGCCACACCATTTCAGTTAGTGTTTAGCAAGGAGGCTATTTCACGGTTGAATTTATGCTACCATCGATGCGTATTACGTGTGTAAGAGGGTTAGCTGATGAACAAGCAATTCAAGAGCACATGGTGAATTTAATGTAGCTAGACAAAAGGCGATCACTTACTAGATGGAGTTAGAAAACCGAAAAGGAAAGATAAAAAGCATGACATGATCATCATATTAAAAACAAACAATTCAAGGTTGGGAAAATGGTTTTGTTATATGATTCCAAGTTTCTGCGCCATCCTGGGAAACTCAAATTCCATTGGTTAGGGCCATATATCATCTCGTACATCCTTGATTCAAGCACTTTCCGATTCAAGCGCTAGATGGAACATAGTAACCAGGTCATTTCAATGGGAGTAGGCTGAAGACCTACTATAAATAAGTCTTCCTTATGTTTATAAATAAGACAATATTGCCATTTAGCCTAGGATTTCCTTTTATGCTTTTCCTTTCCTATGTTTCCCTTTCTCGTTGCTTGTTCCTTTCTTTACATTATTTTTTTGCACGCCTTGTGCGCCTGGTAACCACTTGTTATTCAAAAGGTTCTGTATGTGCTTAGGACCACACATCTATTTTTGTGTGGGGTAGAGGAATGCGAAGTAAAATGGAAGCTGGTAGTAGAAGTCATGTTTCGTTTTCCCAGATTAAAAGCATGTAGTGTAGAAGAGTGCACGTAGAAAAGGTAGACATAAGGAATTTTGGTGTCATGATAGATTTATGAAGACCACGTACAAAGGATGAGAAGCGTAGGAATAACATGAGGTAGGTGAGGGAAAAAATCAGGTTAAGGATAGAAGAAGTGCCTTTGACATTGTAAGTGTGCATGTGAGGATCTTTAGTCAGTAAGGATTTTTGCACGCTAGAAGGTTATAAGGATTTTTTGCGTAAGATTGGGCACAAGGGTAAGAGCGCTTAAGGTTGGATTTAGTGAAAAAGTCACCTTTATTGCAAAAGTACATTGGTAGGTGGCATAACATTTATTATGGGAGAGAAGCAAAAGCTATAAGTAGAAGGTTGGGATACATTGTTATTACCTTGCATTTGTGATAAAGAAGAGCTCTTGCGAACTAGGGCATCCGTGAAGAAGATTTGTTTGAAGGAAAAAGTGTGAAGATTTGTGCGTGACTAGTGTGATTTGTGAACCAGGGTGGAAAAATAGGTACATGAGTATAGAGGAGAGGGTTGTTGGAATTTTTGAAACCCGTAAGAAAGTACGTCGTCTTGTGGAAGGAAGGATTTTTTCTAGGGTTAGGGTTTTGCAGCTAGGGCACAAGAGTAAGGGAATTTTTGTGAAGGAAGCCACAAATTTGAGCAGAGCGAGGAAGAGGAGAAAGGAGGAGTTTTTAGTAACCCGAAAAGGAGATGGAACCAAAGAAGGCAACCATTTCACCAAAGAATGGAAAGGGAAAAGGAAAACAAGTGGTTTCCACCAGTTTCAATGAGGAGTGGTATGCAGAGATGCAATACCCAGATGGCATGTTGCTCAAAAGAATGGGTATCCCATGTAAGGAAGATGATAGTGAGTGATTACAACCATCACAAAAGCACCATAGAGAAAGATATGACATTAGAACTGGTTCACCCGATAGACAAAAGGACACCAGAAGGGATGCCAATCTATGATGATGAAGTGAAGGTAAAATTGGAGAAGGCTAGGTTGTTACAACTTTATGAGTTGCCCTACTTTGGAAAACCCAAGTGACTATACCAATGGTTGATGTTGCGCATGCATGAGGACCACTTCTACTTCGCATACTAAAGGATGCACATAACCCCTCAACTAATCTCTAAGTTTACCTTTTTCTACGAAGGGGAGCCACTAGATGATGACTTGGAGGACAAGGAATCCATTAAGGAGATAGTCCAGGATTATGATTATAAAAAGGGCTCACGCTATTTTGATATCTCAGATATCTCTGACCCAATGATGAGGATGGATGCATGCTTGGTATCCAAGTTGAATGGGCAAGAGAGGTGGACACAAATAAACAAGGCCTGGTTGAATGTGTGCTAATTTTTTTTTAGAAGAAACCATTTATAACCTATCTAACTTCATTATAGAAGAAATCATCAGTGATCCGCACGAAGGAGAAAATATCATGTTTGGCAATGTCCTCCTCACCATCATTTTCTTAGAAATTAGAGTGCCCAATGGGCTAGAGAAGTTTGTATGGGAATATCTAGATGAAGACCCTTCCTCGCAAAGAGATTTGAAAAATACACTTGTGATACCATCACACCGCCAAAGGTGTGCCTAGAGAAATGGTACAAGAGGATGCATGATGCATTCGGGGCTGAATGGAGGATACCCAAACAATTACTAACGCTAGTGTAGGGAGAAGCCGAGTTTGTTATATACCAACATTTCGCATTGGAAAATTCATGCTTGTGATTGGACCAAGAGCCCATGGTGTAAACTACCTTTCTCCTTCACCGTACAATATTTCCAAGCAGGGGTCAATCGCTTCAAGGAGGCTAAAAGACTAAGGTTCAACCTCAACGAGGTGGATCAAGACCACCACGACCTACGAAGGAAGCTGGTATACCTTAAGAAGCGCGCTTATGTGGAGAAGTATGTCTCCCATGAGGTGTGCATGACAAAACCTATGATGCTTCCAATTGTTGTAAGCACTGCAGGCCGGGAGTGTATACCCGCATCGGACCAAGTAGGAGAAGGGTGCCTACTTGGAGATTGACGTCTCCATACCGAAGACCCCATTGGGAAGAAAAATCTGCACCAAAGAAGAGGGAAAGAGAAGAGGTGCCAGAGAAGAAGGCACCAAGTGTGCAAATAACACAATTTGTGGGCACACAGGAGTCAGGTGCAAAGCTGAGCACATATGCACGGAAGAAGAAGTCCCTCATTAAGGAAAAGGATAAATCACCTGAGGAAGAGGCGTTAGAGCAAAAGAGCCTCATGCATAAGAATAATCACCAAGGAAGGAGTTTTGTACTAAAGAAGAAGAGAAGGAAGAGTCTCATATATTTGAATCACTAGTTAGGAAGAAGAATAAGGTAGCGGAGAAGGAAGACTCAGAAGGAACAAAGATCTTGGATTCCTATAGAGGAAAGAGAGATAATGACGAGCATGAAGAGGCTCAGGACCATCTTGTTTATGATGTGCATGACTCCAAGGATGAGGGAAATGAAGAAAATGATGGGGAAGAGGAAGGTGCTCAAGGCAAAGGGGAGAGTGAGGAAGTGAATACAAAGGATCAAAGGACCCCAAGCCTCACCAAGGAGTAGATAGAAGATGCCATGGAAAGGGAAGTAGAGGGAATAATAAAGGATTTGGTGGAACAAGAGGTAGACCGTAACACTGATAAAGTGCTCAAGGAAATAGAAGAGGAAATCTTAGGAAAAGAGTATGGAAGCATGGGTGGAGATCCCAACTTAGCGGTAAGATTTCCAAAGGTAGCATGCATAGGAGGAAAATGTGTGGTAGTAGCGCAGGAGTAGGAAATGAGTTATATCAACAATCCAAATAAGGTACTGCGCGCGCTTCTAGAGTACCATGTCTACAGACCAACTCCTTACATGGTCTTCATTCGAAGAAGAAGGCATGTACCCACGAACAAGGAAGATGTTATCTTGGGCTTTTGAATCCCATGTTGATGAGCTCGAGTTTGAGGTAAGCAAGGGAAACTGATGAAAATACTAGATACCAATGGAGTGAACCCCCTAATAAATGCTCAATAGTTATCCGATGAGCAAGTCTGCAACACCCTCAACAAGGTATCGATTGAGGTTGAGGTGAGACTCTTCGAAGGAATGACAGGGTAAGGTTCCTAGAGGAAGAAATGGAGAAGAAGGAGGAACTCATTGAGAAGAGAAAGGATCTAAAGTAGGAAGATTTGATCAACGCACAGTTAAGGCATGAACTAAGGGAGGAGAAGGTGAAGGTGCATGAGGTGTACAAGAAGATTGAAATGATCATGGATGCCATCACTTTGAAACACCCAGACCTAGCACCACCTGAGTAGAAATATGAGTCAACCTTGCAATGCTTGGAAGACTTAACCCACATCCTTACCATGGAGAGGTGGCTGCTCGCTCTAGAATTAGCAGAAGAGGCATTGATGTACGGAGAAGAGGAAGATAAGTAGAATATCGGAGAGATAGTAACAAGATATTATGAGCTCCTTGATGTCAGTAAAGACCACCGCGTGGATAATGAGGCCATGTATAATAACTACACTAATAAAGATAGGGTAACAAACATACTAGTTGCTACGCATGAGATGAGTCTAAAGGAATACTAGGAGAATAATAAGGGGAATAGGGTAGAGTAAAATAAGATCCTAGCCGAGGTTGAAAGAAGATGGAGGAAATCAAAACCTTGCGAGGTTCAATCAAGAAACGTCTTAAGGAGTTGTATCCCCAGATCACCCATAGAATGGATACGCTAGACAACCTTAGTAAGAAGATCGAAGGGATTGTAGATACGCTAAATGCTAAGGGTAGTGAACTAAGTTTTGAGGAGGTAAGCGCTCTAGTGGGTGACCTACTTCAGTAGGCACAAGGTGAAGTGGACACTTGGGAAAAGATTGAGGTAATAATAAGAAAGGAGTTCCCACTCCTCTTGTAGCAGTAGCAATATCTCGATTCTTTCATTTCTTTTATTCTTCATTCTTCCATTCTTTAAATCTTCATTCAAATTGTCCAGATCCCACCATTCGTTATTCTTTGAAGGAGCAATATGTTTCCAAGGATGGAGAACAAGCTTAGTGTGGGGTGATGTTGGGCCTCGAAATATTGGCTAAGTACCAAAAGGTGCATGAGCACACGAGACCAATATGAAGAAGGGAGAGTGTGGATAAGTACACGGGATAAGGGTTTAAGATGGGTTTAGGAGAAACTAGGGTGCGCACGCAAGTTAATACACAGGTCTAAGGACTTAGCCATATTAATCTTTCTAGAAGGCACTTGAGGAAAAACGTGACCCGACTAGGCATGCCGAGTGGATAAGGTGTTATCCTAGAGACTTGGTGGTCAAGGAAAGAATATTCCACGCATGGAATATTCCTAGGAAGACATCATTACAAAAAGTGGAGAGCTTGGAGCAGAATAAGCATGCACCATTGGAGGACCACATTGACACTTGGCATCCGATCTGCTCCTAAAGAAAGGCATGATGGTGGGTGTTGATCCTATAATAAGATATGCTTGAGTAGAAGAACATAGAGAGAGAGAGAGACATGAAGGCATGAAGAGAGACACCAAGACATATAGCATGGGAAGAGCGAAGCTCTGCAGAGAATACTAGGAGGCCCTAGGAGTTGGGGTTCTCATTAGAGGACCGTAATTTGGTTGTAATTTGGTTGTTGAGACTATGATCAATATAAATATATGGCTCTATTCTGAATATCTGGTTCAAGGGTGCAAACCCTAGTGTTATTTCCTTATATTTTATGGCAGATTTGTTCTTTGTATTTCATGCCATGATGTTTCTCTTGTTATTAAATGCTTGGGTATAAGGATATGATAGCTCATGTTGTGCTTTTACATGAATATTCACTTCTCTACAACTAATCCTCTAACAATGGAAATATCTTCTCACAATGCTCACATAAAGGAGGGGCTAGGCACCCGCACGTAACTCGGGTGAGTGCCCAACACCTATTGGGTAATAGGCCGGCGTGCATGGGGTTAGAAGTTAGTATATGGGTAAAAATGACTACAAATATAAATAGAAAAGGGTTTATTTTAATAGAAATAGAAAGTAGTTCATTTTAATCGAAACATAATAGTTTTTATTGCAACTAAAACAAAAAAATTGTTTTAACTCATAGGTGAAAAACAAAAAAATTGTTTTAACTCAAATAGTTTATTTAAACTAAAACAAAAAAAAAAAAGGTTCACTTTAATTAAGTAGAAAAAAAAAGATCATTTAAAATGAAACAAAAACAAAAAGGGTTTGTTTTAACTAAAATAAGAACAAAAAGAATTCATTTTTAATCAAACAAAAACATAATTTGGTTTATTTTAACTAAAACAAAAACAAAAAGGGTTAATTTAAAAAAGGGGGTTATTCTAGATTAAATACAAATAAAAAGGGTTAAGGTTGTGATCAACACACCCCTCATTCATTTTTGGACAAGAAAATTGATCCCCTTTATTTATCAATTATAAAACTTGGTTTTAAATCCCTTTAATATGACCTGAAAGGCTTATGATCTTACATTTTGGTTAAACCCATGATGATCATCAATTTATTCATGAAAATAATAAAAATAATTTTTAATAATTTTTTGTATCTTTCAAAGTGTTTACAAAAATAAAATGGGTTTACCCTTTCTTAATTCCTTTATTATTTTCTCTTAAAAAAATCTCACTTGTGTATTTTAGTGTTTAACATGTTCACAAATCAAGAGAAATAAAATTCCTATAGATATATGGTTGATGGAAGCTAAATGGTCTTATCACATTCACTTGGTGCTTAAACATTACATTTTCTATTATCTTCAAACCGTCAAAAATACAAAGATATTTAAATTTTTGGAAGATTCAATAGTTCACCGATTTGAGCCAAGTATCCCTGTGGACACATGTTATAAATTATCTTGCACGAGAAAATACTTGGGTGGAGCTAAGAAAATTTAAGTCATGTGAAAGGAAGGAACACCGACGTGTGCTAAGTGTCACCCATAAACAAAAGAAGGAAATCCAAGAGAATAATTAACGTTGATGGTGGAAAAAATCATTCATTGGTAATTTAAGAGCTACGAAACTCAAGTTATCTAAAGACAAGGTATCAATTATTGAAAAGTGTCAATCACCTGGTGTAATCAATTTATGGAGGTCTAAGTAGAAATTTTGAGACTTCATGAGACATGGTGGAGTTATTGGATGTTGGTGTGAGTTATCCTATGTGTCCTCCACTCACATATGGAGGGTCATCTCACATGGGTTAGGTTTAGGGTTTGCTATTGAGTCATGCACTAGGGTTACTCAACACCCTATATGTATCCCTTCATTTGACATTTATGAGCATGCCAAGACACTCTCGTTGTCTTTCTCTACATGTGTAACTTTGTTCATTATGAACGTTATTCACTATTGTTGATCGATTCTTCCTTGTGATTACATTGGAGCCATTATGATTCAACCAGAGTATAAATTCATCGTGGTGCATAGTTTCTGATACGATTCGTCAACTCTTTCATGGTATCAGAGCTGAGATCGGGTAAACGTGCACTCATTTTTTTGAGTTGTGATTACTCTTTTTTTTCATTTTTTTAAAACTCCTCGTGCAAGTTTTCGATCATTATATTCTGGTTTTTCCTTGCTAACGTATTTAACTTCTTGCTCTTGGAAAGTTTTTTTCTGTGTTCTTCGTGCATGTGCAGGTATTCCTGAAGCTTTCAGGGGTTTTGTAGTCACATTTAGCTAACTGCAGCTAAATTTGAAGATCAGTTAAAATAGAGGTTTATTTTTCTAGTTTTTAAATTTTTATTAAACTTGAAATTTCTATATCTCTAGCTTTTTTTGGTCTCTCCTGTGTTTTTCTTAGTTTTTGCAGAGATTTAGGTCAACTTATACGGCTCGCCATTTGGTGTTTCCCAATCGGTTTTGTATTCGTCTCTGCCTACGTTTTTTCTTAGTCGTTTCTGCTTGGGTTCCATGCTGGTGTTTGTTTGTTTCTTTCCCACGGTTGTTTTTGGCTTTGCCTGGTTCTGACTTGGTTTCTCCCTGGGTCTGCGTGGTTTTGGTCTAGTGGTTTTGTTGTGTTCCAAACCGTGGTTTTGGCTCTCCAAACCATGGTCGTGGTATGCTCCCTGCCATGCCCTACGTGCTCTACCCCATATCTCCTAGCCACAGACCTGCCCAGCGTCCCTTCCCTGCAGCTGCTCCACCCATATCTCCTTAGCCACCGGTCTGCATACATGCATGGTCTACAGCTACGTGGTTGACTTCAAAAAAGGTGATTATTTTTTTGTGGTTTGCTTTTTTCCTTTTACCCCCGTAAGTTTATTTGGTAAGTAATTTTTAAACTTATTTCTATTTAAAAACTTCAAAAATATTTTTAAAAAATCTTTTACCAAAAACTTAAGCTTTTTAAGTATTTCATGTTTTAAGTTTTAAAAAGATTCCTTCAAACCGTTTTTTTAAAGTTTCTAACTTAGTATTTTACTTATTAAGTTTTTAAATTTTGTTTTTTAAAAACCGTAAGTTTTTAAAAAAATTCAAATTTGCTTTTTAAAAAAAGTGGAAACTTTTAAAAAGGGGGAGTATTTTTTTAATTTTAATTAGGATTTATTTATTAGATCTTAATTAGTTTTTTTAAATTAGGTTTTTAAAAAAATCTTAAATAATTCATCATATTTAATTAAGTTTTTAACTAGATATTAAATAATCGTAATTAATTAAATTAATTTTTTTATTTGCGATTATAATTCACGATTAGATAAGTTTTTAATAAAAAATCGTCTCTTAAATTAACATCATTATCATTTTTTTACAAACTCCTATAGCTTTCAAATTAGCTAAATTAGGCGTTCCAAAACGATAATTTTTAAACACGTTATTGTCGATTTTTTACTAATCGTGCGCTCAAGTGTGCAGTGACACTTTGAGCACCTATTTTCCTTCCGAGCACTTTTCCGACGTTCTGAAGATCATCGGACTCATCCTGAGTTCATCTAAACCATTGTATTTTTTACCCTTATTATTTCTTGTGACTAGTGAGCGCATCCGCCACAGTTTGCAGCAAGGGGGTATCATTTGTGACGTGAGATGCTTTTTCTCACAACTAGGATTTGATTTCGCCTCCTTCCTCATTTTTGCTATTGTGCTTGTGTACGGTGTCACTTTGCTTGCGCTCCACAAAACATGATTGTGGTCTCCTCTCTTGCGCATTATTACGCTAATTGCAAGGTGAGTTACCAAGTGTTTTACGACGCATGCTCGAGACCCGATTGTATTCAACGCACTAAACTATAAAGTGCCGAAATCGGGGGTTATTATATTGTCCTGGGTGGTTGTGTTTCTTTTCTGCATTTCTTCTCTCTCTCTCTCTCTCTTCATTATGGATGCACTTTCAATTCCTTTTCAACTTCTTTGAATGGAGATCGAAAATAATACTGAAACTAAGGGGTAAAGGGTTATTCCGCATCACCATGGGAATTGAGACTGAACCAGATGACGAACCTGAAAAATCTAAGTGGTTAAACCACAGTGATGAAGCTTTAGGTCTTCTTTGCATATCCGTTTCTCTTGACTTGCTATTCCACATTGAGTCATCTGAAACACCTAAGTCTGCGTAGACAACGTTAGATGAAATATTTGGACAACATGATGACATGAGAGCACATGAGTTAGAAAACGAACTACTAGGGTTAAATCCTAGTGATTTTGAAAACCTACAAGCATTCTTCTCGATTTTTTCCACACTAGATTGTTGTTAAAGAAATGTCAAGTAGAGAAGAAAGATGCTCAACCGATCTTGTTGATTCTCTCTAAGTTATGTCCCAATATTCATCTTTGTATCAAATTTTTATGCTACAAAAGCTTCCTTGGGCAACAATTGGAATATGCCCTCCTATGAATGTTTTTCATCCCAACTCATTCGAGAACAGGACAAACTCATTCAAATGGGGTCTCTCAAGTCCAAGTCACATGCCCTTGTAGCAAGTACTAGTAAGGAAAAGAAGACTGAAAAGAAGAAAGAAAAAAAGGATCAACCTAAGAAAGAAACCAAGACCGATACTAAAAATAACACGAACACTTCGACTTCTGAGCCTAGAGCACAGAAAGACAGGTATTTGTGTTCCTATTGTAAGAAGCTTGGTCATAAAGAGCATACATGTATGAGAAAACAAATTGATCACCTTACTCAATTACTTGAGAAAAATAAAATTGTTCTGAGTCTATAAAAAAATGCTCCAAAGGCTAAGTCTTCCACTCGCAAAAGGTTCTAAATCTAACAAGAAGAAAGGAAAGGTCCTCATAGCCGCAGAGTTTCTCCTTTATCGACATGGATTATAGATTCTTGTGCCTCACACCACATGGGTTCTTCACATGTTGAGTTTTCCAACTTCGAGCCTTGTGGAATGTCCCAAATCACGATGGGTAATGATACGACAGTGTCGGTTTCCGGTAGTGGATCGAGAGAGATGGATGGGGAACATTGAACCAAGTGTTGAGAATTCTTGATCTCTCTACCAATCTCCTATCGGTTTACCAAATTACTCACCTTAGTGAAGGAATGTGAGTGAAATTTGGTCCTAACTCGGTGAGTATTTGTGATCTTAATGAAGACACTACGGTGGGTGAAGGAAAGGTGGATCACCATTCATGGTTGTATACCTTTTCCCACTTTACTTCTGATTCTACGCCCATTGCTTTACTCACTCATGCAAATGAGGTTAGTAAGTTATGGCATGAGTGGTGTAGACATCTAAATTATCGCTACCTTGAACATATGAGCCAAAACGAAATGGTCAATGGGTTACCCCGCGTCAAGTTTTCTAAGGGTATTTGTGAGGGTTGTACCCTTGGAAAGAATCTTGAAAAGAACTTTGACAAAGGAAATTCCTGAGAGAGCTACTCGTCCTTTAGATCTTGTTCACAATGACATTTCTGATCCATTTATGTCTCCTTTGTTTACTGGAGCTCTTTATGTGCTTTGACCTTCATTGATGACTATTCGCATATACTTGGGTATATTTTCTTAAGATTAAGTCTAAAGTCTTTGAACATTTTCAAGACTTTAAGGCTCTTCTTTTGAGAAATAGGCGGAACGATCTATCAAGGTTCTTCTAATCGACAATGGAGGTGAATATGTAAACAATAGGTTCATGGATTTATGTACTTTTGAAGGGATCTCCTTAACATACAGATTCAGATACAACCTTCGCATAATGGAGTAACAAAAAGAAAGAATCGTACTCAAGGAGATGGCCACTTGTATGATTCACTCAAGTCTCTTCCTCCATAGTATTGGGCAAGCAGTGAATTGTGCTAATTACATTCGTAATCATGTTCCACATAAGGCAAGAGAGGATGACACCCTTTGAAGCCTTGTTTGGATGCAAACCTGATGTTAAGCACTTTCGAGTCTTCAGATCCAAGGCTATGGCTCGGATTCCCAAGAAGAAACGCAAGGCTTTGGAACCAAAATACAAACCTTGTATCTTTGTAGGGTATCCTGATGGCGTGAAGGGATATCGATTGATGAATCTTACTTCTCATGAGCTGTATATTGAGAGAAGTGTTAAGTTCAATGAGTCTTCTTTGACTTCTACTTCTCCACCTATTGAGGTTCTTCACTCACACCGATTGATTCGACTCATTAGATGATGATATTGTTGAGTGTGCTCCTCTTCCGATTATCCCGACCATCGACCTATGAGTCTTCTAATTCTGATAGTAGTGATGATGAGGAATATGACCCTTCTCACTCAAGTGAAGAATCTTCCAACTCGAGCCTAATCCTCTCGGGTCCTCTTTGGGCTAGGAAAACTTTGCAAAGTGTTGGAGATTTAGTTGGAGATACTTCAGATATGAGACGTACTTTCTTAGATTTCGTTGGACCCCACTCCTTATTTTCCTCTGCTTCTGATCCATAGTCCTTTCGGGAGGCTTTTGGTATTCCTGAGTGGGATTCTACCATTGATGAGGAGTATTCCTCTCTCATGAAGAACGATACTTGGGATCTCACCCCTCTTCTAAAAGGAAGAAAAATCGTTTGGTGTAAGTGGGTGTTCAAACAAAGTATGGAGTAGATGGAGACATCGAAAATTTTAAAGCATGATTAGTAGCTAAGGGTTTCTCCCAGATAGTTGGGGTTGATTATACTGAAACGTTTTCTCCGGTTATGAAGATGACTTCTATTCGGCTGACCCTTTCCATTGCTGCAACAAACAGATGGAAAGTCCATCAAATAGACATTAAGAGTGCCTTCCTTCATGGTGACCTAGAGGAAGATATCTACATGGAACAACCTCCGGTTATGTCCATGATCCCTCCCTCGTTTGTAAGTTAAAGAAGTCTCTTTATGGCCTTAAACAAGCCCCTCGGGCTTGGTATGCCAAAATGGACTCCTTTTTACTTACATCAAGGTTTACTAGGTGTCACTCTGATCCAAATATTTATATTCTATGACAAGATGACTCCATACTCATTCTTGTTCTCTATGTTGATGACTTATTGATCACAGGTAGTTCTTCCTCTATTATTGATTTTGTGAATATCACCTTGGCCAACAGGTTTTCCATGACTGACTTAGGTCTGCTTCATTACTTTCTTAGGATCTAGATTTCACAATCTGACTGGAATTTTGATTTCGCAACCTAAGTATGCTCTTGATTTGCTATCTCGTTTTCAAGTGTCTAATTGCAAGTCTTCCCTACTCCTTTTCTTTTTGGGGTTAAGTTGGTTTCTAATTGCTCTACTCCCTTTGTTGAGTGTACCCTTTATCGATAGTTGGTGGGGAGATTAATTTACTTGACTCACACTCATTGGATTTATTGTATGCTATTGGGATCATGTCTAGATTCATGTAAGAGCCACATGAGCTGCATTGGAAAGTAACTAAATGGATCTTTTATTATGTTCATGGCACCTATACGATGGCATTCACTATCATGGAGGGGTTGATATTGACTTGATTGGGTTCACGATTTCGATTGGGCTGGTGACTTAGATCATCGAAAATCTACTTCTGGCTACAATTTCTCTCTTGGTTTGGGTCCTATTAGTTGGTCTAGCAAGAAGTAGAATGTAATTGTGATATCATCTACAGAGGCAGAATACAGAGGAGTAGTTAATGCTGCCATAGAAGCTATTTGGATACAGGGTATTCTGACAGAGTTTGGCATCCACTTTCGGTGGCCTACCATTATCTATTGTGATAACATGAGCACTATCTCTATTTGTAGAAATCTAGTTCAACATTAGCGGATGAAGCACATTGATATCCATATGCACTTCATACAAGAGCTTATTCATGATGGTATCATTGACATTCAGTACATTCAGACAACTGATAAGATTGCAAATTTATTTACCAAGCCCTTCACTAAGATGAAGTTTCTTCACTTACGGTCTCTTCTTGGGGTGAGGTCTTCTGACAGCTTCTCATCTTCTTCGGGCTATGTAGTCCTTTTTTTCTTCTTCTTATAGGAATATGTTTTTATATATGGGCACCTTATTAGGCTTTTAGTTTCCGGGCACCATTAACACATCTTTCTTAGTTGTCTAGGAGTGTCTTCTCTTTCCATCTAGACTCATCATAGCTATTACCCCAACTTCGATGAAGGGGGTGTTGGTGTGAGTTATCCTATGTGTCCTCCACTCACATATGGAGGGTCATCTCACATGGGTTAGGTTTAGGGTTTGCTATTGAGTCATGCACTAGGGTTACTCAGCACCCTATATGTATCCCTTCATTTGACATTTATGAGCATGCCAAGACACTCCACTGTCTTTCTCTACATGTGCAAGCTTTGTTCTGTTATGCAAGTTATTCAGTTGTTGATCGATTCTTCCTTGTGATTACGTTGGAGCCATTACGATTCAACCAGAGTGCAACTTCATCATGGTGCATAGTTTCCGATACAATTCAGTCAACTCTTTCATTGGATGCCACGTGTCTCCCATCAATGTCTCCCATGTGTGTAACACACCAAAACCAAAAAATTACAAAGAGCCACTAAAACAATTGAGGTTGCATCGTATTGATCACTAAAGCTAATGTTTCAAAAGAGAAAATGAAATCGGAAAGACATACATGGAGGTTATCCACCTGGACCAACCACAAAGATAAATTCTTAAGTCTCTTTTGTTTAAGCCAAGCATATGTGGATAATTAGAGTCAAAAGGTAAACAAGTGAAGCCTTTTGTAAGGAGAAATAGATTCAAGTTAGTATGTAGAATCAACTTTATTAAAAGTTCAATCAAAGATTAAAATGACTAAATATTTATTAAATTAAAAATGTTTGTTTAATAGATAGAGATAAACAAAGAATCCAGAGACTAGATTTAAATGGAAAATTAATCTTTAAAGATCATATCCAAGCCATTTCTTTATCGGAGAAGATTGATAAGGATGGAAAAATTAAAAAATCCAATTGGACTTTGATCCAAGTCTATAATCATTAAATATGAAAGCAAACACAAAGGATAAACAAATAAGTGTATTTCATAGTTAAAAAAGCATGTAAAAGACAAAATGGTTATTTCTCTAAGTACCTTCTGGGAATATTTTATCCATGCAGATTAGACCTACTAGTTGTTCTTAAAATAGAAATGAGTGGTTATTATTATTTTTAGAGGTTTTTTAGGGGGATCATTGTAGTTTATGGCAACCTTTTCCTAAAATATTTCTTTTCCAGTTGTTATCTTATTTTCCTTTTAGTTTTTCTCACTTTTTTAGAATAGGGTTTTTCTAGAAGATTTGAAATCGTGTAAAGCTTGTGGTTGAGTTCCATACCTATAAATGTATATAATTTATTGTAAAATGAATCATAGTTGTAATTTCAATACAAAGGAAGAACTTTGTATGTATTTTCACATGTTTGTAAGATGTATCATTGTTTTAACTGAGAGTTCATGTCCTAGAGGCTTAAAGAACAAATATTTGTCATTATTAAGTAGAGTTTGCACTTTTAGTTTCATTTAAATTATTCTAGGTAAGAGATTGAGCATATGCTACTCCCATTTTAATGATTTTATGTTTCTTGCATTTTATTTCTTTGATGTAATTTGAAATCACAATTATTAGATGTTTTAGAGATGTTAGTAAATGGATAATTATTGTGTTTTCTTGTTGAATCTGTTAGCTCAATCTAATGTTATGTATACTAAGCCATTTCATGAAATTTTGAATGCATAAAAACTAATTTATTAGATTTTATAGGGCCATGTTCCTATTTCTTGTTTCTTTTGGATGATTTCCCAAAGTTTATGCCAAAATGATCCAACGTTGTTTCTTGTATTCTCTAGTTTTGTGTGTGATTTGAATGATATTAGGTTATTTTCTATACTTCAAATAAATGAGAGAGAGAGAGAGTCTAGTGTTTTCCCCTACCCTTCACTCGTTTTTGAGTTTTTTAATGAGATTCAAAGCACTATGAACCATTGTAAATATCAGTTAGTTGAGATCCATTCAGATCAAGATATTTAGATCCACACCTAAAGATATAATAATATTTTTTTCCCAAACACATTAGTCCCTCCGCATGTTAATAGTTGGTCATATAGTCTCAAGACTAAAGCTATATGTCCCAAAGTATTCTATACCTTGAATCCAATGTCCAAAAAGGGCTTTAAATGAGTAGGGGAGTAATTAAAACTTATTTCCCCCTTTTATCTTCATTTGATTCATGTGTGCCAAATACTTCGCATCAATAGTGATTTTTGGTGTTAGAAAGAAGGTTGTTTGAACTCATATTTTAGATCTATCTTGTGAAGAAGGTGGGCCTATTTTATCTTTTGGGTTTTGTGAAACTGGTATTAATCATAAATTATTTCTTGTGAGTTAGTTGATCATTTGTAAACTAGAGTTTAGAGATTTCTTTTTAAAATTCATTTAAATATGTTATCTTCCTCTCTTCCTCATATTTCAGATTTGTTATTAAGTTGATTTTATTTTTAAATTTTCTCTTGTTATTCCAATCTTTAGATCTGTTGTTAATATGGTTTTATTTTGAGATTTAATTCATAGAAATCATTTGATTTGTTGTGCTCTTTTACTCATTCCCATTTCTTATGTGCTTCAACACACAATAACGAAGAGTTTATGTTTTCATCTGATTTTTTCTTTACTTAGTTCTTCTTCCAAATATTATAAATTCATAAAACTAATGATGTCTTGGATGGGATATACTCTCAATTAATTTTAATAATGTACACAAATTTACTAAATATGATTTTACATTTTTTAAAACCAAATTTGATAGTTGTAGGACTACTAAGAAGCATGCTCTTTCTTTAAAGAATGTTTTAAGTGTATTGAATGTGTACCATGAATATGTGGCTTGTAGGTTGTTCCCATTTACTTTAAATGATATTGAATATGAGAGAATTTTGAGACTAACCCATGGTTCAATTTCCATATGGAAGGAATTATAAGATGCATTCATTGAAAATTTTAGACATCTCATAGATCTATTCACAATCATAAATCAATTGGTCACAATCAAAAGGAAGCCTCATGAGTCACTTATAGGTTTAAATATCAAATTTCATGAGATCCTTAGCATCATTCCAACAAACCATTTACCTCGAGAGGAAAAAAATTTCAGAAAATTTCATTCATGCTTTAGATTCACTCTTATCCACATTTATACAAAATTTTGGTCTAAAATCATTAGTTTCAACCTATACATAAACACTCACACTAGAAATGCAATTATCTTCTCATTGAACCAATGTTGTTCCCTTTTAAATGTTGTCCAAAATTCCCATAATATTCAAATAGATCTTAATCCTCTCATGTTTTCTCATTAAAATCATAACTTTATGTAAAGGCCCATTATTGAGTAACTAATAAATCAACATGTTGAGCTAGTCAATGTATATATTGTAGACGAGATTTAATATATTCAAAGTTATAGCTATTCTAGTAATTTTGATTATCGAGAATGATGTAGAGGAGATTCATGAGCTGCATGAGGAGAAAGAACAATAAAATGGGAAATAAATAATGTTTTTCTTTGAATCATACTCTAAATTTATTTTAGAAACTAATTTAATAATAAAAAATTCTGATTTTTTAAATGAAAATGTTATTAATGCATGCATTTTTTATAGATATGGAGAAGCTTATTGAGCCTAAACAACAAGAAAATATGCTGGAGTTTAATTTTATAGAGATAAATTTTTTTGATGTGGTGAGTGTGGATGAATAACAAAGAGAGATGGTAGAGATCATTTCTATAGATTCTGAACTACCTTTTGTGGATGAACACCTATACAAGATTGACAAGGAAGAATATAAAATATTTTCTAAAGAAACCATGATAGAAGAAGAGGTGAAATACATGATGTCATATGAAGAGTAAAAATTTGAGAAATAAAAGAGGAATACCTAATGTCACAATTTGTAGAAATAGAAAAAGAGTGGATGGATACACTCTTTGGAAATGAGGTGACAAAGAAAGTATAAGTTGAAGTAGCTGTTCAGAAAAAATTATATAAACAAAAACTTATATAAGAGTTGATTCCTATGGATTCAACATTCTCACAAACCACTAAGATTGAGGCATTTAAGAGTTCCAATAAATTCAATAGATTGATTTTGATAGAAACTCTTTTTAAACAAATGTTTTTTTGTTTTTAAAGAGAAAACAAAAATCCTTTTAGTAGAGATGTTCATTCTGCTAGATTTTTGGTTGACTCAATACAAGGATGTAGATAAATTTGTAAGGACTATCAAGTATGAAATAAGATGTTTCCTTGCAATGTAAAGTGTCTAATTCAATACTTTCAAGTTCATCCACCACCTTTATTGTATAGTTATTTGTTTTAGAACTATGTAGTCTTCCTTACTTTCATGGAGTAGTTTAATTTGACAAAGTGATAAGAATAAGTACCATAGAGCTCAGAATCTAGTTTCTAAACTACTATTTTTTTTTTTAAAAATGGTTGAGATTAAGAGGGTCAAATGTGGTGTGCACACAAAGTATGTCTATTTTTGTGTCAAAAAGATAAGAACCTATTGTGTGTGCGCCCCCCCATTTTTTGAGTTCTATAAAAAAATTCAAATCCCTTTGGTAGAAAGTTAGCTAAGACCATGTATGAGGTCCCATTAATTTTTCATAATTTTTGGATGAATGTATAATTTTTTTATTAATTTTCAAAGTGCACATATCCCAAAAATGAAATATTTGTGTGTGCACCCCCATAACTTTGAGAAAAAAAAATTCATTTTTAGTTTTTTTTTTTTTGCATGTAGAATGGAGTTTAGAAAAAACCACTTTTTTAAAAAAAAAAATGGATGAAAAAATCGTAAATTGTGCACCAAAATGTATGCATAGGTTTTTGCAAGAAAACAAGGCACTAGTAAAAGAAAATATGGATGAAAGCCTTAAACTAATCGGATTTTAGAAAGAATTATATCATCATCAAGGTAAAACCGAGCTTGACATCATAGTAGAATTTATTTTTGAATATTATGTTTTAATGCATGAGATATTGGGGTGCACACATGAAATTTTGATGTTTTTTGTCAAACACGGTTTTAATCACATGCAAAAACAGTCCAAACCTTTGGTTTGGTAATCCAAGGCAAATCCAAGCCTATGGATTGGGAATTTCAAACCCAAAAAAGGTGAAACATGAGCACATTATAACACTCGCGTTATAATGCGTCTCGTTTTTGTGTGTGTAAATGTGTTATGTGGTATATGTGTTTGTGGCATGCTTTTATTTACAAAAATATTTTAAAATAAAATAAGTTTTTTTTATTATTATTTATATTTTATTATTTCTTATACTTTAAATTTATTTTAGTAAATATAAGATGTTAGGGTCACTCTGCACCTTATGGAACTAGTCTCACAACTCCATCTGTCATGGTTTAGAAGATAGTTTTTCAGATTCTAATCTAGTCAGTACATAGGTATTTTTTCAAGATTTCAACATTCAACATTCAAGCTTTTAGGGTTTAAATTATACAATCGATATCTATTTTGTGAAAGAATATAGTCATTGTTTAGGTTTTGGGGCCTTTTGGATTGGTTATTGACATTTTAGGAGTGTTTAGGAAGATTTAGGAAAGGTTTACTCATTCAAGGGAAATCTTCTCAACAACGGGTTTTCTAGGTGCAAGGAACAAACACTCTAATGGTGAAATTTGACTTCTTCGGATGATTTTGGGAGCTCCATAAGGAGTTAGGAGGAAAATAAATAGGCTTGGAAAGATATGTGAATCCTATACATGTTGGTAACATTCATTTTTCTCTAAGACTTGAAGGTTTCATGAATAATTTCAAGATAGTGTAGCTACCCCTTTTGGTTCCAGACAAAAATGGCCCTAAATTTGTAAGCACTAAAGATATGATCACCACATGGTGATAGGTTAATATTTGTAAATGTTGATAAGTACCTCTGGGAATGGGTACTATCATAAATAGACTATTTTTACCATGGGTAAGGATCTCATGAGGATGGGGCCAATTTTTGTGAGTTGAAAACACCTTCCTAACACCCCAGATTGTGTTTTTGAGTGATGAAACTTCTAACATAAACTTTAAACCCTAAACCCTAAACCCTAAACCCTAAACCATAAACCATAAACCAAACCCTAAAAACCTAAACCCTAAACCTAAACCCTAAACCCCTAACCTAAACCCCTAAACCCTAAACCCTAAACCCTAACCAACCCTAAACCCTAAAACCCTAAACCCTAAACCCTAAACCATAAACCTAACCTAAACCCTAAACCCCTAAACCCCTAAACCCTAAAAACCCTAAACCCTAAACCTAAACCCTAAACCCTAAACCCTAAACACTAAACCCTTAACCCTAAAACCTAAACCCTAAACCTTAAACATTAAACCCATAACCCTAAGCCCTAAGCCCTAAACCTAAACCATGAGCCCTAAATGCTAAACCATAAACCCTAAACCCTAAACCCTAAACCCTAAACCCTAAACCCTAAACCCTAAACCTAAACCCTAAACCCTAAACAATAAACCTAAACCCTAAACCCTAAACCCTAAACCTAATCCTTGAATAGTTATGAGCTAATCAAACACCCTCTAGGATAGTTCAAGAAATATATTAAGCATCTAGAGGTGATGTCAAAGAATCTTGAAGTGTTGGAGGTAATTTAGGAAGATTTAGGAATATTGTTTAGGGCTTAGGGTTTAGGGTTTAGGGTTAGGGGTTTAGGGTTTAGGGTTTAGGGCTCATGGTTTAGGGTTTGGTTTAGGGTTTAGGGTTTAGGGTTTGGTTTAAAATAGGGTTTAGGGTTTAGGGTTTAGGGTTTAGTGGTTTAGGGTTTAGGGTTTAGGTTTAGGTTTAAGGGTTTAGGGTTTAGGGTTTAGGGTTTAGGGTTTAGGGTTTAGGGTTTAGGGTTTAGGGTTTAGGGTTTAGGTTTTAGGGTTTAGGGTTTAGGGTTTGGTGGTTAGGGGTTTAGGGTTTAGGGTTTAGGGTTTAGGTTTAGGGTTTTTAGGTTTTTAGGGGTTTAGGGTTTATTAGGTTTAGGGTTTAGGGTTTAGGTTTAGGGTTTAGGGGGGTTTAGGTTTAGGGTTTAGGGTTTAGTTTAGGGTTTAGGGTTTAGGGTTTAGGGTTTAGGGTTTAGGGTTTAGGGGGTTTAGGGTTTAGGGTAAGGGTTTAGGGTTTAGGGTTTAGGGTTTAGGGTTTAGGTTTAGGGTTTAGGATTTATATTTTTAGGGTTTAGGGTTTAGGGTTTAGGGATGGCTTAGGGTTTAAGTTTTAAGGTTTAGGGTTAGGGTTTAGGGTTTAGGGTTTAGGGTTTTAGGATTTAGGTTTTAGGTTTTAGGTTTAGGGTTTATGGCTTATGGCTTAGGGTTTAGGGTTTAGGGTTCAAGGTGGTAAAAATAGGGTTTAGGATTTAGGGTTTAGGTTTTAGGGTTTAAGGTTTAGGATTTAGGGTTTAGGGATTACAACTTAGGGCTTAGGTGTAGGATCGATGATACCTTTCCAGGTGCAGCTCCCCTCTTGAGGATCATATTCATATTCAATGTATCATCATCGAAGAGGGAAACTCCCCTGTCAAATTGGTTATTCAATATGACATGGAAGATGAGTAAAGAAAATGAAAGATGGAGAATTAGATTTTTTTCATTAGTAATAAGTATCAACAAGACTAATATGACTAATATGGCTTCCGACTACTCGACTAGGAGGGCATGACAATATTAGGACCATATTTCCTAGTCTCATGCCTAGAACCATCATTGAGTCTGCTTGTGTAAAATAAACATAGTGATAGGGGTATGGCTAAGAACACAAAGGAGTTATCAATCACCTAGTAAATATTTCTTGTTTAGTTCTGAATGGGAGTCAGTTGGCCTATGGCTTAGTGACCTTCCATTCATTGATAATTCCTTCTATGATAAACCCATGGATGCTTTCAAAAGTGCCTTAAAAAATATAGGGGTAGTCATCAAGCCTAATGAAGGGTGTGATGTGATGTGTCAAAACTATATATTCACAAGAACCTCTTCTTCCTTGAAAGTCCTGGTTTGTCTTAGTAATGATGTCTCCTTATATCCAAGGATCGAGGACTACTGGGGTCTGTGGCAGGATTGGACATTCAAGAATCATCGAGTGTCTGAATCAGAATGTCATTACATCTGGAGAAACATTCTCAAACGTTGGAGTAATGCATCTTGGAAAATAAAATTGAACCTCATAAATCCTCTCAAATTTCTAGTCTAGGTCATGTTCCTAGTCCTGTAGTGGGTATCAAAAAAAAAAAGAAAAAAATTTGACTAGAATTACTTACGAAATGCATTCCTTCACTTTGAAGCTTATCTTTATAAATGTAATTTGGCTTTCCAAGTTCTCCATATTTGCCAAATTTGGGGTGAATTGACATTCTTGGACCTCTAAAGGCATGAAGAAAATGGTGAGTTCATTTCCTCCAACCTTTCTTGAAGTGAATTTAAATGAAATGAAATTTGGAATTTGGAGGTGGCACGTGGTAGACATTGATTGTCCTACCACCAATTTTGAGTGACAAAACTTCTAACATGAACTTTAAACCCTAAACCCTAAACCCTAAACCCTAAACCATAAACTAAACCCTAAACCCTAAACCTAAACCCTAAACCTAAACCTAAACCCTAAACCCTAACCTAAACCCTAAACCTAAACCCTAAACCCTAAACCCTAAACCCTAAACCCTAAACCCTAAACCCTAAACCCTAAACCCTAAACCTAAACCCTAAACCCTAAAACCTAAACCCTAAACCTAAACCCTAATTACCAAAAATTTGAGCCCTAAACCCTAAACCCTGAACCTTGAACCTTGAGACCTATACCCTAAACACTCAACCTTAAGCCCTAAGCCCTAAACCTTAAACCCTAAACCCTAAACCCTAAACCTAAAACCTAAACCTAAACCCTAAACCCTAAACCCTAAACCTGAACCTATAAACCCTAAACCCTAAACCTAAACCCTAAACCCTAAACCCTAAATTTTAAACCTTGAACACTAAAAATACTTGTTGGAAAGACTTCTAAAAAAATATACTAATGAGAATGATTGAAATTGGTACAAAAATTTTGAAGGAGGAAATTTCAGATATCCAAAAAAATTGGTACAACCCTTTTCTAAGAAACCCCTTCCTCTGCGGGAAGCTTGCACAAAGAAATGTTACCCAATACAACTATCTTCTTTTTCCCATCACATGGGAACTATTTCACTCACTGTAATGTTTTGTGTCTTACCCATTCTTATTAGTATTGACAGAGAGTATTCAACTAAAAAGGGTTCATCTACTTCATAGGCATAACATTCAAAGAGAGTCATCACAATTTGATGCCTTTCATCTGTTGATATTTTGAAGGAGGGAAATGCCAGATATCCAAGATTAATTTGTACAAAGAAATGTTACCCAATACAACTATCTCCTTTTTTTTCTATAGCTTGTGAAATATTTGAGCTCCAAGAGTGTTATAAATTGAGAATAACAAGTCCAGTGGTATTTTTGGGTTTGATTGATTAGGATACCACTTCAAATTTGATCATTTTTATGCTCTTTTGAATAATTATTTCATTTTTATAGTTTAGACTCCAATACTTGAACATCTATGTGGCAACGACCATATCTATCATGAGAAATGTGAAGTTTCTGAGTATGCATAATCCTTACCGAGTTAGTGAGACAAACCAGACACTTTCAAGGAAGAAGAGGTTCTTGTGAATATGAACATGTATCAAAGTGAATCATGAATGTGAATATGAGAATGTGGTTATTTTTTCCAGCTTTAATGGGTCTCTAGCTTGCATAATACCATACATGGAAATATGAGAAATGTGAAATTTGTTTCAGAGTGTGAAGAAATTGACATTCAATAACAAAAAGTATATGTGGGGAGAAACATGTTTGGCAGAGATGTGTAATATATAAGGTTTGTCAATCCTTATAGTGCAAAAGATCAAGAGTAGTTTTCACTTTGTAATCACTATTGTAGACTGAAGATCAAGTGCAAAAGATCAATACCATTAGAGTGTTTGTTCCCTAAACATTGAACCCTAAATCCTAAACCCTAACCCCTGAGCCCTAAACCCTAAATCATGGACCCTAAACCTTGAACCCTAAAACCTAAACCTTAAACCCTAGGCTCTAAACCTAAACCCTAAACCTAAAACCTTAAACCCTAAACCCTTAACCCTAAACCCTAAACCCTAAACCTAAACCTTAAACCCTAAACCTAAACCCTAAACCCTAAACCCTACCCTAAACATTGAGCCCTTAACCCTAAACCATGAACACTAAACACTAAACCCTAAACCCTAAACCCTAAACACTAAAACCTAAACCCTAAACCATGAACCTAAACCCTAAACCCTGAACATTGATCCCTAAGTTCCCTAAACCATAAACCTTAAACCCTAAACCCTTAAACCCTTAACCCTAAACACTCAACCCTTAACCATGCAACATTACCAACAAAGGAGTTTATACTGGTATTATGGTTGGATGAGGGTCAATCTCGAGGATCATATTCATATTTGGTGTATCGTCATCGAAGAGGGCAGCTCCCCTGTCAAATCGGTTATTCAATATGATGTGGAAGATGAGAAAAGAAAATGAAATATGGAGAATTATATTTCATGGGTAATTAGTACTAAGTATCAACAAGACTAATATGGCTTCGACTACTCGACTAGGAGGGCATGACAATATTAGGACCATATTTCCTAGTCTCGTGCCTAGAACCATCATTGAGTCTGCTTGTACAAAATAAGCATAACAACATGGGAATGGCTAAGAACACACATGGGTTATCAATCACCTAGTAAATATTTCTTGTTTAGTTCTTGAATGGGAGTCAGTTGCCTATGGCTTAGTGACCTTCTATTCATTGATAATTCCTTCTATGATAAACCCATGGATGCTTTCAAAAGCACCTTCAAAAAGATAGGGGTAGTCATCAATCCTAGTGAAGGGAGTGATGTGATTTCCAAACAACTTGAAATGCATACAAATTTAGAGGTCATAACATGAATTTACAAATATCTCTATCATTATAAATGGAAGCCAAGTAATGTGTCTCCCTGTATCCAAAGATCGAGGACTACTGGGGTCTATGGCAGGATTGGACATTCAGGAATCATCGAGTGTCTGAATCAAAATGTTGTTGCATCTGAGAAACATTCTCAAACATTGGATTAATGCATCTTGGAAAATAAAATTGAACCTCATAAATCCTCTCAAATTGCTAGTCTAGGTCTAGTCTAGGTCATGTTCCTGGTCTTGTTTCTATTTTGAGTTTTGGTTCTAGTTGTGGTCATCAAATATGGAAGTTTTAGGAAAGGAATCCACACTTGAATAATTATTCCCATTTAGATTGTTGGAAATGCCAATGGCAGTGGCAAGTGCCTGTGGAATTCGGTTGGTGGAAGGTGGGGTTGTGCCCTTGTTGGTTTTTTCTCATGGCGTCATTGGTAGCCTTTTTGGTATTATCGAGAGAGAACTCCCCATGCTTGTGTGATAAGTTTAAAATCTCCCTCGGCTCTTGGGAACTTGTTTTTATCAAGATGCAATAACAAGGCTAGTTTTAGCGGGTATTAACAAAAAAAGAAAATAATTTTGATTGGAATTACTTACAAAATGCATTCCTTCACTTTGAGCTTATCTTTATAAATGTAATTCGGCTTTCCAAGTTCTCCATATTTTCCAAATTTGGGTCGAATTGACATTCTGACCTCTAAAAGCATGAAGAAAATGGTGAGTTCATTTCCCCAACCTTTCTTGAAGTGAATTTAAATGAAATGAAATTTGGAATTTGGAGGTGGCACATGGTAGACATTGATTGTCCTACCACATATTTACTTATTGATGATTAATTGTTATTAGTTGGATTTATTTTCCATTATTATGATAAGTGTGTTTTTGAGATTGCCAAATCACTATCAGGTTTATTCATGAGAATACAATTATTATTGTGGCACGGTTGATGCAACTCCTTAAAGCCTCCCATAATTATGAATACCTCTCCTACAAAACCCCATACAAGTGGATATATGTTAACCAAACTTGTCATACCTCCTTGAGATTGAGAAGGGTGTTTAGGGATGATTTTAGCTTGCTTGAAGAGTTTGCAGTGTAGACAAACCAAGAAGTGACCAGTGAACCTTGCTCTTGTGCAATGTAAGGGAAATTTTGGTAAAGGCAAGTGAGAGGAGTCTTTGGATGAATGTTGAGCAACTAGATGAGTGAAATAGGTGGTTTAGTTGTCTAAGAACATGATGGAATCCTAAAACTCCTACAAATATCAATAACCAATCAATAACACATCTAAAACTCCTACAAAAATACACCTCAATAAAAATATAATAACCAAAAAAAAGGCCCCAAAACCTAAACAACACCTATATTCTTTCACAAAATTTAAAAACTATCGATTGTATAATTTAAACCCTAAAAGCTTGAAGGTGAAATGCTTAAATCCTAAAAAAATACCTATGTACTTAACGACATTTATTAGAATATGAAAAAACTATCTTCTAAACCATAAGATGATGGAGTTGTGAGACTAGTTTAACCATAAGGTGCAAAAACAAGAGTAAAAATGAGAAAAAGAGATGAAAGATAAAAATAAAAATAAAAATTCTCTTGAACAAGAAACAAATAAAGAAAATCTTAAAAACCTTATAAGAGTGCTTTGAGAAATCTCCGTCAAGCATATAGATGTTTGACTAGAAATAGAAACAAGGATTAGAGTAGAGCCAAGTATTTATATAAGAAATATGAACACTTGGTTGGTAGAAAAAATGCTTAAAACATCCATGTAGTGAAGATAGAGGTTTATAAAGGATTTTAATTATTCAATCTAAATTTTAAAGAAAGATGGATTAACACACTAATCACACACTTGACTCCTAGAAGTATTTTACCTAGTAAATCAAAATTAAGAGCATAAATAAGTCTTTTGAATCTTAATAATAATTTTTAAGCATTTTTCTTGTTATAACACTCGCCTTTGAACCGAGAAACTTGATATTTTAGATTCTAAAATTTTTAGAGTGTTTTCCCCATAATAGTTGTCATTTTTGTGACCAACACACAGTCCCATTCCATTTTGGACAATAAAATGGAGTTGTTATCTCCAAGAAATAGAAACCTATGATTTTTCATGAATGAATGGATTATAAATCAATGTTTTTAGGTAACATGGGGTTGTCTCAAAGTTTTGGGACTTATTACTTGAGAAAAACCTCTAGAGAAGGATGGTTCCTCTACCTAATACTAATGCTAAACTACTCATAAAGCTGGAAATGTAGCTATCTAATACTACTCTAACATCCACAAGGACCATGGAGAGAGGGAAATGCATAAAAATGGAAATCCTAAGCTAAAGGGAAGTGATAACACCAAGAAAAAGGGTGAAGACACTCTAATGAGGGAAAAGGGAGAAGTACAATGGAGAAGGGAGACAAAAAAAAGGTGAAATAGATCCAAAATTCATTTACCATATGTTCTCCATGAAACAAAATAATATGAACCTACAATTGAGAAAAATATGCAAAAATATAATAGTAAGAATGGAGATACAAGGAAATGTAACAAAACATAAGTCAGGGTTGAGAAATACCATAAAAAAAAGATTTTATTGATTTCAAGGTATGCAAAAACCATTACATGTGAATAATAAGGAAAAATAACATATTTCCAAGCTCAAATGAAGGTATACAACTCACAGCTACTTAGGAACAATTTTGATAGAGTTCCTTTACATTTTAGAATACCCCTTTTAAAAATGAGAGATTTTACATTATATAGAAGATGGGAAAGAGAGAGGTGAGGGAAAAGAGAGGGAAAATCATATTTCCACTTTCAACCACCAAAAACATGTATTAAATGTATGAAAATAGGCATGGACACCCTTACAAGGCCATTCCCTTATGATAATTTTCTTGTAGGAGAAAGAATGGGTACCATACTTCATCAAATGTGGTGGTTGAGCTACCTAGAACTACATATTTTAATGTTGGGATGTATTTCATATTTTTACCCACATACCCTCACCTAAATTAATAATTCCAGTTTCTATGGTGTGGTACATGATGAAAGCTTTCCAACGGTACCAATTTTGTGAAATTTGGAGCAACATGTCAAAAGATATGGCCATTTGAAGTTCAATGGGTTGAGATGGGTACGATTGGTTCCATGCATGCCTCCACGGTGTGCATTAATCATTTTGTTCCAAGTGTGCCAACATCGACTGATTGGGGAACTCGTGGAATGGTAGCGTAACAATTTCCTTTATGCTTGTTGGGCCTGAATTTTCTGCAAGTCTCTTTTGTTCCTTCGTTACGTGCTTCGCCTACATCACCACATTTTCCTCACTTGTTTTATGCTTGTTCCTTTCTTCCATTAGTCACCCAAGAATCCGATTCAAAGAACTCAAGCCCCGATGGAACATTCTCTCTATTATGTTAGGGTTCTTTTTGTCCACAACACTTCCCTTTCCCTCACTGTTGGCTAGATTGGTGATTCAGTGGAATGCAAGGAACATGGGAATTGTTCCTTCAGCCTCGTAATACCCGACTCGTCTACATCACCGCATCCACTTTGTTCCCCAACTCCTCTTTATGTCCAATTTTATAATGTGGGAATGGATGGCCCAAAGGAATTGCTCCTCTGGTTCTCAAAAGACCTCGACTTATCCGCACTTAAGTCCAAAACCCCTCCTTGCGCCAGATCAACAAGACGGGGAACTAAAGGAACATGGGAGTTATTCCATCTATTTGTCCCCTCGGCTTGATTTATCTGCAATACACTTAAAAGACCCAATTTTTCTGATTTTTTTGGTAAGTGTTGGGCAAAGATAGCCTTGCAATGGGGCAAAAACCTTAGAACATTGATATTCGCATTTTTTTAATAAATTTGTACCTATCCAAGTTCAAGATAATAATTCCGGTTATCAAAATAACCCAAGAGTATTTTGGATAAGATGAGCCACCATTTATTCTTCAGTTATAAAACTCAGTTTAAAATGCCCTCAAACATTATTGAAAGGACTTTAATCTTACATTTTGGTTAAACCCATGAAGAACATCAGTTTATTCAAAAAAATAATAAAATTATTTTTTTAATGAATTTAAAAGTGTTTTCAAAGATAAAGTAGTTTTTCTTTTTCTTAATTCCTTATTTTATATTATATCTAAAAGTGATCTCACTCATTTATTTTAGGGTTTAACATGTGTGTAGAGTGTAGACAAAGAAAAATCTAGAGGTTAGATTTTTTTGGAGGCTAAATGGTCTCAAAATGGTCACTTGAAGGTTAAAATTTGAATTTTATATTATCTTAACTATTTAAATCTATATAAGGTTCAATAGTCCACTACTTTTAGCTAATTTTCCAAATGGACATGTATTATAAATCATCTTGTGGAAAACACTTGGGTAGAGCTAAAAATTTAAATTCATGTAATAAACGAGAGCACAAATGGGTGATAAGTGTAACCCAACATGAGAATTCAAGAAATGAGGATAAAAGTAATGCTAATGGAGGAAAAATGCAATCCATCGACAAGTTAAGAGGTATCAAACTCAAGTTATCCAAAGAAAGAAGGCATATATGATTGAAAACCACAACAAATGATGAAATCGACATACAAAGGTCTAAGTAGAAGTGTGGAGAGTTTGTGAGATGTGATAGAACTAATGGAGGACACATGTCTCCCATTGGTGCCTCTCATGTATGGAGTAAGAAAAACCCAAAGACTTGTGGAGAGTGATTAAGTTGATTGAAGCTACGTGGTAATGATCGGTGAAGCTAAGGCCCCAAAAGTAGATATTAGTCAAATAGGAAATATATGCATGGAGATTATCCATTGACCGAGAAAACATATAAATGCTTTGGTGTCTTTTGTTTTAGTTAAGCATACATGGATAATTAGAGTTAAAAGTTAAACATGTGGAGTATTTTGTAAGGAAAAGACAAAACCAGGTTAATATGTGGAATCAACTTGTTTAATACTAAATCAAAGATTAAAATGATTTAATGTTCAATAATGTTAAAGGTGAATAGTTAATAAACATAGATAAAAATTAAGTCGAGAGCAGAGATAAACATAAATTAAAATTTTAAGAGTCGATTCAAGCCATTTCTTTGGTAGAGAAGATGGATAAGGATGATCATAGTTAAATAAATCCAATTGGAGTTTGATCCAAATATGTAATCATCAAATATGCAAGGTGACAAAGAGGATATGTAAAGAAATAATTTTAGGAGCTAAAAACAATCATACAAAAGAAAAATACTTGTTTCACCGAGTGTTTTTGAAGGAATATTTTGTCCATGTAATTATAATTGTCAATTGTCTTAAAACAAAAAAGGAATAATGATTATTATTTTGGGAATCATTGTAGCTTATCGAAACATGTTCCCAACATATATATTTTCTAACCATTAGCTGAGTTTCATTTTGTTTTTTCCACTTTTTTAGAGCACGTTTGTTTTCTAGAATCTATGAAATGATTCAAAGGTGGTGGATGAATCTCATGCTTATAAATTCATGCAATTTTATTGTAAAAGAACTCTTAGTTGTTATTTCAATATAAAGGAAGAATTTTGAAGTTTTCACATGTTTTGTAAGCTGCATTATTGATTTTATTGAGAGTTCATGTCTTGGAGGCCTAGATTAGAAATATCTATTAATTAATAAGTGGAGTTACACTTAAGGTTTCATTTAAATATGCAAGGTAAGATATTAAACACATGTTTAAATATTTAGGGTAAAATATTGAACATATGCCAATCTCATTTTCATGATTTGACATTTCTTAGATTTGATGTCTTAGATATGTTGTCAAATCAAGGTTAATTGATGGTTTAGAGATGTTAGTGAATGGATAATTAATATATTATCTTGATTAATCTGTTATCTTGGGCCAATCTTTGAAAGAGTTGGCGAGAATCGTATTGAAAATCGTGACAATAACACTTTTTAAAATTTACCATTTTGAAATGTCTGATTTAGCTAATTTTAGAGCTTTTGGAGTGATAAAAAAATGTTAATTTAAGAGACGATTTGAAATATAATTAATCATAAATGGGGTTAATTTTAGAGTCGTAATTAATAGAAATAGATTTAATATAATTAAATCTAATTAATTACAAAAACTAATTAAGATTAAATCCCAATTAATATTTAAATAGACTCCCTAAAAAAATCCCACCTAAAGTTTAAAAAGCTTACCAAATATAACTTATTGTTATATATAAAATAACATACCACTCGAGAGGATCCCGAGTTGTGTGGTTGACCATTGGCTCGGAAGATGCACCGGGAATGCCGTGGGAGGATCCCGAGTTGGATGGAGGCCGTTGGAGGCTGATTTGGTAGAAGGAGCTCGAGGGTCGGTGGTTAGAGGGATTGGTAAGGATCCCGACGAGGATCACGGGTGAAATCCCGAGTCGGGGGTGTAACATTCAAGAAGGCCGTTTGGAAGCCGAGCGGGGGCAGCACACAACCGCACACAAAGGAGTCATAGAGCGGGGTAGAGCTAGAGTTCGGGAGGATAAATAGAGAAAGCTGGGAGTAGGATTGAGCACGGGAAGAGGAGGAGTTCGAGCTAGGAGACGGACATGGCTCGGCACGACACACATAACCGACCCGGCCGGGTAGGCCATAGTTAAACGTGACTTAAGGGGTGAGTGAGGGTTTGCGAGGCTCATTGGGGTGAGCAAGGAAGGGATGCCAGAGGTAAGTTGGAGTCCAAATGAGCATGGGCACGGACAAAGTCGGAGTAGGTCTCCAAAGGAGCAGGAGCATGAACTAGGGACAAAGTAGGGCTTGCACTGAGCCGAAGTGAAACTAAAGGAGCTCAAAACATAGGTTGAACACGAGTAAGCTCACAACAAGCCGGGAGGAGCTCGGGGAAGAGAAGAGGAGCTCGATGGACTCGGTTGAGCCAGAACCAACTTGTCGAGATAAAGAATAACCGTGGCCTCTCCAAAAAAATTAAACCCGTATTATGTAAAAAATGCAAAAAAACACAAGAAGACAAACAAACAGAGATCAAGGAATTTCCAGTTTAATACAAAAATTAAAAACTAGAAAATAAACCTCTATTCTTAGCTGATCTGATAAATTTAGTTGTAGCTAGCTAAATGTAGTTGTAAAACCCTTATAGCTCGAGGAGATCTGTACATGCATGAAGAACACAAAAAAACCCAAAACTTTCCAAGAACATCTTGTTAAGACGTTAGCAATAAAATTCCAAAATATAATGATCGAAAAACTTACATGAGGAGAAAAAAATGAAACCAAGAGTGATCGTAACTTAGATGATGAATGCACGTTCACCCTATCTCATCTCTCGATACCATGAAAGAGTTGGCGAGAATCATATCGAAAATTGTGCACCATGATAGAGTTGCACTCTGAAGGAAACGTAATAGCTCCAACGTAATCACAAGGAAGAATCGATCAATCAACTGAATAACTTGAATAACAGAACAAAGCTTGCACATGTAGAGAAAGATAGCAGAGTGTCTTGGCATACTCATAAATGTCAAATGAAGGGATACATATAGGCTGCTAAGTAACCTAGTGTATGACACACAAAAAACCCTAAACCTAACCCCAAACCTAACCCAAGTGAGATGTCTCTCCATATGTGTGTGGAGGACATATAGGATCTCACAAACCAACAATATTATGCTAACTAACCCCTATCATGACTTTATGAATGCACAAGAATTATTTTCTTGGAATTTATAGGATTGTGATTCTTTGATTCTTGCGCCCCTTTGAATGATTATTTAGATTTTATGAAAAAATTACTAATTACAATTTCTTGTATCATCTATTTTTATACTTTATTTGACTAAGATCAAGGTGTTTTCTATACTTAAGAAATTGAGATAGAAAGTCTAGTTTCTTTTCTTTCATACCCTTCTCTCCTTTCTCGAGTTTTTGATGAGATCCAAATCACTATGAACCATTGTAAATACCATTAACATGAGATTCATTCAGATTAGGATATTCAAATCGATAACCTAAAGATGTAATATAGTCTAAACACATTAGTCTCTCTACAGGTTAACACTTGGTCATATAGTCTCACAACGAAGCTATACATCCTAGATTATTTCACACCTTGAATCCAATGTCCAAAGCAAGGGTTCTAAAATGAGTGGGGAAAAAATTAAAACTCATTTCCTTATTTTTGCATTCCTTTGAGATGTGTGTGACAAATCTTTACATATACAATTCATTTTAACTAAACTCGAAAAGGTTTTGTTTTAACCAAAATAAAAATGGTTCATTTTAACTAAAATAGAAACAAAAGTGGTTCATTTTAACTAAAATAGTAACAAAAGTGGTTGATTTTAACTAAACAAAAAAATGTTTAGTTTTAACTAAACATAAATAGAAAAGGGTTCATCCTAATTAAAATAAAAACCTAAAAGATCATTTTAACTGAAATGGAAATAGTAATAGAAAGAGTTTGCTTTAGTTGAAGCATAACTTTAAATTAGTTTATTTTAATCTGAAATAGAATTAAAAAAGTTTGTTTTAATTGGAATAGAAATAGAAACATTTTCAGTTTGATTGAAACATAGAAGGGTTAATTTTAACTAAAAAAATAAGGGTTTGTTATAATTGAAATTTAAAAGTGTTAATTTTAATTGAAAAAAAAATAGGAAAAAGGTTTAGCTTAATTGAAACATAAATAGAAAAGGGTTTGTGTTAACTTAAATTGAAAATCATTCATTTTTAACTCGAAACAAAAGGGTTTATTTTAACCGACATATAAAAGGGTTAATTTTAAGTGAAATAGAAACAAGAAAGGTTTCATTTTAACTAATATATAAAAGATTTTTTTAATTGAAAAAAAAAAATCTATTTTACCAACAAATAGAAACATATATGTTTTACCACAAATAGAAACAAATATGTTTGTCCACAAACATAAAAATCCTTTTTACAAGACATTAAATTTTTTTACCCACAAAACCCCACCAACAAAAAACCTTGGACATATTGCCCAAGCAATGCTAATACCCAAAAGGGTTCATTTTACCATTAAAAAAATAGGTCTGAAATCAATCATGCATGTTTTACATAACTAGGAAGAAACAAGCGTAAATTATCAATCACCTACTAAAACCCACCACAAACAACCACCAACAAAAACCCCACACACGTTGCTAATACCAAGTCTCTGCAATGAAAAGTGAGCACGACAATATTTGTATTGCTTATATAAGAAAATGCTATGTACATAACATCTTATGGAAGTAAGTAGAACACAACCGTAATATTTATAGCTGTAAATTTATGCAATCAGAAAGCACTTATAAAAGTAAATAGTTATGATCAAAATTAGTTATGGTTGTAATATTTTTTGGGCCATGTAAGATACAAATGTAATACTTGTGGATGCCACTATCCAACCATGTGTGTTAGTAAAACTTATGGTCGTAAGTGGTTATAGATGTAACTGGATGAAATTCATGAATCCAAGATAAATGTCAAAAAGTGAGTCACATATTGGGATTTTACCCCATGATTTTATATATTTATCTATTTTCCATTGGATTTGATGTTGATACTTATACTAGATGTTATTTACATTATATGAGGACCACAATGATATTTAGGGTTAAATGTTAATGATCATGATTATGATACATATGAAAAATCTAGATGTTATAATGTTGATTATAACTATAATTATTTTGATTGATTATAATGTTGATTATGAATATAGTTGGTTATGTTAATTCTAATCATGATGAACTGTATAATGTATTAATGTAATTCTTTCTTATAACATGCTCAATTATATGTTGGGATTATTGAATTGGTATATTGTTTTGGATGGATATAGCGTGTGTGTAAGAAACATGTTATAATTATCTATACATTCATATGTTATACAACAAAAAAAGATAACAAATCCTTAATGATTCATTCACAAACATGGAGTCATCCAATCCATGAAATATTAGTATTTAAGTATTGTTGTGACCAAGTGTTTAGTTAGTTTCATAGGGTGTTAGAGCCACCCCTTCCTATTTTTACCCATGTTTACTTTTATTGAGTTGTCTTGTCATACATTGATTATTTTACTTTATTAGTATGCAGATGACAAATTTTATTTATTTTGTAATTTTCCAAATAAAAGTTTGGACTTAGCATTTGGAGCTACTTTTTGGTAGTGTCATTAATAAGGAAAAATTTCTTACACACTTAAATAAAGCCCATACCCATATCCATTGGGAAGGTAAATTTTTCTAACTCTTTTAACAATTTTTATGCTTAAAAGGACCTCATCTATGACCTAGATAATAATGAAAAAAATAAACTCAATACACGTGTTAAGTGTTGTGTAAGTTGGATAAATTCAAGTGTAACTAGATTTTGTATAAGTCTTACATATTTTTCATGTTTTTCAAGTATAATATGTGATATTTTGTGTTTGGGTCAAAGTGAACTAAACTTATTGTAAGAAATTGAATTTTGGGTTAGTGAATGTGTATGAAAAGTATATGATGAAATGTGATGTGTAAGGGATATTGATTGCAAATGTAGTAAGGTGGTTGTTTATTTGATGTTCGATGTTTTCATGTGGCATGTTCTTATTGGTTGATCCATTTTACTTATTTTTATATTTATTTATATTTTGAAGTTGGGATTTGGTTTAAGCATGTTGAATTATTCCATACTATTTTTAGAATTGGGAGTTTTGGAGCTTATTGTGAAGTGATTGGCTTGGATTGTCTTGTAATGCTTTGGGTTTTGGTGAAGACATGGACATGGTAGAAATGTGTCATACTTCTTAATTAATTGTGTTTACTATTTGTAAAGGAATATAATGAAATATTATTTCTCTTCTCTTTTTCATTTTGTGTTAGTTTATTACTTTATCATTTGATAAAGTGTCATATTTTGGACCTTATGTATTGTAGAAATATGTTTTGTTTCCACAATTTTTGGGGAAAGAGTTTCATGTTTATAAGGGATAAACGATATAGGAATCCACGTGTTCTAATTATTTCTTATGGAGAGATAAGTACATGAAATGTATGGATATATGTGTATTATACATGAATCACTCAATGGGCATTACATTTTCTTGAAAGAGGAATGGATGCATGGACTCACCGTGATGATTTAGTTTTCACCATTGTGTATTTGGTAACTATAATGGATGTAGGTATCCAAAAGGTATTTTATAATAGATTGCAATTATATTTTTACATGGGTATTCCTCCCATATTACAAGCCATGGAATGGGTTTATTTTGTATATTTTAAAACTGGATGTTATCCTTCTTTCATCTTTTCCAAGTTAATAAATTTGTGTTTAAAATGGAAATGTTAATGTGAATAAAATTTGTGTTGTAGTTTTTGTTTACCCATGGTGCCTTGACTTTTTGGTGGATAAATCCTTCTTGAGTTTTGGTATTATGGTTAAATATATAAAAATCATGTCTATATTGTATTGTTGGGAATTGAGCATTATCTTCATCCTATTTTTGTTATTGGATTACATGTGGACCTTGAAGTTTTTTTGTGGAAAAGGTGTTTTTGGGAGATTGTGGGGACTTATTGCACTTTTTTGTACTTATGTTTGTTATTGAGCTTATAGTAACTTGTAATTTATTGTAAAACTTTTGTTAAACCTCCATTATTGGAGTAGTGGTCAAAGTGGCATATCGTTGATCTCATTATATAAAGGAAATATCATGTTGGAAGTGTGTGTGTGTGTGTGTGTGTGTGTGTGTGTGTGTGTGTGTGTGTGTGTGTGCCTTAAGTGGATGTATTTTTTTGAAGTTTCAATTGATATATTAGAATGAAAATAATGTTAATGCACCCTATTTTTCATTTTATTGAATTTTGTTCTTCGTAGTGATCATTAGTGTATTGGATTCCCAAAAGCGATGTCCTTAGGGAAATTTTTGAGAGTGGGAGTAATTATAAATAGTTACATACATAATTCACTAGTTGCATTGAGTTTGTTAGTAGTTGTACTTATGATAAATCCTTGATTTATAACCCAATTATATAATACTTCATACGATTTTAAAATACACGGTTTAGAGGCAGGGGATTCCTCCTTGTTCTATATTTCATCAATACATAATTGATACACATGGGACATCACATAGTGGAGGAATGTGTACTTAATTTCCTTTTGAATTTATGATATATTACATACTTAGGCTTAGATCCATCTGAAATGGTGTGGTCCACAGCAAGAAGATTTAAGGGTGACTAGATTGCCCTATGAGACCCTTATTCTCACTCTTTCATTGAATATTTTAGGAAACTAGAAATCCCTATGAAATAATTCTTTTGGTATTGGGTCAAATGACATTCAAATCAATTATAGATCTGATATATCCATTAGAAAATTTGGGATTGACCACCTTCAATATTTTAGTGGCTTAGTTCAATTGTATCTTTCCAAGAACAACATAAAGGAGATTCTCCTTATGCAAGATAAACTAGTGTACTCATTTCTTTAATTTATAAGTTTATATGTTTTAATTTCAATTTACTATGTTAAAATTATATTTTCAAATTTTAGTTAAATTTCAAATCATTATATGGACATTGAATAAAATCTATGTTGCAAGTTTCACTATGGAGATCATGCCACAACTCAAGTGAATCAAAACCTCAAGTGAAGAAAAGGTGTGTTTACACAATCAATATATTTTCCTTTAATATTACAATTTAATATCATACTTAAAGGGGAGGAAATGTAGACGTTTAGATTTAACATTTTATCATTTGGAAAGACAACATAGGATTTATCCCTAAATCATGATTTGTGCACACATTCAAATCTCAATTGCATATCCTTAGTCCCGTCACACAAATTTTTTCTATAGTCAAGAAATCACACACTTTCTACTTGCCTCATGCATCTAAGTATATCATTATATACATGATTCCCAAGAAAGAAGACTAGCCATTAACAACGCTTGTTTTACTATTTCATTGTTTTTATCTTTCCCACACTCTTGTTATTTAATTTTATAGAATGGAAACTTTACTTTTGGATACTAAACAACATGTGACATAGATCTATATTGATTGTTACATACTACAATATTCCTAGACACTACCTTCAATTAGGGACAAGAGAACCCCAAGCACTACTATCCCCTTTAGGTTCTTTTTTCCCTTTCTATCCTCTTCTTGATTTTGAATTTCCATATCATTTGGTCTCTTTTCTAGAGTCTCTTTTATCACTTTGGGTCAGATTTTCAGTTGTTAATGATAAAATTAAAACAAGAGAATCATATATATACATGAATTACTTACCATTATTAAGGGTGGGACATTTGGGGCTAATACTTACTATCTACTACTTGGGAAAATAAAAATATTCAAAGACTACATTTGGGATACATCATTCACTACATAGGAAGGGAAATTTCTGAATTCCATCTCACACATTCATCTTGGAGGTAAAGTAGTTTTAGCTTATTATCTTTGTGTGACTGGAACAAGAAAAATCTAGCTTCAAAGGACATGATTCCAATCACACACACACAATAACTATATAGATTCTGAAATATAATGCAATGCTTGGCGAAAATCACATTGGGGTGACCGACGAGGCTAATTTAACTCAAGCATATGAATTATTTATTCCATATAAATTTTTCTTGATATTTTTCCAAGTAGATAGGGTTTTTTTTATAGGTACAAGTGTTATACAATAACCCTACAAATAAGTGGATGAAATAAACATTGAAATGAAGAAGCTATGTTCGGACCTTGAAAATACCAGAGTATAGTTATTCTGAGGTGACACTAGCAAGCAAAAGTAGACACTAGCGAGTTTGAGAGGTCATGTACTACTATGGGCACTTATGTATGAAGAAGTATCAGGTCCCAATTTTCCAGAAAGATCTCTCACTTTATAGATCTACCTTGTTTCAGTCATGTTCTAGTCTAGAATCAGCCCAAATCTCTTGATATAAGCTAAGTCATTCTCATTTTCCTATCTTTTATACTTGATTGTACTTTGCATGTTAAATATTATTTGTTATTTCTAGATTCATTTGATCTTAGTCCTATGGTATAGTATTTAAATTTCATTAAATCATTTGGTGAACCCAATCCTTACATGCCCATTCTCAAATCGTCTTTCATTCCCAAGTATTCATAGTGGTCACTTTGGTCTCCCACAACATATTGAGCTTCTCCCACAAACCCATAATCATTCCAAAAATATGGATAAACCCTTGCATGATAATTACATCTTCAATTCCCATCAATTTCCTCTTGAGGACATCAAAAGATCTTGTAGGGAACACTCTTATGATGAATAAAATAATGTGGATCATGCACAACTCGATGTTGTCACCACTTTCTATTTCACATTACGCAATAATTCCACTCTGTGCCACATGTCCTTGACACTTTATTATCTCTTCAACATTCTCGTGATAATTCTACTCATGTTATTATGGTTCGACCTTGGCACTCTCTATTTCTATCCCTTCGTTTATTCCACTCTTTTCTTTCCCCACCACCGTGGGGTATCCACCATGTATATGCCACTTTCTACACCCCTACTCACTTCTCTTCACCCATCATTTCCCACATCCAACTCAAAAATTATTAAGGAACCTATCCCTTAGAGTATTTGTATCACGATTTTCAAAATCAAGTTCCTTAATTGTAGAAGGCCTCCTCTTCTTCTTCTCCATCCCTTGATTGCTCACTTTTTCTTCATTACACCCGAGGTTTCTTCTTATCTATTTCCTCCCAATTTTTCCTCACCTAAGTTTCCTATCTTATATGACCATGAAGATACCCAAGAGAAATTTTTATGTTTCATGTTTGGATTATGCTTGTGATGACACATTCTTGACTAAGTTGTTTCTTATGAGCTTACATGACTATACCTTATGATGGTTTTGTGATTTGCCTTTGCATTCCATTTTATCTTTTACTATTGTAAATATGTTTTTAAATCACTTATGAATGAATATTAGCACAAAAACATCATGTGTAGAAATGGAAAAAAGTGGAAAGGAACTAACAAGCATCTTAGTGACTATGTGTTACATTACAAGACTAATCTTTCTAAAAATGAATAATTTCTTAGCTGAATCTGAATTACAAGATCTTTTCATCAAAATCCTATTACATCCTAAAAAGGGTGTGTAGTCTTCAATTATTTTCAATATTTTGATCAACTATGTCATACTTTTATAAGTAGAGAGATCAAGTTACTTTATTTGGGAAAAATTAAATATGGTGCTGATATTTCCAATGCTTCTACTAACAAGTTCACAAGAAAATCTACCTTGAAGGGCAATCCTAGTGAATCTAATCCTATGTCCATTGATATATATCAACCTACAAAGCTACAAATCTACCTTCAAAGTTCACAATTTTACTCCATTTCCATACCCACCATATATGTTGTTACCTCAACTCTTTTAAAGAAATATGTTATCTTTTTCAACTCCTCTTAATATAGATCCTAATAGGCCTCGTGGAAAAAATCAATGAACATGCATATTGTGATTATGATATATGTAATGGCCATTCCAATGAAGAGTGTTTCAATGTTAAACATATTATTCAATATTGATTGATAATAATGACATTGAGTTTCTTTAATACATTGTTTTTATTAGAAAATATACTAATGAAAATGGAATACTTAAAATATTCAATGATCCACTACCTAAGCATGAAAAATGATCTCCTAATCCTCCTCAAATCATGTTTATCATGTTGTTCCTCCTCCACCTTCATAACATCCTCTTGGATTTATTGTTGGTATTATTGACCTACCTTCACCTATATTTTTTTGATAATTGGTAAAAGGGGAGTTTTCATAGGGCCCACTTTGTTACAGACAAACATCTACCATTAAGATAAGGAAATGAAAATTTCAAGGATGAAAAAGGTAAAAAAATCCAAACATCTAATATATTTAGTCCAGGGATGGTAAAAAACTAGAATAAAACCATGAAGAAACTATGACTAGAATAAAAGATAAGAGACCTAGGTTTTTGCATTAGTACCATGAATCCTAGTCACTCTCAGGGGGTGACAAAGAGAGTGTGACATTTTCTTTTAACACTCCCTCCTTTTCTAGATGAACACACTACTTTACCGAGTTCACCGATTTTTCCTAAGTGCTATTTCCATGATTCATAATGGGTCCCAATTTCATTACCATTCCATCCACATTATTATTGGGGTTCTCAAGGATAAAATCATTAATATCTCATTCCTCCATAATGGCTTCTTCAAATATTTTGGCTACACCACCATTAATTTTCATTAAATCTTCATTTAATTCCGAATGGGTGACAATATTTTGAATTGTCTTTGAGTGGGATTTCCACCTCTCCTATACCGCATTGTTATGATTTCCAACCACCTTGTCCACATCATTAGGATACGTTAGAGACTGCTTGAACCGATTCAAACTAGAAAATTTCACCTCCCTCATTTACCAATTTTGAAATTTTTCCACATCGTAGTAGAAGATTATGGCCTCCACAAAGTCCAATCTTGCTCCAATCTCGCAGACCCAAGCACCGACCCCCGATTCTAACACCAAATCGAAAACTATCTCATTATCGATGGGAACAAGGGATGCAAAGGGATGGGGTAGATCGTTCACATCACCCCTGTTTGCCTACACTCGGTTTTGGAGCATTCTGCTGCATTTTGGAAGACCGATTCTCCTTGCAACCAAACACCTCATGTCCACCTTTCCCAAAATTTCCTTCCAAACCTTGTCTCTAGAATTCAAATTTATGACCTATAGGGGTGAAGATCCAAAGAATGGAATTTACACATATCATGTATTCTATCAACCTAGACATTACTACGTGGTCGGATCAAGTGCAATCAAGTATCCTACTACCTTAGTTATTCTTGCAAACATGTCCACTTCCTAGAACTCAACAGAATCCCAAGAAGCCTTACCCAAATAGGATAAGAAAAAGAGATGTGGGTTTTTATTTCTCGGCTTCCGTATCATAATGGAGAGGGTGGTTCTCCCATAGAACCATGGTCCACCCTGCACTATATGAATTAAATATTCTTCTATTGAGAAAGCCAGTGAATACAATTTTTTTTTTTCAGACAAGGAAAATGCATTAACTTGCCCTAAGGTCTTCCATTTTTCCTTACCTAGCTTCTTACCTCTTCAATATTTGTCGAGATCTCGAAAAAACATCCTATCAACGAAAATTTATACCTATCATAAGATTTTTCCACCATTAAATAGGAACTATCATACAAAGGGTTTATTTCTCTTATTTAGGTTCCATTTTCTTTAAAGGTTCCTAGTGCTGATTTTTTAACAACTTAAATGCCCACGAGTCTAGATTTTATAGATCGTCCACATTGTGCTACTCAATCTTCCGCTTAATCTCTATCTCTTTCTTATGTTCTTCCGATTCTACTTCGCCCTTTGTCATTCTACCTCTTATACTAATGATGATTTTCATGCTTATTTTTCAACACATAGATTACACATTGATGCTTCTATTGTCTCTCATGCTATCAAAAATGTTATGGTACATCCTACTTATAATCACAATGCATGTTCACTATATTTCTTGTAAGCTATTGGTTTTACATTATCTCAAATAATTTATAGGACCCATAATTCTCATGGGCATGTCATTCTTCCCATCATTTTTGGGGCTCTCAATCTCTATGCCATTTACTATTGGCTCTATCATTGCACATTGTGACATGATATTAGGAAACCCTTGGCTTGGGGATTCCAAAGCCATGCCATCTATAGTTCAATTATGCCTTAAGTTTGTACATGAAATTCACCTTATCACTATTCAAGGAATTCCACCATGAACTCCTTTTTCTTTTCCTCCTCCTACCGCAAAGATCTCAACTACTATCACAAATGTACCTACTACTACATATTATCATGATGGCTAAATGGATTTGACACATACTCATATGGAATCTAGAGCTCTTAAAATTCGTATCGCTACTATTATTTATACACCTACATATCCTCTACATATAACTTCTACTCTTCATTCACGATGGATACATTGGTCTCATAGTCCACCTCACATAGACAAGTCTCATCATAGGACACAAGTTACCCATGGTACATCTAGGCACATTTCGCGGTATTTTCTCTATGTGTATTCCCTTGTGGCTATAGATTAATTGCTCATGATCACATGCATACTTCCTTCACACTAGCAGAGATCAGGACCTTGCCCCTATCCTCATTCAATAGATCACTGTTGAATACACAATTAGGGAATATTCTCCCCCTTCACTATTTGATGATGCACTTTTGTTCTAGGTTTAAACATGACTATTGAGGTTATATTTACTTACATGGACCTCACTTTGCACACATACACTAGGGGGAACCTTGATCTACTCTCCTAGCTATTCTATTTCATGTTAACATATTTACATAAATTAAATAATATTATCTTATATCTTGATTGGGTGTATCCTTGCTTTGCTCATTTTATTTAATGTTACACGCTACTTATTGTGTTACTTAGGTTCATAGTATGCTTTATAATTTTACATACACACATGCATGTTCACATGATACTGATGCAGAGGCATCAATTCAAACATTTATTTTATGAAGAAATTAACCATGATCATAAATTGGAGGTCTAGAGATGTTGGTAGGTTTGATTTGAAGCAACTAGAAGTCTTATAAATTTGAATTTGGGTTCTTTATAGGTTTCCCTACAAAAATAATTAGAAATTAAAATTGAGTTCCTAACACCTTATAGCCAATTTTGGATTATGTATGAGTAATATGTGTCTAAAAGTATTAAATGTGTTTGATTAAAGGTATAATTATCCCATCTTGGGGTTCTTGAGTCTTGTAATTATGCGATACCTACATGTTATTCCATTAAACTCAAGGAAGTTGAAAGTTGTGGAGTCTAGTTAGGTTTATGATCAAGTAAGTTAGTTATTTTAAGATTTCATTTGAATAAGGGATGATGATGAGTCATGTGAGAGGAGTTAGAATGAGGAAGAAATAGGTATGAATGTATTCTACCTAGGAGAATACGGAAATGGAAAGAATCACTTTACCATGGAAAAAATGATTGTAAATTGTGTGTGACAGTCAATAGTAAAGGAATTTATTCATGATAAATGAGTACTCATGTTCTTATTGAGAAAATTTCCTTGATTTTATGATTCTATATAGCTTATGGATAATGTTTTTGTTTTTTTGAATGCTTAGATATTTGTTAACATGAAGCATTGGTAAGAAATACATACATGGATATATAAGACAATATTTAAGGTTTGAGGATTTTTTGGTTTATCATTTTCATGATATTTCGGATTCTATTTGCATTAAATAATGGTCATAAATGTATCAAGGTATGGCACATTAAATAGTGACCAGTTTCAAAGCTTGAATCATTTGCAAACCCAATGAAAGTGTATTTTTCCATCTATGGGGTTGAGTTGAAACCTACCTAGGGTGTATCTATAAACTATATTTTGGAGGTTTTAATCATGGTTCCCGGGTATAAAAGTCTCAAGAATGTTTTTGAGGAACTTATTAGCTGATGATATCCAATCTTTGGGTCTTAATATACTTCCATGTTCAATATTTCCTTAACAGTTCTAAAGAAGATAGTTTCTTGAGTTTGAGGGAATATTGTAGACCTAAATTTAGAGAATGAAAGGACATAAGGTTGAAATGGTTTATGAAAAGTGATAAGAAAACTCCTAGATATGTCCCCTTAAAGAATATGATGAGTTGATGAGCTAGTAAGTATCTTTTTACAAGATAATCATATCATTTCCCTCCTTGTTTGACTGGGTTTAAGGGTTTAGTTGAAAGTCAAGTTGTTTATTGATGGAATTAAGTATTGAAATGGTTAGTGAAAATTTTAGTACATGGTGTGAGGATAGTTTACTTTATGAATACTATAATTTAATGAAGATCCATGTTCTTATCCATCTAGATTGTGACTACCATTGTTCATGAAAAATTGTGCTTCCAGGCCTAGTTAGAGTAAAATGTTTGGTGGAAGGACTCAAATATTGAATAAAGTCTTAAAAATTACAAGCAAGAATATACACTTCTCATTAATCATATGGTGAATGAGATTAAGGATCATATTTGTTTCCTTTGTTTTATATTGTTGATAGTGGCTTTTAGAGAGGATTGTGACATGGTTTATACTCAACAATGCATTTAAAGGTCTTATAGTCTGAGTTAAGATTTTATATCCACAAGAAAACCTTTACAAAGTTCAAATTGGAATGATATTGAAGTTTCTAGCCTCAATTGGCCTACGTTAGTGAGAATCCTTTGATAGTTTTCCTTATGCAAGATTGTCTTGTTCGTAGGCCTAAATGGTGAAGGAATGTTTGAAGTAAGAAGTATTTTCGAAGAACTTGAGTTTGAAATTTGTAGGGAAGTCATGCATCCAATCACATAAAGAAAGAATTAATGCTTAATTTGGTCATGATTGTTATATTTTGGTGATAATATATTGTCTAGAAACATAATCTTAAGGAGAAACCTATGTAACAACAAGTTTCAATGCATAAAAGTACCTAGAATAGGTTTCGGGGTTAAGACACTGAGAGAAGAAATATAAAGGATTTATACATAGAATTTAATGAGGTTATAGTCCTTGATATATTTCTAATCTTCTTGGGTTTATGATTGTTTGTTGTAGGAGGAATTGATTGTGTGCAATGTCCTAGAATGCTTGTAGAAGGATTTGAGAGAGGATTGAGACATTGAAACTTGTAAGACACAAATTAGGACATTAATCCATACATATGAGAAAGTATTTAAGGATTAATTTAGGGTCCCAATTACTCATAAAACTTGATAGTCTCTTCCTTGGCTGTAGAAGACCATTTAAAAGACCTATTGAGCCAAAAGGAAAAAGTAGCTATTAAGACCTAGATAAGGATTTATGAGCCAAGAATAGGAAGATATAATTTTAAGGGTATATAAAATTAAAATAATAAATAATTAAGTAATTTAATACCATCAAAATCTTAAAATATGTTCCAGTTGGAAAAGAAGAGGAATGTCCTTCCCTAACACCTAATTGGAGACAGATAATTGTTGGAAAAAGGTGTTTAACCCATGATATAGATATTCAAATTTCACAAACAATTAAAATATGATAATGGATATTGGTTTGTTTAGAAACCTCCACCATCAAAATTTATGCTCGAAAACTATAAAATCGGGGCTAGTAGGAACAAGATCTAGTTGGAAAGAAGAAGGTGAGAGAAAGTAGGTTTAATTTTGGAGTTGGATTATAAAATTTGGTACACACCATGGGGAGCCTAATGGTATATATATATTTTTTATCTTTTTTTTTAATTTCTAGAATTCTCCCAACACCATTTCACCATTGGAATTCCCCTTAAGAAGCCTACAAAGCATTGTTTTTTTGAAGTGACTAAAATTGAAGTTCTTGGATGATGAAAATTACATGTATTAGACCATGTGAATAGGGTGCATTGCCATTGGAAGAAAAAATCCAATTTAAATGGTTCCTCGGTGGGTTTCTTCACAAGCAATAGAGAAATTTAGCAGGGTGACCCTATTTCTCCTATTCTTTTCATAATTATGGCTAATAGCTTCAACCACACCATTAATAGAGACATCACTTTGGGTTACCTTACAGGTTTCAAACCTACCTCCTTAGAGATCATTGTTTCATGTCAAAAATTTTATGATGATACTATCCTTCTGCTCCTTTCTTCTCTTCTTGAATCTAAGATGATGAAACTCATTCTTAATATTTATGAGGATGCTTCGAGATAATAGATCAATTTTGAGAAAATTCATTTCTTTTTTTTTTTCAATACTTCACTTAGCCGACAGAGAAAGATTCCTCAAATCTTGGGTTTTGAGATAAATTCTCTCCCTACTACCTATCTTGGTCTTCCTCGGGTACTAATAAAGTCTTTATGGATGTTTAGGACTCTCTTCTTGACAAGTTTCACAAAATGTTTGTAGGATAGAAGGATGTTGTCCTTTTTAATGCTAGGAAATGTTTACTTATTAAAATCAAACTGGAAAATATTACGATCTATATCATATCTATGTTTTTCATTCCAATAGCTATGATGGAAAAAATTGAGAGAATACAAAAACATTTCCTATGAACAAGTACAAAGGAAAAAATAGGTTTCATCTAGAGTTTTGGGACAAAAATGCACTAATAAGAGAGTAGGAGGATTAGGTATTATTGGGATAATTAATTACAACCTAAGTAGTGAAGGCACATAAGGATTGGTCACACAGATATATGGCACGTAAGTATGCACCGAATTATAGAAAAATAGGGTGCATCAAGGAAATCATAAAGTCAGGACTTATCCATTTTCCAAATAAGGATAAATATATATGTGAAGTGCAAATAAATTTTTTTAGAAGACTTGGAAAGCACACAAAGATTATTTCAGACAAGTAGAATATTGATCGGCATGCATAGTTTTAGAGCTATTAAAATGATTAGACTGCGGTTGTATTATTAGATAATCTATTATTAACAAGCTTGTATGATTTTTATTTATCATATAAGGGCGCATGGTTATTCTTCACATGCAATATATTTTGAGAGTACTTAAGAGGTGGAGGGAAAGTCCCCACTATTTATAAATATGTATTGATTTGCACAGTTTAGGGATCCATGTCTTGTTAGAGTTATGTTGCTGATTTATGGGCGCACATGAATTATTGTGATAGTATTATGTATGTATGAAGCTTCATGTTTTACAAAAATTAATAGAATGGATCTTTGTGGATGGATATTGATTTTAGACACATATGCAATTGGTTCTTGCATGGTAAAGTTAATTTTGATTATTATATGAGTTATTCGTACCATGGTTAAGATCTAGATCTAGTTTATGTTATGCAATATGCTTGATTATCTATTATGGATCTAGAATATTTTTATGATCATGCTAAATTATTGAGAAATATTCCATAAAAGAGGAACCTAGTACCCTTGCTCACTTTAGATGAGTGCTCGAGTTCTAGCCGAGTAATGTTCTAGTGCGCCTTGGGCTATTGTGGATAAAATAAGAATACATATTGGTTCCACTGTCGGGACCTCTTTTTAGTTGTTATCTAGGATGTTGCATGATGAAGACGTACTGATTGAATTTGGCTAGTATTGAAGAGTGGTTAGACAATTTAGAGGTTTCGAACACTTGTTTGGATGAAAGAAAACTTCTAGGCTTTGCATGATGCTTTGATCGACTTGGAAACACGATGTAGATAATTGGTGGAGTGGTGTTACGAATAGCTATATTTCGAGTATGTTGTTTTTACTTATTCCTATCTAGAGGTTGTTGAGATCCTATTGTTGCATGAACCCAAAGGATCATATTTGCACGGTATCCCTTTAGCGATTAAGATCTTGATTATGACCTTGGATTTGGAACAACGTCCTATGGCTAGTTAAACCACACCATGTATGGTGGTAGGAGTAGGTGTGGTGAAAGATGATAGTCATGGCGAAAGAAAGAAAGAGAGATTAAAGGTAGCTTAAGTTTAATGAGGACGCGAGAGGGATTTGGAGAAGCAACGTGAATTTGTGGAATGAATGGTGTTGTGGAGAGAGATGGATCATGAAGGATTTGGAGCTCATGCAGAGGACATAGAGTCAAAGTAACTAGAAATCCTATATTTGGGTAAGCATGAAGTGAACCCTCTTGAACCGTAGATGAGAGTTTGTAGGTAAAAATTTAGAGGACCACGAAAGCACATTTGATCCCTCATGGAGACCTTTCCCTTGCGCTTGGTTTTCCATTTTCTACAACAACTATCAATAAACATGCTAGTGTGGGTAGTAGAGTAGTGACAAATAGAGGTAATTTACCATCAAGTTTGGGATTTAATCAAGTAGATTATTCATCTATGGCAGCACAATTTCCATCTGTGTTATTTAGAGGTCTGGTTGGAGGTATAATTTTTGGTGCATCATCAACATGGGACATGGGCACGTAGAATGTTAGGATCGCATCCTGGGAGTAGTGCAACATCACAAACTATCGGATTTTAGTTCACCAAAATGGAAAAAACGTTAAGGTTCTTAGTAGAGTTTCAAATATTTGATTTTGAGCAAAAGAACATCAACACGCTGAAGGACATCATGTTGGTGCTCGATAATAATCTTGCCCATTTTGTTGAGATTTTCTTGTTCTATGTTTGATTTTTGGTTTTCCTATAAGTTTTTCTAGGTGCTCTCTATTTTTCCCGTTTATATTTATGTTCTTCCTCCTTTTGGTCGAAGGTCTGGTTATGGAGCATGCTATTTTCAAATTTCTCTTTGGAAGTAGACTGGTTTTTATCTGAAATGGGATTGTTTCCCTTTGGTAAAGGTTTTCCTTGGTCATGTTTTATTTTTCTGTTTCTCTCGCTATGTCATCTGTTGTATGTGAAATTTTTAATTGGTGCGGTGAAGCATGTTCAATTTGCAAATTTGCAATTTTCCTATGAAATTCATAAACTACAACTTTGGTCCTACGACCCGACGAATATTCCTCGAATATTCATGACCATAAAGCTAGCACAAATAAATTTTTCTTTCCACCCGAAGGTGTACACGTGGCTCAAAATGAATGGATGCGGGGATGCGGTGCATAGTTGTATTTATGCACTTTAAGGAGAAAATATGTTAAGAATGCAAAAAGGTCCCCGAGGTCCATAAAAGGACACATGGTTTTGGTTTTAAAGAAAGTGGAGAAGCGGGTCATCGGGGATTTCTGGTACTTTTGGTCTTATGTAAAAGAGGAGGTAAAATTACAGAAAACACCCGCAGACTCTACTAAATATCAAGGTATGGCTACGTGTCATGCTTATGTTGAAAATAAAAAGGTGGATGGGTGGGTCAAAGTTGTCAAAAGTGTGAAAGTTTTAAACATTGCAAAATTGCAAAAAGTGCTCCCAAGGCCCACGTTAGTGAAGGTTTCTCCACGGATGACTCATTTTCAAATTTGAGAAGGGTACAATGAATGGTGATGATGCGATGCATTTATTTCTACCACCATCAATGCTTTTACTCAAAAATCAAGGACATTTAAAGTTTATGAATGCATTCTTCATTTATTTTTAGTTTGTTGGTTCTTGTTGTTTCTATCAAAGCATCTTATTGCGAGATATTATGATTTCAACTATGGAACTCAATTGAGAACCAAAGGATTACATAAATTATTGTTTTAAGTTTGAATTTCTCGGGTGCTCATGGAAAAATGGTAAGAACTTGAAATGCTTGTGTTTTCCTCTTGTCGGAAAGGTCAATTGAGATAAAGTTAGGGTTTTTTTGAAGATGAAGACTTTTCCCTCTTCGTTCTCACTTGTGTTAGGGAATCACAAGCAATCTAGATAAGATTATAGATACAAATTTAATGGGTGCTAATCTAAATGACTTCCTCCAGAGGTTAAGTGATCCCCATAAAAGTGAATCTTTGAAAGTGATTCAGAAAGCCACATTGCTTGAAGTTGGTGCCATCCCACCTTCTGTTCATTTCCCGGAGTTAGTATGGCACTGTGCCATGAATTACGATCCTAAAAGAGGGAGGTGTTAGATGGAAGTGGGGATGCAATATTGATGTTAACACCAATTTCCATTAGAATTATGTTAAAATTTCCTATTATCACAACCCCAATCACCATAGGCATTAAATTGGCTCTAGGTGATTATCGAAAAAGAAGAGGGATTATGCCAAACTTATAAGTTCAAAATGGCTCCTCACAAAAAAGAAAACTATTAGAATCCCTAAGAAATTGGTTAGGGCACAATTTACTAAGGAGGCAGAGGATCTTATTGTACTATTGAGCTAAATGACAGGTCTAGAAACTACAAATGAATTTAAGGAATGGATGACTACATACATGTGGATTATCCTGAGAGAAAAGGAAGTATTTTTGGGCTACCTTCATTGTAGAAGCACTTCATGAACACATGGTAGCCCTAGAAGTGAAAAATTGAGATGGGAGAGATTACACACCTCAAATTCTATATGATGACATACCTCATTTATAATGTCGCTAGCCACAAACGTTTCCCAGGGCTATCACCATGTGCTGATTTCAAGCAAGTGTCAAATGCATGAGATTTTCCCTCAGCTGCAACTAGCTAACTAGAGTGGAAATGTAAGGTTAGTAAATGATGCCTTTTTCACACCAATTATCTATCTTTTTGAACCAAAATGGGGATAGTACAAAATCTCTCAACAGCTGCAGACATGTAATTCTAGAATATGGTTGCTACTTTATTCAGTATAAGAAGTTCACATATATAAGAGTCAATGGTTTTGAAGGTAAGCCTTATAAGTTTCCCCGGTATGTTGATGAAAAACTTGTTTTATGTGAGTTGGCAAGGCAATTGACTCCTGTACATAAGTTGATTGCTAGAAGGCATAAAACAAATATCAAGTTCCCCATTAGAATTGGAAGGTATTCATGTCCTTCCATCATAAAGGCTAGGCTGATTGGTGAGGAATTGAAGAAATTTAACATGGACAAGTTTGAGGCAAGGCCAAATTATGATATTAGATGGGTGTTCACAATATTGCAAATACCTTTGATCATGAGCCCCATTTCAAAGATTACTTGGATGAATTGTAGAGATGAGGAAGAAGTCAGATTAAGAGACTTTTCTAGAATGACCTTGTCACAAATAATTGACTATAAAATTACAATTATTCCAAAGGGGATTATAGATGATCCTCACATAGTAAGCAGGTTCTATATCGATCAAAAGTGGAGGATCAACCTATTTCTCCTCCAGACTAGAATGTGGATGAATCTGATGATCCTTATTTGAGAATAACTGATGTTATGAGGAGAACTACAAACTAGTTGACTCAAAAGAATATTGATCTGTCAATCTAGAATACAAAGATCTTAAGCAACTTCAGGAGTTTGGGAAATCTGAGTGAGGATATTCCACCCCTGAGGGAGGATGCATAAAAAAATGGACCCACTAGGTGGAAAATCCCCTCAATTTCTGCCAACTAAAAGGCCTACTCTTGAATTCATTGATGAATGGACATCAGCCTAGTGGAACTGGCACTTCTATGTCAGTTCTCATGTAGAAGACTGAAGAGATGATCTTAAATTCTATGGAGAATGCTCCCATTACTTTTGTAGTGCCCCTTCAGGAAAAAGGGAAAGGTCTAGCATCACAGGTGGCTCATCCAAGTGTCTCACCTAAGCCACTTAGTACTGAAAAATTAATGAGTGGAGCCATTGCAAGTGGTTACCTTCAGCCTAGGCCTCACAAGGATGAAAAAAGAACAACACCAGATTTGAAAAAATTTGAGCGACACACAAAAAAACCCAAGATTTTCCACCAGCTAGTCTTGGTAAGAGTGGGTGCCCATATGCCAAAAAAGTTCAAACACAGGGATGGGGTAATTGATCCCCCAGAAATGGAGAAAACTAATATCTTCCGAAGCAACAAGATGCATCATTTCCATGTATGGAGCAATCAAATCCTATGATCCCTCCTTCACCCTTCATGGAAAAAGTAGTGGAATGCACTCAAAACCCTAGTTCCCAGGGGAATACTATAGTTAATCTGGTGGACAGTCAATTTGTTACTCCAGGTATGAAAATTCCTGAAGCTCTACTTGTTAGGGATATCAATGCACCTCCAGTTGAAACAATGCATGAATTTGTAAATGTACAAACTGAGGTGATTGATGTAGATGCTGGTGAGAGATTATCCATGTTGGATGCACTTAGTTTTTCTATTGATGAACCCATATTAACACCAATGGATAGTATTGAGGTAAGTAAGGAATCAGAAAGGGATACTCATGCACTAACAACTGAAGTAAGAAATCAGGAAATAAATTTGTCTTCCCCAAAACAAATGGTTTTGGAAATGGATAAACCAGAATTATTGGTTGAAAATAATATTAATATTGGATTGGTAGTAGATGAAGTTGTGTCCACTTTTGAGGTCACCAAAACTAATGACTTTCCTCAAGAAGGAAAATTGTCTTTTGAAGAAAGACTGAAAATGGCACAAGATGCAATTACTAATGAGGAAATCATTATTGGTGGAAATTCACAACTTTCAATGGGAAATGTGGAGTTGTTTCCAGTGGAACAACCTGCCATGACATTGCAGGTATCATTAGGGCATGAAGATAGTAGTTTGGAAACTCAACTGGTTTCTAGAGAAAAAGAACCCATAGCCCAAAATTTGATACAAAAGGGTGAAGGGGAAGAAATTTATTCCACCATGGTTTCAGCTAGAGAAGCAGTGAAAGAGTTTCCTTTGAATATTGATACAACTCAGGTTAAAGATGATCAATTTGAAATTCCAAACCAGGAAAAGAAGCATCTAGAAGAATCAGTAGTACAAAGTGAAATTGGCATAGGGACCCTTGAGGTAAGTGTCCAAGAAAAAAAAATCATTGGTACAAAAAGAACAGGAAATATCCAAGTAGATAGTAATTGTTCCTGAGAAATTCCAGCAAGGATCATAGGAAACAAAAGTCTGGAACAAGTTTGAAAAAGGGATGGATCAGTGAATTAATTTCAAATGAAGAAGAAACCCTTCATGTGCAAGTGGTTGACCTTACTACTCTCTATCTTTTCCAAAGATAGTGAGAGCCCCAAAAAGGCCAGACCATCACAAAGACTCATACTGATTCATCTAGAGCAAGGACCTTAGAGATAGCAATTCCTTTCGAGGATAAGACAAGAAAAGACATAATTATTGATGATGATTACAACATTTAAATTATTCCCTTGGGAAATCCTTCAAGGGAAAAACTAAAGCAAGGAGTATCTGAAGTAGTAAGTGGTCTTCTACAAAAAGGTTGATGAGGATGGAATGATGAAAAAACAACTAAAGGAGAAAATTAAGGCCTTAAGTTCATGTTTGCAACAATTGACAGGAAAACTAGTCATGAACAAGCAAGTGCCTATGTGAATACCCTTGAGGGTATAAATAAAGTAAATAGTGTTGTTAAGAAGGTCCAAGTGGTGGACACTTGGATTGAACAATTGACTGAGAAGGGAAAAGAAGCTATCATAGAGGTAAGGTCAAAATATGAGGACCTCAAAAGTCGACTTATGGAAATTGATGGAATAATTGAAGAGTGTGACAATGAGATATTTTACTTGGAAGGAACTCTCCCCAAACTTGACCACATAACCCAACTTAGTGATGAGCTAGTTGAGCAAGAAAACATCATACCAATAAAGTACAAAGGGAGCCAGTATGCTCTTGAAGAATTGTCAAAAATCAGATTAGATACCTTGAATGAAATCAAGAAAAAACTTGAAGTCAAAAGGAACTGGGTCGATGATTCACTTGATGCTATTGATCGAGGTTAGAGGACATGGTGGTAGAAAAATTCAAAAAGAGCTATGGGGACTTAAAAATTGATTTCTTACTTGACTCCTTTGAAAATAATATCCAGGCAAGTGACTTCTCCTATGAAGTTATTGAAACTATGAGGAAGATTGAGAATAGAATTGAGGAATTGAAAGCCAGGCCACTGGAATATAAGAAAAAAATGGCTCAGTGTATGGATTCAATAGTGAGGAAAACATTGATTTTCCAGCACCACATTGGACCTAACGAAGATGAAACAAATGAATTATTCCAGAGATATGATGCTTATATGGCAAGGCTACCAGAGGAGCAAGATGTAGAAGAAAAGGATGAAGAGGAAGAGGATGCAGCACAAAAGATGATAAGCATGCTTAGGCATATTCTTCCTTAATTTGTATTCTTTTTCACATTCCATTAAACTGATATTGTGAAATGATGTTTCTGATGCATTAAAATGTAATTATCTTTCTGAAATTTTATTGTTCCTTTGTTTCAATTGAAAGATAAAAGGATATAGTAGTTCATAGTGGATTAGATTAAAATTTCACACATACTTGGAATAGACATGTGAACTATTAATATTCTTGTATTGCTTGCAATTTGAATGAAAAACAAGATAGGGTTCTATAGGGGCCCTTGCCCTTGATAGTGAAAGATATGTATACATGCCAAAATGGAGACAATCAAGGGAGAACAACACTCAAATATTTTTCAGTCTGCTCTCATAGTCTCCTCCCAACAAAGGAAGTTTGTTCAGAAGTTTTTTTTTCCTCAAAGCACAAACTCGTCTCGATCCTTGTGTTGTTTGTATAAAGATGATTGACCTAGCCAGTCCCTGGACATACCCATATCCATCAGTGACTCCAAAGTCATCCTAGGGCGGTTCATAATTTTTTCAAGCTTGATTTTATTTTGATGGGATGACACCCAATCCAAAAGGTCCAAACCACCTGAGAAGAAAATTTGTTTTTCCTTTCCCCTTGTGAAGGGTCAACTTGCTAGGATTACTTTGAGAGGGAATGTTTGGAGTGATAAGAGGGGTCAGCCACATGTTGTTGATTGATGAATTATGAGGCCTTGAGCTAGTTCTGGTTTCCCATTTTCTTAAAAAGGGTGGGTTGTCCCTCAGAGAAGGAATTGGTTGGGGTCCCAAAAATTCTCACTCAAAGGAAGAAGCACAATGCATCGATGTGCAGATAACTAAGTTATAAACCTTCCTCTATTATCCCGAGCTAAGGAGAGTGCTGCCCTTGAGTGATGAGCGGATATTGATTGGTCCTCTTCTCCATCTGATATGATAATTGGAGGCTGAGGTTGTGTTTTTCCCTTCCTCTTGCTCAAAGATGGTGTTTGACACTTTGGACTTGGTGGTAGAGACACAACTTCTTGTTTCTTTTCCAAGGAGTGAATCCTCTTCTCCAACTCATCCACCTTGTTGGAAATGGCAGGAACTGTATCGATGGAGGATTTATCATATAATACATATGATTCCTTAGGAATCTCTTTTGATACAAATTCCTCATTGCATAAAAAAGGGCACTAAAAATTGGTCTTCCTAGAGACCTAAGGCCTCCTTTCAACCCAATATTTCTTTAAATCCTCAGGCATTTTCATATGTTCCCATCTAAAAATATGGAAATACATAACCTGGAAGGATGCAAACATAGGTTTGATCCTAATTAACCAAGAAAGAAGTGCTAACTAGACTTGTTGGTATGTTAGGGGTCCTCTGGTATCACCCACACATTCTACATTAAATAGAGCCCTAAAAAGCTTCATCAGACCACTCAAATCAAAAATCTGATTTAGGTCTTCTGAAGAAATCTCTTTTAGGATGTGAGCTACAAGCACTTTCACCATTTTCTTGATTGAATTCCTTATGCTTAGAACAAGAAAGAAAACATGTGCAAACAGTGAGGAAATACTAGGCTTTATAGATGGAAGGATGCATTTGGTCCTGTGTTAATAAAATCTTTCCCATGGTGTAAACTAGATTTTTCTCAGTTCACACAGAGGTGATTAAAGATTTGAAAGGAATTAAGAATGAACAAAGTTGGTAGTTCAGTAAGATTTGACAAACATCATGTGTGGCATTTAAACTAGTAAGATGTGAAGTGGAGTGCACTTGAGCCCAAGAAGGATTTTGAAAGATGAGTGTAGGTGTGCATCATGTCAAAAGCATCTGGAGATGCTCAGTGATCATTTGAAATGATTGTTTAATCAAAATCGGGAGGGAATATTTCAAGTAGCCTGCCAAAAGTAATGACTAGACATCCCAGTCATACACAAGTGGAATACATCGAAAAGACTCATGTTTCATACACTTGCAATATAGAATGAAGCTCATAAATATCATCTTCTAGAAAAATTTGTAATAGAAATTATTCCTAAGAATATTATTTTTTTGGGGGAAAATATTTGAAGTGAAGAGAGTGATATAAAAGTCATGAAAAATCATGCCAAAAGTGGGGGTTAATTTTTCTGAAATTTAGTCAGAGAGAAAAAAGGAGAGAAATCCGAGAGAAGCCATTTTCTAAGAAAACTTATTTGAGAAACCAATTATTTCTTGTGTGCCTTTTAAAATTGATCATGTCAAGATGGTTGTAGATGTATAGCCATTGAAAAAACTTTGAGATTGTAAACAAACTTTCCCTTGTTGATCAAATTTTAAAAACCTTGAGTAATTCATGTTAATCATGAACTATGTTATGTCTATTTTCATCTTGAGATATTTTCAAATAGTTATCTATGTTCCTGTTGCAATATTACATTAGGAATCCTTTTGAAATCACACAAAATCTCATCCTCATGACAAGTATTGTGGCATTTGCAATTACATTATGAAGAGAGATTTCATTTCATGATGCAATAAGTGATTTAAATTCACTTTACTTTCATTTCAGTGATACAAATTATTTGTCAGTTTATGAGTGTATCATAAGCGTGATATAATAGGGATTTCTAAGGTTTAATTAAGTCTTTAACATGAGTTCTTATGTTAAATCCTTGAAGAATGTGTGAAGCCATGTGTGTCTTTGAGCTTTCATAGATGCATAATTTTCTAGTTGAAGGTTCATCTTGACTATTTGAAGCTATTCATCTTTTTTCCTTGTGGATATGTTAACATTTGTTTAAAGTTCTCAGGATTTGGTATAATCAACTTTATCCTGCTTAACTTCCCAACCATAAAATGCATATCTAGAGATGAATCATACATGAACTATCCTTGCTTGCATTGTGTATCCACAAATGATAAAGAAGATCATTGAATTCATCCATCCTTTACTAAAATATGCAAGTGCAATCAGTTTTTATCATTGCCTTTAGTGACCTGGGCCTTATCTAGAGAACATCTTCATTTTCTAAAGTGAAAACTCATGAGAGTTAGGTTATGTTGTATTGGCCATGTTTTCTTGAGGTATCCTTCAAAATATTGCAAAGGAATAGTCAAATACTACTAATTTGTTGATAATTTCCATTAATACAGGTCACAAAATGGGTCCTCTCACCTTGGTTGAAGGCACAACCTAAAGTAGTAAGGGTAGGTCAAACTCTTAGCATGGTGATACAATCAAAATCATTTCTAAATCAAAGTGATAAAGAATCATCTAAAATACGTCCCTGACCTATTATGATTTGTTTGTCTCTAAGCATCCTGATCAAATTGTGATGGTACTCGGTTTCAAAGGAAGGATCAATTTGGGTACCAACACATCAAATAGTGTATGAATGAGAGTGTAAAGGAGTATGATGCTCACTTAAAAATTTATTATCAAATTTATCTTATGATATTTACCCAAGTCATCCTCAATGGTTCATCAAAGGTTTGATCACACCATTAAGAAAGGTGCTCTCATATAAGACATTTACTGAGACTGTACTAGGCTTTGGAAGCTAATCTATGCATTGAGATAGTTGAGAGTGTAGACACTAGAGCTAGCCCATTATTAGAAGCTCATATTACATCTATGGATAAAAAGTTAGAGAATTTTTAGCTAATTCATCTCATGAGATGTGTAGTGGTATTTGGTGTATGGATTGTGAAGTAGAAGGACATACTAAGGATAGATGTCCTCGTAAATAGGTGGGTACCATGTTTCCAGACTGTGAGATCTGTCACTTGGATCATGATTCAAGTAGGTGCCCATTGTTACAATGCATGATAAGGAAGAACATGTCCTATTACTGTAAGATTTGTAGGTCTACCACTCATGATATAGAGAATTGTAGGTTGATTAATCAAATTCATGATGCCATTGATATTGGTGTATGTCAGACTAGTGTTGTAAATAATTCTAAGGAACAAGGTGAGCATCATGATCATAATCATAATGAAGGGCACTTTGATGGAGGCCAAGGTAGAGGTAGAGGATATTGTGGAGGATTTAGAGGCCGAGGTCATGGAGGTGGAAGAAGTGAGTTTCCTTATGGAACATGTTATACATGTGGATCCCTTGATCATTATAGGCGTGAATTCCCTTAGAATATTATTTGTTATTTTTGTGGAAAGAACCACAATTATGAAGAATGCATGGATTTTTATGAACATATAAGTGAGAATAAATAACATGATAAGAGTTCGAAATGGTTAAAGTACAACTATTAGTGGATGACGAAGTTAGTGCCTAATCTTGAGATGGTACTTGTGTTAGTCACTACACATGTTGAAATGTGCACACGAGGGAAGTTCCAAAGCGAAAGCCTATTGTTACATAGGAGGAGGTATTACATATAAATTATCCAAAGCCTACTCATCAAAAATAAGTTTATCAAGAGACCATGGAAGCTATTAGGAACTTACAAGGTGAGATATAATTCTTAAAGGAGCAAATGTGGAATCTGGAGTAGGAAAATGTAGTTGAGCTTCCTCAGAAGGATGTTGATGACTTGAAGGAGGTTTGTAAGATTTTATGATAAGAGGGCATCATTTTATTATTAGGGGAATGGTTAAGAGGGAATATTTCACACACTGGAGTTGAGTGCGAGATAAATTTTACATGCTAACTTACCTCCTCATAGTTTGGATTATGATAGAGAGATCACTCTAAATGTAGTTGTTGATGGATGGATTTTGAGTAATATTTTAATTGATACAGGCAGTATGAATGTACTCACTTTAGATGCATGGAATCAGATAGGGAGACCACCATTGCAGCCATATTCAAATGTGTTGTTTATGGAAAACAATACTAAAGCCATGACCATTGGAGTCTTGAAAGATGTTACTATTACTATACAAGGGGTGAAGTTTATTGGGGACTTTGAAGTCTTGGCACTTACAGAGGTAGATAGTTTTCCAACACTTTGCTTGGGTACCCTTGGTTTTATACAAATAATTTTGACCTGCACTTCAATGAAGGATATATCAATTTTTAGAATAAGGAAGAGTGTGTCATCATTCCTTTAATGGATGGAAAAGCTGCACCTTATGTGGAAAATTTTAGTGAAGAGGTTTTGAATAGAATTTATGTGTGCACCATTAGAGATCCTGAAGTACTTGAGCCATCAAAGGAAGGATTTATTCAATGGGATGATGCATAGTCTATGAGTGATACAACCAACATTACTTGTGATAACTGGGTGCACGCGACATATGAAATGGTTGGCCACAAGATGAAAAGTGCGCTTACGTGTGTGTAAGTTGACCACGTTATGTTAGGCATTTTGGTAGTAACTAGGTACCAAGGTACATTGGTGAAGGAAATCCTTGAGTAATTTTGTGTGCTATGGAAGCCTAGTGGAAAAACCAAGTGGAAATAAGGAATATGTTGAGTATACGTACACTATGTGGGATAGATGCGCGTTGGTGGATGGTATACAAACATGGTTTTTAGAGTGACGAGAAGTGAGAATAACCTTCTTTGCTAGATATCTTTGAAGTAATGTGCCTACTAAGACATGTGTGTTTTATGGTAATGATGCTTAGTACCATGTTTAATAGTGTGAGAGAATCTTCACGAGAGGGGCATGAGGCCTTACCACCTTCACTACGAGTGTATAATTTCTACTACACCTTGTGAGGCTACGCACATGCATGATATGTTTATGTAGAGTTGGATAGAGAAACAAGAAATTGCCAAGAACTGACTACAGGTATGATTCAGACCTTTGACTATTTTTCCACTAAACCTCTAGTGAATGAGGAATTACAGGTTATGAAGTGCCTAACTATGGGAGAAAGTGCAAAATATGATGAACTTATGTAGGAGTTTCTAGGTGACTCAGATCTGGATGCACGTTTTGAATAAAAAGAGACAAATGTTGAACAACTTGAGTGTGTCTGCCTTGAAAAAGAAAAAGGTAAGATGGCCTATGTAATTTATGATGAAGAAGTGGAAAATATGGATGTTGAACATATGGAGGGTATGCTTAGGTCTTAGACAATGTAGATGAGAAGGCTTGTGTGTATCACGAGCCTATGAAAATGAAGAAGGTCGAAATTGAGATAGATATTAAACCTAAGGAGGCCACCATTGGTGATTACTTGTCTAACTCGGAGGTTACAAAGATAATTGAGCTATTATGTGACTTCTAGGATTTATTTCCATGAGGATATCATGAGTTAAAAGGAGTACATCAATATTTGGTCTAGATGAGGTTTAATTTAAAGGAACGTGTGGGTCGTATTGGGAAGAGGCCTTATAGGATGAATCCTAATCTACGCATTAAGGTAAAGGAGGAAATTGATAAGATGTTAGCATTCTGGGATCATTGAGCCCATTTAGGATTCGAATGGGTTATCCCTATGGTGATAATCATTAAGAAATATGGAAGGATAAGAATTTGCGGATTATAGGAGTTGAATGTTGCATGTGTAATAGATCCCTTTCCCACACCTTTTACTAGAGGAGATTTTGGAAGGTGTTGCAGGGCATGATATCTACTCCTTCACTAATGGATTCTCTGGACATCATCAGTGAGGATAGCTAAAGAGCATCAAGAGAAAACAACTTTCACCACTAAATGGGGAAGTTTTGCATACACAATTATGCACTTTGGATTAAAGAATGCACTTGCAGTCTTTTCGCGCATTGTTATGCAAGCATTCTAGGACTTTATTCATAAGTTCTTATAGGTTTACTTAGATGATTGGAAAGTTTATGGGATAGTGAAATATCATTATGACAATTTAAGGATTATGTTTAAGAGGTACCGGTAGTTGAGCATCTCCTTAAACATTAAGAAGTGTAGTTTTGCTACACCTTTTGGGACTTTTTGGGAGACATTATTTGTAAAGAAGGCTTGTTGGTAGATCTTGCTAAGGTTGTTGTTATTTTGGGCTTAGAGGAACCTACTAACTAGAGTAAAGTGCATGGATTCTTGGGGCACATAGGGTATTGTAGGATGTTTATCAAAGGATATTCTTAGATCACCACACCCTTGGAAGAGTTGTTAAAGAGCAAAGGAAAGTTCCATTGGGATGAAGTGCAATAGCGTGCGTTTGAGACGTGGAAAGGCTTACTACAACACATATTCTATGCTTTCCTTCATGGACCAAACCTTTTCATGTGTATGTGTACACCTCTGACATGGCCATTGGAAAGGTATTAGCCCAGCCTAGAGAAGGTATTGTTGATCATCCTATTTGTTTTGCAAGTAGGAAGTTGACCCCAATTGAATAGAATTATAGAACTACAAATAAAAAAACCTTTTCCATGATCTACGTGCTACATAAGTTTTCATGGTACTTACTGGCTACCCCATTTATATTCTATATAGATCACATGACACTTAAATATTTGGTGAATAAGATCATTTTGCAGGGCACATATGTTGTTGGATTCTATTATTTCAGGAATTTGATTTTATAGTGGTGGTTAAGCTAGGAAAAAGAAATTCTGGACCAGATCATTTATCAAGGATTAATTTAGGTGAGGATGTGTAGAGCATTAGGACACAATGCCGGATGCATAATTATTTAGATTGAACTACGTGCCCTCTGAATTAGAAGATATTTCTATCTTTTTACGTACTAGTAAGGCACTTGAAGGGATGAAGAGTTTAGAGAAAAATAACTTACCATACGTATCGCGCCTTATATGTTGATCAGTGGAGAATTATACAAACTAGGCCCGGATGAAGTTCTACACCGGTGTGTGCTTGAGCATGTATGAGCACAAAGCCATTATGGAGGAATCTCATGGTGGTATTGTATGTGGACATTATATAGGATATTATGTTATGCACATGATTTTATTGGTTGGTTTGTGGTGGGAAACATTGTATAAGGATTGTAAAGAATATTGTAAGGCATGTGATCATTGTTAGTGCCTTGAAAGCTTGGGCATAGAGATGAAATTCCTTTAAGGCCTATTGCTAGTGTAGAACCTTTTGAAAAATGGGAAATTGACTTTGTGGGTTCTATTTCCCCACCCACATGCAGGACTAGATCATGCTACATTATAACTTGTACAAATTATCTTACAAGGTGGGTGGAAGCATCACCTATAAAGGATTTCATGACAACTACAAAAAAAGGTTTATGGGAGAAACATTATAAATGGGTATGGATGCCCATTGATTTTGATAAGTGATAGGGGTACTCATTTCCTTAATGAGACCATCAAGATATTATTGGAAAAATTTATGGTGGCACACCATAAAACCACACCCTATCACCCTCATAGAAATGGAATTGCTAAGGCTTTCAAAAATATATTGAGCCACACATTGACTAATATTTGTGATGTTGGAAGGAAAGACTGGGATGATAAAGTCTCTATTATACTTTGGGCATACAAGACAACTTATAAAAGATTGAACAAAGCCACACCCTTTCAGTTGGTGTTTGGCTGGAGGCTATTTTTCCCATGGAATTCATGTTACCTTCTTTACGTATTACATGCAATGAGGTTTTGGCTGATGAGAAAGCACTTAAAGAGTGTATTGATAAAATGATGTAGTTAGATGAAAGGTAAGCCATAGCATGTTGGAGTCGAAAGACAAAAAGGCCGGGCGAGGCATGACATGATAGACATATTAAGGATAAGAAGCTTGAAGTTGGACAAATGGTTCTTTTATATGATTCAAATTTTTGCACCACCCTGAAAAGCTTAAAGTGCATTGGTTGGGACCGTATATTGTGACTTACATACTTGATTTAAGTTCTTTCTAGTTATAGGTGTTGGATGGGACATGGTTTCTTGGTTACTTCAATGAGAGTAGGTTGAAGCCCTACTATAAATAAGTCTTCTTGGTGTTTGTAATAAGGTAATATTTCCATTAGATTATATTTCCTTAATGCATTTCCTTTATATGTGTTTCCTTTCATCATTTCTATGCTTTGTCAATTTAGTTTAGTTTTTTGTGTAATAAGCATGCTTGCGTACCAGAAGATGATTACTATCTATTGAATTCATGCAGAGGACCACACATACTTTTAGTGTGGGGTGGAGTGTATACAAGATAAATGGATCAAGTTTGAATGTTCTCTAAAAGATGGGTATGTATAGAGAAATATTGTATAGGTGCTTGAAGTAAAGTTGTGGATATAAAGAGATTGATGAATGAAGACCACATGTGAATGAATGGATGCACATATGTAACATGAGGTAGGCTGCAACATGGGAAAATACTTGGTGAAAGGTGCGGTGGATAGGTACTTTGGCATCGTAGGAAGGCACACAAAAGGAGGTCTGTGTTTGAGGAGTAGTAGGTGTGCCAGAAGGTTATGACTTTGGCATAGAAAAATCAAAAAAGGAAAGAAATGCTAATTTAATGTTGAGTACGATGGTAGGTGGAGAGCAATAAATGTGGAAATTTTTGCAAAGGCTATAAAAGGTGGTGTTGGGAATCATTTTTACCTTTATGATTAAGAAGAATTCAAGTGAGTTGAAGAGCGAGATAAGAGCGAGTAAGTGAAAAAGTGTGAAGAGCTGTTATTACAAGCTAAACCAGATGGATTTTTTTACAGATTGATTGGCACTCCATTGGAGAAGGTGTTTGAGTGAAAAAAAGGCATGTGGGGAGAAAATCAGTAGTTAGGGTTCGAGTTTGAGATAGTGAACACATATTTTAGCTAGGGCACGTGGGTTTTGAGTTGTAGAGCTTGAATTCAACTGAAAGAACACATTTTTATAGTCATTATGGCACCTAAGTGAGCACACAGGAGCTACAAGGGGCAAAAAGTAGAAGGAAGTCAAATAGAAGTTTAAGACACCCCCGAGAGCCAATTTTCTGAGATGTAATATCCAGAAGGGGTTTTTATGGGCCGTGATTGGGAGTCACATTTTCGGCACTACAAAGTGAGTGATTATAACAATAAAACCAAATATAACAAAGATGAGTTAGACAAGTTGTTGGTGGTAAAAACAACGTTACGAATAGAGAATGATATGGTTATTTATGATGATGCAAGAAAAAAATGTTGACAAAGGTGGGAGTTTTGCAACTTTATGAACTCCCTTATTTTGGAAAACCAGAGAAGTTGTATCAATGGTTGATGAATAGAGTCCATGAGGAATTTTTCTACTTTTTGGGTGATGAATGAGGATTACTGCACCCTTTATTGGGAGACTGACAGGTTTAAGGAGTTTGGGCACTGAAACTAGTAATTACCTCACTAATAAGGAGGGTATAGAAGCAACAAGAAAAGTGTTGGGTTACATAAAGGAGGGCACAAAATGGATATTGGTAAGTTGGAGAAGTACCTTGTGTTTCAGAAGTAATGCACCTCCTCACCAAGATAAACAACCAAGAGCGTTGGTCACAAGTAAACACGATGTGGTTGCACATCGCTAAAAATAGATGACGAAGAAGGTGTCGTGTATAATTTATCCAACTACATTGTTGAGACCATTATTGCAGAGGAACATGAAGGAGAAAAGATAAGTTTTGGCGTGATCCTCCTGTCTATTGTGTTTATGGAGATTGGAGTGCCCATGGGCGAAGGACAATATTTGGAAATACCCTGAGGAGAAGTGATCACTTGAGAGAGGTTTGAAAAGTATACATGTGATGGATCCATGAGTGGACCCTTTAAGCAAAGAGAGAAAAATTTGGTATGCACAACTACATGTTGTTTGAGGAAGAATGGAGAATACCTAAGGATCTTCCTTTGGTATTAGACAAACAGTACAATTTTCCATCTATCAACATTTTTACATAGGGTGCACTTTGGAATGAAGGATGGGAAGTGGAGCCCTTGGTGTAAACTTCCATATGCTTTCACCATGCTATTTTCAAGCGTTCAGTACACAAGGTTCTCCAACACACGAAGGTTGATCTTTAATGCACAAGGTGGATTGTGACTATCATACACTCCGGAAGACGTATGTCTACCCGAGTAAGTCTGCATATATTGAGAAATTGATTTTAGATGATATTAGCATGAAGGCTATGAGCTTGGAAATTGGGAAGTCTAGGGCAGCCCTTATATACATTTACCTTAAGCCCAAGTTGGAGAATGGAAGTATTTAGAGAATGAATTTTTTGCTCCTAGGACCACCCAAGGGAAAACATATAGTGGGTACCCTACAATATGATGAGGAGCCCATTTCACCCTTGTTGGTGAAGAAGAGGAGGAGTTGCAAGAAGACATTGGCGGCTTGGAGCATGGGCATAGAAATAACCAAATATGGGAAAGAAAAGAGTATGCATGAGCCTACCCCCATGAGAAAGAAGTAGTGGGAACCAACGCTATGGAGATAGACATAGAACAAGGTGCTGAGGAGCAGCAATATAGAAGAGTGCTGAGGAAAACAAGGACTCAAGGTGCGGGGCCATCACAACCCCTTAGGAGGTCACCTAGGACTTCTCTTTCAAAAGTAGAATAAAAAAAGAAAAGGCACAAATATATCTCTTCGAAGGATGATGAAGGAAAAAATCGAGGATAGTGCACGAGAAGACCCAGGATCACATTGAGGATGTAGAGGAGCCTCAAGAAGAAGATTTGAAACATGATGGGAGGAATTCAAAGAGCAGAGAGATAGGTAGTGGCACCCCTGAGAAAGAAATAGGTGAAGATAAGGGTGAACCATCTGGTGAGCCTATTGAAACACAAACTGATGGAGGGCAAGATGTTGGATTAGGGTGTACATGTTTTGATAAAAAAGGTGCACTATGGGAAGGAAAAGGAGGAAAGACATATGAGACTCCTACCGGATACATAAATGATCCTACCAAGATTATTCACACTAGGTTCCAAAGTACATTAGAACTTAAGGAGCTATATGGCTGGGAGTTGATGGATTCAGAGATGGTGACCACGACATGCACACACAAGAAATTTTCATGGAGTATGTAGACTCATATGGATGAGCCTGATTTTGACATGTGTGAAGAATCATGTGTCTCACATAGACTGAAGAAAGCACCACACTCGCACCATGTCATGTCATAGTTAAGCCTACTCATATGTCGGATGAATAGGTGAGTAATGCACTAACGAAGGTATCTACAGAGAAGTTTGCACATAAAACATAGATAAAGTGGAAAATATTTAGGAGTTATTAGATAGATCTAAGGATAAGGATATAAAGATCAAGCACCTAACAGAGGAAAAGGAGATAGTTGAGGTGACGATGCGTTTGGTACTCAATATGGCAGAACAAATTGGTGACGATATTTTGAAGAAGAGGCCAGATTTGGAGGATAAAGTTCATGAAATTTCCATCTGCTTTACATTATTTACACACATTAGTTCATATGGTATTGGATGAGGGACCCATGTGCATGCCAAAACCAAAGGATTTTCAACATAGGTAGAGAAGGCTAAGGAAACAATAGCATGCACAAAGATTACTAGCTAAAATATTTATTGTAGACCTTGAAGGATGAATTAAAAAGGAAGATTTGGCATTGAATATGTGTGTGACCCCTGATGTAATAATAAAGACAAGAACTATGGCCGAGAGGAGGATGAGGTCCTCAAAGTAGTAAATAATGAGACACTTGGGTGTGGAGAGGCTCACTTTGATAGCAAGAGAAGCGCAAATGCACTTGTAGCGGTCCCAAGACCCTCATAAGGAGAAGATCAAGGACATTGGAAAATTGATAGTGCGATGGATGGATGTCATGGACATGGGATGGTCTCAAGTCCTAGCTAATGTTCTCAGAGTATTGTAGAATGAAGGTGAGAACATGAATCTTGATGAAATGGAAGCAGTACTTGTAGACATTTTGGGGGAAAAAAATAAGGTGCTCAACATTGGAATGACTTAGAGGTAGAGATTAAAACTAAATATCCAGAGTTAATTTTACCTATGGAAGGATAGAGTGCCCAAGTATTCCTTCATTATTTTGTGCAAATATTCTTTCATTCTTTATTATTTATTCATGGAGAGATGGATCAGGATTACCCATTTCAGGGACAGAAATAAAATTAGTGTGGGGTAATGTTGGGCTGATGAATTATATCCTAAGTACTGAAGGCACATAAGGATTATGCATGTGGATATAGGGCGCATGTAGGTGTATGCAAAATTATAGGAAACATGGCACACCCAGAAAGCATAAAGTCAGGACTTAGCCATTTTCTAGTATAAGGCTAAATATAGATGTGGAGTGTGGAGCATTTTTAGAAGACTTGGAAAGCACACAAAGGATATTTTGGACAAGTGGAAGATCAATTAACATGCATAGTTTTGGAGCTATTAATAGGATTAGATATAGTCATATTATTAGATAATATATTATTAGCGAGCTTGCATGATTTTGTATTTATCATGTAAGGGTGCATGGATATTCTTAGCATGTAGTCTATTTTGAGGGTGCTTAAGTGGTGAAGGAAAGATTTCCCTACCTATAAATATGTATTGATTTGCATGGTTTAGGATCCATGTTTTGTAGAGTTATGTTGTTGATTTATGGGTGCACATGACTTATGGTGACATATATTATGTATGTATGAAGCTTCATGTTTTACAAAAATTAATATAATGGATCTTTGTGGTTGGATATTGATTATAGACACATCTGTGATTGGTTCTTGCATGGTAAACTTAATCTTGATTCTTGTATGAGTTAATCTTGCACATGGTTAAGATCTAGATCTAGTTTATGTTATGTAATATACTTGATTATCTATTATGGATATGGAATATTTGTATGATCATGCTATCACTTGGTAGTGCTCAAAGCTTTACGAAGGATGTAACTCTTCCTCCTAGATCTCTTTTTTGGAAAAAGCTTGTCAAAAAAAGCGAACGATCGGAGAAGGGCTGTAAATGGAAACTGGGAAATGGATAAGATATTTTATTTTGGAAGGATAATTGGGTTGAATTTTAGAACCTTAAGAGAAACATCTCCTTGGATTAGTTAAAGGATAACCCCATAGCAGATTTTAAACACAAGGTGAGTGACTACATCAATTGTGTTAATGGCGGTTTTTAGTAGAAGAATCTTCATGTTGAAAGGTCTAATTTTAAAAACCTTATTGATGTCATTCAAATAATCATTAACAACATTCATATCAAAAAAATCAAATCGAGAGACAAATTCATTTGGGTTGAGTCTTTTGATGGCTCTTATTCAATCAAAATAGGGTACTAGATACTCTCGGGGACACTAGTTACGATTTTGATTGGAGTAGAATATGGCATAAAGAACTTACTCCCAAAATAAATCATTTTTTATGGTTGGTTCTTAACAAGAGGATTCTTACCATTGATAATCTGATCAAGAGAGGCTCTACCATGCCTAACATGTGTTATATTTGTAGGAAAGAGGCTAAAACTATTCACCATATTTTCCTTCACTGATCCTTTGCCTCAAGTCTTTTGGATCTCATCTTGGCTAGATTCGGGGTAGACTAGACTTTCCTGGAAGACATTATACAATCTTGGGAGCAGTAGAACCCCCTTTCAAACACAGTATGCTTAGGAAATTATGGAGGCTTATTTTTCCCCATGCCATATGGAGAATTTGGAAGGCCATAAACTCTATCATTTTTAGGAATACCAAGAACACCAACAAGATAATTCTAAAAGAACTAACCATTGAAATCAAGGAAAATATCATGAAATTCAGGCCTCTCGAAAAATAAATTTTCCCAAATAAAGAGGAGATATTTCTTCTAAACTGAATATGGATGTGGCATACATTCAAGATAGTGCTTTATAACTATTGACCATTCACTTATTTAATGGATCCCTCCTCCTAAAAATTATAGAAAATAAATTTTGATGGTGCCTCTAAAGGAAACCTTGGTGCTACATGTTGTGGTGGCATTATCATAAATAACTTTGGTAACCTCGTTATTGCATATGTATTCCTATGGGAACCTAGTATAACCACTATCTTTGAGGCACTAGCTACCTTATGGGGTATAAGAGCAACCAAAGACCACAATATCAATAATCTCATTATTGAAGGTGAATCTCTCAATATTATTAATCATCTCAATGGTTCTAACCCTCCTATCTAGACTATTAAGGATTTTATTCATGAGGACATAATTATTTGTAGTGATTTTATAAATGTAATTTTTTTCACACCTACAGAGAGGGAAACAAAGCCACAAAATCCTTTACCAACTTGGGTATTTCTAGTAATCACTTAAGTTATTGGTTTAATGATTTTAAATCCCTAAAACATCAAATGAAATTATTTCTAAGGACTCTTTGGCTAGTTTGTCTAATGGCTAATCTCAATGGCTAGTACTTGCTATCAAAGTGCATAAGTAATATTCTGACTCCATGATTGTCTTACATGCTTGGTTCATGCCTTTACCTTATGACCTATTCAAGACAACCAGATATTTCTCTTTGTCATTATTCTTTGTGTTGTGATGAAGCCCCACTGAATTTTGTTTTTACACTTGCGGGCTCCCAACTTTTTGGTGACATCTCCCTTCTCATATCCGTGGGAAGCCAACCCTACAAAACTGATCCTCTCTGCTACCTAACATGAAAAAATAATGAGGAACTTTGGAAGGAATTATAGGGTGACATAATCACCACTTTTTTGAAGTAAAATAAGGGATTTGATAAAACAAATTCTCTAATTTTTTCCAAGAACTGGAAGGATCGGGCCGTTAACTACAAAGTTAAATGTTCCCCATCACAAAAAACTTGATTTATTTTATAATGGTTCTGGGTATGGATGGAATAGAGCTCTTTAGAAATAAGCTTGATGTTAAGGAAAAGGATAGAATATTTGTTGAGGGTATGAATCCCTCCATTACATCAAAATAGGTATTGTGTGCTCATTCATTCCTTCCCCTTACAATGACATAGCCTTGAATGGTGGTTAGGTATGTTACACTTGAGGGAATATTCTCAACCCTCCCTCTACACCACCTTGTGTTTTTGAATCACTTCGTAGGTCTCCCGTGGACTTAGTCTATCTTAATAAATTCTTCAATCTCTAGAGAAGTCCATCCCGGAGGTTCACTCCCACCAAAGAGGCCTACCACTTCATCAAGGATATATCTTACTCTTGTATCAATACTATCGGGAGATTTTTCTAATATTCCACCTAATCCCTCTCTACCCGCACAACATCCTTGACATCCTAAAGTGAAAACCAAAAATCTCGAGGCCTCCCTCTCCATCACCGGGCCGACAAGATCTCTTGATTTTTGTTAAAGGAAAGGATTTGGCTATAGCTGAGAGTTTGCTATCAATTGCTCAAATCATTTAGAAACCCTCAACCAATAAATATTTAAATACCCAATTATATAAACATGTAGAGAGTATTAAGGACATTGGTGAGGATGTGGCTCTTCTTCTCGAGAGAGGGGGACAAAGACAAACCGGCTTCATAAATCAACCATAATATTGAAAGAAGGATTGGATAAATCAATAGGAAGAAAAATAACATGGAGGATACTATAGAGAAGATAATTGACAAACAAATTAAGCATATTATTATACAAAAGGCATTTCTTGTCTTCCTCCAAGTACAAGTTAAACAAATTTCTAAGATTGGCAATATACCTCTACCATTTGGAAAGGAGGAAAAGAAACAAAATTGGCTATAGCTTCCATCGATGAGGATCCTACTCTATCTCTTCAAAGCATTGGAGGATGTTAAAATTTCTTTTAACAAAGATCTCAAATGATGGTTGCCTTGTTTCTCTTGTATTGGTCTTTTAAGGATTTGACTATTGTAATGTTCTTGTTTAGCTATATTTTGGCTTCTTGATGGCATATTGTCCTCTGCCTTTTATTTTATGAGTTTTATCTTATTGCTAGGCTTTTTATTTTGGGGTGTGGTCCCCACTTGTGAAAAAACCACTTTGGTTATCTTATTTCATTTGGCCTTTGGGATTTTTTGTACTTCGGGATATGGTCCCCTTCAAAACCATGTACCATTAATAAAAAATTCACTTTTTTACGTTTCAAGTCATTTTGGGCTAGTTGGTAGGATCCTCTTGCGGAGATAATAGGTAGTGATTAGTGATTTGGTCTTCTATAACTCATTGAGCTCTCTAATTTTCTATTTTCTCTGCATCGGGTAGTTTTGAGGTGAATGCATATCACTAAAATTTTTATACAAGATGTATTATGTTTGGCATCATATCATACCAGTCTAATTGAGGATCTTCAAAGCATCTATCTTTCGTATTTTCCTATATTAAGGCTCAATAATTACAAAATCTAATACTTTCATTCAAATTTTTAGCTATATAAATTGTGGCATATTATTAACTTGTATAACATGCTAACATGTGTTTCATGCATAACATTTATATTAGAGACCTACTTATGATCACAATTCTCTGATTTTCTTATATCTTGTTTCCCTTACTTATGTCTTGATTGCCATTGTTTATGAGCTATGCCCTATGTTCATTGCTTGCTTTCTTATATCGCCTTGAATGCTTCAATTGTCTTGCAACATATTGAGTGTTGGCCCATGTTTTTAATTAGTTACTTGTTGTGTATTTTGTAATGTTACATTGTCTTATGAGTTGTTTTTATCACACCATGTATATTTATTTGTGACTAACAATTTTGGCTATCCTTTTCCCATTGTTTTTATATGCCATGGTTTCTACCATGCATATTACCTATTCCCTACCTATAGGAGTTCTTTTTCAGATGTGCACATTAGTTTCAAATTTACTTGTTTGGGCCACACTCACCATTATCCATCTCATGCACCCCAAACGAGTGGGGATAATAATTGGGTGAATATTTCACCCTCGTATCAGCTCATAGACCATATACAAAAATATACATAGAAAAATAAGGGTACACGAGAGATAAGAAATAGGTTTAGAATTATAATTGGTTCTAAACTTAATCTAGGACATGTAGTGCCCAACATAGAAAAGACACCGGAGTTGTTAGTGTCTCTCCTAGGTGTTCCTATACCGGGGAAGAAACAGTTACACTATAGAATCAATAGGTTCCTAGTGATAGTATTTTCTAATTTCCATAAATATAGTATTAGTTACAAGTTACTATCAATGGCACATTAGAAACTTTGTATAATAAAACTAATTAATTCATATGGATTGGTGACTAGTTTCTATTAGATTTGTAACCATATATAGTGGCACTTATATGTGGGGAAGCATTAATGTTTTGAGAGAAAATATGAATTCTCTCTCAATAATATTCCCTTGGTGGAAGGAATCCCAAATCCAAATTTTATCGATAAGATGCTCAAATATGAAGTTTAGCGACAAGATTATCAAATTTTAAGTTTAGAGACATGATGCTCAAATATGAAGTTTAGAAATAGGACACCTAAATCCTTAGTACTATTCTAGCCATCTCTAATGTAGAAAACATGTAGGAACAATTCGATCTCTTCCCTCATGGCACACAAGTGTATTATACACTTGATACACATATTTTTCAACACACATTTCTATTTTGACATATACTAAATTAAATTTAAATTCCATTTATCATGAGCATTAGTTTCACGTATTTTATTTTACAGGTACGACTTTACTCTAGAAAAAAGGGCAACCCACAAAATGGAATAAGGAAAAATCTCAACCAAAAAATGCTTTAGAAAAGGAATTATCCATCCCTTCTACTATGCATGTAAAGGTCATGCTTAGGATCCTTATCCTTATCTAAATTACAAAATGCAAATTATACTATCTCCATTCATAACGATGTCAAATACAACCCTCAATCTCCACAAGGTACATTATTTTATCTACTTTATGATACCAAATATTCATTGAATAACATAAAGTGGAGGGAAATGTAGTCACAAAATAAAACACTTTTAATTACATCATGCCTCTAAGTATTTCATTATATACATATGTTGGTGAGAAAATTTGTCAAGTGGAAAAATTTATGGGTATCTTCCAATGCTCTAGGACTCTAGGTCCCTCTACTTGAATGGTGCAGCTCCATTTATTATGTGTGCATGAAATTAAAATATGTAGGTGGCCTAAAGGTTGGGGATCCAATAGGAACACTCCACTGAACCTATGGCAAAATATTGCAATTTCTTGCAAGGGAGGAATTTTTGTAGAGGTATGAAGGGGAGTGGGAAAGGAAAAGGGGTGATTAATATTATGAGGTAAGAAATTAGATTCCTCCATTCATTAATCAAATTACTAAAGCACACATAGATATAGAAATAAATAAAAAATTATATGTAAAACAAGACAAGATAAGATTAAGAACACAAAGTTTTAGTAATCTTCTCATAAAAAAAGGCAAGAAACTCCTTTCTTCTTCATTGATGCTTTGGAAAAATTGTACATAGTGAGAAATAGAAGAACATAGAGAGGAGAAAAAGAGGAAATAACTATCTCTTTTGTTTCTTCACAAGTAGTAATCTCTCATGAGCATAAAAATTGACAACCCTTAAGAATGAGGGTTCCATTATAATTTATAGACTTTGGAATGAATCTTCACCTACCCCACATGACCTTTCGATTGTCCTCCACAACATGTGACTTTTTGAATCCCTAGGGATGAAATTAAGTCCCCTTTTATTAATTAAGGGTGACTTATTATAATATTGACTATAGTCACATTTAAATGAATAAGAAAAATGTCACGATTACTCATAATAAAGAATTAGAAATGAGGGAGAGAGGAGGATAAATAATGAGAGAGGAGAAGATAGAAAAATGACATCTGGAGCACCACTAAAGATGTCTTTGCCTTTGATGAAGATTCACATTGAAGAAGATGAATATCGAAACTTTTCCTTGATGACCTTTTCAACACTGCTACACCGATGGGAAAATCCAATGAAGTTCACTTTGAAAAATTTACTCTTACTGATGATGGTTATAAGTTACCCCTTGTATATGATGTAAATATGCCTCATAATTCCAAATGGGTGTTTAAAAGCACTGTTCCAAGACCTATCAAAGTGAGTTTGAGACGAACACAAACCTCACTCAAGATGATGCATTCTGGTCTTTCCATGAGGGTGATGATCATTCTTACATTCCTTAGACATTCACAATTTTCATTCATGATATTTATATTTATTGATATTTGGATCCTTATTCTACACATTGTGCAAAAAGATTGAAAAATTTCCTCTACTCATTTTGGAAGTGTGAATTCTTTCCTATCTCACATGTCTTAGCCAGACGATGATCAACTCAACTATTTCAAATCAACTCATCAAGCTCAAATCACTTAGCTCACGGAGAGATATGATTGTAACTCTACCTATTGTATATAATTTTATCATGAAAAGTTTATCCTCAACTAAATCTCTAGTTATACTAAGAATCTCATTCTTGAGATCTTCTAGGTCCATGTGGGTGAAATCATTGTCCCCACAGTGAGTACTCGAAGAGAGAGTTGAGGCTGGTTTAATACCTACAAACTTGAAATGACACTCCTATGTCTCTCGAATGAGAGCTTACTATTTTTAGTTTATTTATATTTTAACCTTTTTCAACTCGAGACCACCTTCGTTCACCTTTCTCGTTCCTTTGAATGTCCACTAAAAACTCTGCCTTTGCAAAATATGCTCTCTGAAGATTTTCTATTTATAGTAAGATTTTGTGTAGAGACTTACTTTTTTAAAATTGTCCTCACGAACTTATATTTTGATGAAAAATATTTTTTTATCTGGGTTTTTCTTTTTCATCTCACATATGAAGTTTCAACTAAAACGATATCTGGAACAAGAGAAAATAAAATTCAAAAATGTGTGGGTGGGAAACTAGGGTTTTCGCTACAAAAATTATGGGCCATGCATGAAAATTATTTCACTTGGGTATTTAAGGCTCCTAGAAATGTGTATGAATGCAAAAACCCAGTGTCAATCATGCACCATCTTCAAGATACAAATATTTTCACATTGTAGGTTAGAGAGTCATTCTAATCAAAAAACATGTCCATGACCTTTAAAATTCATTGGTTTTCATGAAATTTCCATCACTATGATCATGAAAACATGTGTGATATGGATGGAAATGAGAAATTAGAGTGGAGGAATTATAGAATTTTTTTCCGAGTTCCGAGTGAAAATGGAGAAATGTGGGGGAATGAGGAAAATGACTAAGTGTTGGTATTTATAGGCATGAGAGGGAGAGAGGAGGGGGAGAATTTTTCTACTCCCCTTTTCCAATTTTCAAAGGGACAAGGGAACACAAAAGTGTGCCTTACCCTAAGAGTGACACATGGCACACATGCACGGCAAGGGAAAATGAGAAAAGTTCTTAGTTTGAGCTCTTAGGGTCAATTTTTGGTCACATGAGGAGCATGGATGAAGCATGGAAGGGGCGGAAGATTTTTCTTACCCATTTTACCCTTGGAATGGGTCAAAGGGACACTAAAATTTCTCCTCATCCTTGGATATGACACTTGTCATGCATGTGGAGCGAGGAGAGGTGGCTCAAAATTTAGCAAATAGGGCTTGACAGAGGATGTCGAGGTCAAACCGGTGTGACCACAAGGCCTAAGGTTGGGGAGGAAGGTTTTTCTACCCCATTTTTCCACTTTGAATGGGAAAAAGGGACACAAAAATTTCACCTTAGCTTGGTGAGGACAAGTGGCACACATGTGAAAGTTGGAGTGGGGGCTAGAAATTTGATGGAAAGTGCTAACCAAAGCTCCCTAAGGTCATGTTGAGGGTCCATGAGGCTTAAGGTGGGGGTATACTTTTTCCCCTCTTTCCCTTGAATATGGACATAGGGAAACCAAAATTATGCCTCATCCTCATAGTGACATGTACCTTATAAGGGAGATTGAAAGAGACATTGCGAGAGATCCAAGATGAATTTATAGGAACTTATTTATATTATATTGATTGAATTTTTTTTATAATGATGGGATATGTTTCAAGGTCTAATTTAACTTGCAACCTTCTCAAAAATATCCTTCTTAATTGGGACTGCCAGTTGTTCTTGTGAAGAATGAGTTGTGGAAGAGAATGCATAGGTATTGTGAAAAATATTAGATTACCACCATGTATATCATTTAATATAATTTCCATTGATATGTTTTTTGACCTCTAACACATTTCGAAGCTCCCGAAATCATCTCCTAAAGTTTAGGTTCTTTTTCGCAGTGTAAGATCCTTTGGCCTCAAAAGATCACTTTTTTGAACTAGCTCCTAAACCTCTAGATATTTCCAAAATATTCCTAAATAAATTACAAAATGATCTTAGATCATGAATAAACCTCCCTAATGAATCTAGGACTTTAACTCAAACTTTCGAGAATATGCACTGACCTTAGAAAGACTAGAAAATTCCCTTTCTAATCCTCACAAAAGATCTACATCGAAATGAAATGTCTTGATAAACTCCTTTGGAATTGTTTTCTTCTTTTCCACACATAGGTGAGGGTGGGACCATAGACATAGACATTACATAGATGAGGGATAATCCTCACACAGAGATGGGTTGACTGAAGGGGGTGGTAGGAAAGGTTTATAATGAAATTTTTTGACACTAGGGTAAAGTTGTCCTATTTTTAAGGGAATTTTTCCCTTGTAAAAGAAAATAAAACAACATGATTCCTAAACAAGAAGACTAGAAATTAACAAAAATTGTTTTAATTTTTCATTATTTTAATATTTCCCACACTCTTGTTAATTACTTTTCTAGAATGATCACTTTACTTTTGGATACTAAACAACATGTGACCTAGCTCTGTATTGAATATTACATCCTCCAAAATCCTATACAATACCGCCAATTAGGAATAGGATCTCCATAGATTCTATTGTCCGCTTTGGGTTCTTTTGTCCCTTTGTCTCCTCTTCTTGATTTTTAATTGTCATATCATTTGGTCTCTTTTCTAGAGTCTTTTTATTTCTTTGGTTTATATTTTCAGTTATTAATAACAAAATTCAAATATATATATATATATATATATACATGAATTACTTACCATTATATGGGGTTAGGACATTTGGGGCTAATAATTACTATCTACTACTTGGATAAAGAGAAATATTAAAATACTATTTTTGGGATGCATCATTCACTTTTGCATAGGAAGGGAAATTCATGAATTCCATCTCACACATTCACTTTGGGGGAAAAGTAGTTCTATCCCCTTATCTTAGTGCGACTAACACAAGGGAAACCTAGCTTTAAGGGACACGATTCCAATCAAACACACAAAAGAACTACATGGAGTTTGAAATGTAATGTACTTTGCTTGGTGATAATAACTTTGAGGTGACCACCAAAATCAATTTGACTCAATCCTATGCATCATTTATATTCCATACAATGCTTTCTAGATATTTGTGAAGGTAGCTAGGGTTTGTTTTGTACATATAAGTGTGATAAAGGATCACTACAATGATGAGTGGATGTGATAATTAGTGTAAGGAAGAAGCTAAGTTAAGATCCTAAAAATACCAAGAGTAGAGATATTATAGGAAACTAGGGCCTAGATTGGACACTATCACCCAAGATCATCTTTTCATAATATGGGAACTCTGTTTGAAGAAGTATAAGATTCCAATTTTCCATACATAGCTCACACAGTCCATATCCAACCTATTGTTCCATAAACCAGCCAATAATTTTTTTTTCGACCATGGACCCTTACCGGAAATTAATCAATTTATTGAATTCACCCCATATTAAATAAAATTTAATCAAATGCAATGAAAGAATAAGAACCACATTACACAAGGGTTGATAATGGAGTTCAATAGGATGCCTACATCTCCGTGGTTCAAAAGTTGTACCAATTCATTAATTCACTTCCTATTTGTCAATCTAACAAATGAAGCTATGAATGAAATTGATGTGCCAACCGATTCTATGAATCGAAATGGTCTAGGAAATATGGTGCTCCAAAGCCTGAACTCCTGCCCCAAGTTGATTCCACAGAATCAAGTGGTTCTTGAAAATATTGGCGCTCTAGCACAACTCCCTAGATTTAATACCTCTAAAAATACCTCAACACCTCCATTGTATGGTTAATTATCTATATTCTTGATGTTAATGATAATATTATTTCAATTTTTTACATGCAAAGATAACCTCTTCGCAAAGATAATTGGATATGGTGCCGTCAATCGAGATCAATGAGTACGAACCTCATTTACGGCATCCAAGAAATTAACTTGGTAATAAATATAATTTTAAGAGCTAAAGTATGAGTATATGATTCTTCGATGCTTCTACATGTCCCTTGGATTCATGGTGTCTCTGGGCTCCCACATGAGAATATTATAGTTCATTGAGTTAATGATAATAAATCCCAAAAATTTTACATGTGCCTATTAAATAATAGGACTTATTTATTTCATCATGTCGATAACAATAATATTGGTCATTTACCATGTGCCTATAAAAATAATATAGGACTTACTTCTCAAATATTTCCTAAAAATATAATATAGGCCTTCTATAGTGCCTATTAATAATAATAATAATAGGCCTTCATCTTCAATGCCTATAAAAATAATAATATGGCTTAATCATCTCCAAAATGGTCTTCAAACTCTTTAAATACTTCACCTTTCATTCTCTTAATCCCAAGATTGGATAATGTCTTGTGAAAAATAAATTGAGGAAGGGACTTTTATAGGCCAAAGCATCTTGAATATTGGGTCCAAATAACATATCCCATAGACTATATTTAGTCTTGTTAGGTTAGCGTAGCTGGTTTGGGTCATTTTTGTTCTCGATGGTTAAGGAGTTTGAATCCCCTTCCCTTAATATTCATTGCCTCTTTTGGATAATGGATATATCCAACCCTTAATAAGGATTCAACATATTTTAACCACCCTTCACTTATCCTATGAATAGGATTTATCCATTCCATGATCCTTTCTAATGGGTGTTTTCCAAGTTGTTGTTATTAGCACCCTCCATGTGGGTTGTTAATCGGTCCTCTCGTATTTACTCCACCTCCCTCACTTACCCACATTCCAAATGGGCTGTGACCTCTATACTAAGAGCTTAGGTATGTGGGAGAGTATTATCCAACATACGTTGGGAGGGGAATTTGGTAATCATTTTTACAGAGCTTAGGTGCTCGATTTTACTTGGTAATAAGGACCACTTCTACTTGTAAGGGAATTTCCACCATTTTTACTTGGATCCCTAGTGTATTTATCTCACCACTTTAACTCACTAGTTTAGCATTGATAAAGCTTGGTATCCAACTCACCAAGTTGGAAGTGTAACTTTGTCATTTGAATTGGTATGATGTGGAAATGTGGTAGTAGGCCACATGGTGGTCTAAGGATCCACCACGTTAGAAATATTTTTTTTCCTTCAATGAAGTTGACGATTTATTGAGTTTCAAAGACCAATGTCACAAACCCAAACTTGTCACCTTTTGCTTGATAAATTTTTGACATGTGTCACTGTTTTATTGGCCAATTGACTATGTTGATTCCAAATGGTGACCATCCAAAAATTTCACGTACGGGCTCCATTTTTGTTTTCTTGTAATTGACAAAAAGATCTTAGAGTTTACTTCCACACCGTGACATTCCTAGGAGATTTAGGAACTTATTCCCTCCACATTGTCCTCCGTAACATTTATTCCATATTGAAGAGATCTCTGTAGCTGATACAATGGTCGCCAAACTCGCTACTTATCCAATCAAACATTTCTTTTGATGTCCTGGGACTTGTGGAACTTGGGCTCACTTCCTTCTACTATGTCACTCACGATACCAAATATGGATGAACATCTTCATCCGGTCTTCTTGATGACTTCTTAAGACGAGGTATATTTTCCCTTGTCTTCATTGACCTTAACCCTCTTGGCGTGATTCTTTTGATTTCCACACTAGATCAAAAATTTCTATTAGATCCACAATGTGCACATGAATATGTCCACAATAGCTCTCGGGTCATTATGGGATCCTTTTTATAGTCATATAAGACACGATCATACCTCTTCAGTTGTCAAATTTTACTCTAATCTCATCACCATTCCTATGAGATTCTGGAATGGTCCCTACTACAAGCTACTTTGAGAGGACCGATAGCTTGGAATCTATGCTCGTTGATGTCTCTGAGATTTCTCCTTCCTCATTTCACCACTTTTTATATCCTATACCGACATGTTTAGGTATTTCCTCCACCTAGATAGGGTTAGTTATACCTTTCATCTCCCACTCTTCACCATCCGACAATGTTGCTAGGATCACTTCCTTAGATTATCATTCATGTTGTAACTCTATGATCACTCTTATAAGGAATTATGTTTGAGTCTCAAAATTATCTTTTAGCTCTAGAATCTTTGATTCTACAAGTTTGTAGACATTTCCTCAACCGATAATCCTTCTTTATTTTCTCGAGTTCGCTACAATAGGTTAGCCGCTTCTTGTCTTTGTTGGTGCCTTTTTACGTTCCACCATTCGGCATTGGAACTACCTTGGTTCTCCTCCTAGGAACAAATCCCAACATTTTCCCTTGTCATGCTCCGTTATAGAGAAATATACACATACTTGAGGACCATCCCATACTTTTTGGGTCCCTTAGTGACAACGTTCTTCTTGCAATGCAGACTTTAGGAGTTTCATGCTCTGTCTCAATTCAAGAATATAACATGCCTAATATCATTAATGCAGATTCACCAAGTGAAACATAGTAGCCATCGTAGTGAGTACAATGGGCCATAATTTGGATAGGTACAAGTCCATCTCAATACTACATCAAGTGAAAACCCAATTCTTGATATGACATCTTCAGTTCAAAATTTGAACCAATCCATTAATTCACTTTCGATTAGTAAATCTAATACAAACTTAAAAATCATGCTATGAATGAACCTAATGTTCCAGTTGATTCTATGAATCTAAATTGGTCTAGGAAAATAAGGTGCTCCAACACAACTCTCACCTCGAGTTGACTCCATAGAATCCGAACTCCATAGAATCTGAACTAGTCCTTGGAAATCTTGGTGCTCTAGCATAGATCCCTAGATTTGACACCTCCAAAAATACCTCAACACCTCCATTGCAAGACAAAATAACCTCTACAAGGTGCTAAGTCTCCAGGATGCCTGATGTTGACGATGATCTTCTTTCACTCTTATTACAACAAGATAACCTTTATGTAAAGTTAATTAGATCTAGTGTCGTTAATGAGATCAATAAGTATGACCCTCCTTTGTGGCCTTCAATAACCTAAC